>CM028364.1:6273076-6622987 GCA_016624345.1 Platycodon grandiflorus | reverse complement strand
CTGATGGAGGAAACAAGCAAGATGGCTCTTCTATGCCTAGCGTTCAAGGTTTGGGTATGGGTTTGCCTGATTTGAGAAGTAAGAAAAAGGGTAAGCAAAATGTCTCTAAGGAGTCACATGTTTCAGAGGCTCTTGATAAGCTGAGAGAGCAGACTAGAGAGACTGTCAAGGGATTGGAGTCGATGCCAGGTTCTAGAGCCGGTGACGGTTTGTTAAATGATGCTATGATGGAGGATTGGGTCAAGCAGTTTGAGGCTCGCTGGCGGTCAGGTACTGCTCTCCTTAACTGAATTTGCTCTGCATACCATTGAATCTTTTTGAAGCTTCATCACCAGTGATTTTCTGTTAGATTGTGGGTCTATAGTTCGAATTGTCATTTGCGAAATTTAATTGTATTAATGTTGTGCTATGGATCAAGGATATATTTGTATCAAGATAGTGTTACATCTTGTGCTGCAAATGGAGTTGGCCCTTGTTAGCATCTGAAGAAATGCATGATATGAATGGTGTTTGTTCTCCCTTCAGTTTGTGTTTCATAGGCAGTTATTTGTGTATTAAACTTGTTAGTATGGGATCACGTGTGATGACTAGCCACTGGAATACAATTGGTTGACTTTTGTGTCAGAATGTCTGGATGTCCTCTCTTTTATACAATGTAAGGCAATCCACCAACTGTCCCAAGGGCGTGCCCCTATCTAGTTTACAGAGACAAAGAAAAGGGTGAATAAAGAACCAATGGCTTGGAGACTTATATTGGGAAGTCCATAGTGAGATTCTTAGAATTTCACAATTGAATAGGCTATACAAATTTATTGATCAATATGAGTATGACAAGTTGAAAAATGCTCTTTGACCTCCAACACCACTTATTCTCTATCATCAAAAGAGCTCTTACGCTTCCACTACACTAAACACATATGGCTTGGTGCTATTCAAAGCTAACTCAGTGTCATCCACCATAACTTCTCATGTTGTTCTCCAGCATATCTGGCACTATTTGGGGCAAAACTTTACAAGTCCTTAGGTGTAGAGCTCTAAAATTAATTAAGCAGGTCACCAAAAGAAGTTTGCTTGCTTCAAGTATAAGGTCAAGCTTTGGCTAAACAAAGGGGCTATATTTACCGAGTCTTTAAGTACCCATTTGATTGGCTGTTGCCACTCTACTTGTCTCCTTGTCCAGGGATTTGCTTAAATATGCAAGTTTTCGAGGAAATGTTCCTCTTTGCAACTGACTCACATCACAATTTACCATCTTTGCTCCTAGGTAGCAGAAATACTCTTGTCAAGCTTACTAATAAGTTTCAAAATTCTGCTTTATCGAATGATTTGTATTCATTCAGCAAGTAATCACATCCCAATATATCACCTTCCCAGTTGCTCTTAGGTATTGGAAACTCTTGTCAAGCTTGCTAATGAGTTCTGAAATTCTCCTTTATCTCACATCCCAATATATCACCTTCCCAGTTGCTCTTAGGTATTGGAAACTCTTGTCAAGCTTGCTAATGAGTTCGAAATTCTCCTTTATCTAATGATTTGAATTCATTCAGTAAGTAATCACCTATGGACTGCCATCTTCCATAGTGAACATGATCTATCTGATGCAGGCAGCAGTAGTGAAAGGTTTTAGATAGATGATTGTTGAAAGTTTTGGTGGCTTGTTTGAGCTTGCTAAACTAGAAAATGAAGGGGCTGTTTTGGGTGCATAATGTACGTAAAAGTAATAGTGGTATTTAATTGGGGTTTGGATAGTATTTTGTGATTTTTAGGTTGAAAGTTGTTTTGGATCTGTCTGCAAGGTAAGAGTTGCATGAAAGGTGGAGGAAGAAAAGGGAAAGAAGATCAGAAGTGGGAGCTCGAGCATCAAATCCAAGCGAAAGAGCATCATGCATCCAAATAACATGTTCAGTGCTGACAAATTGTGGTTGTTTCATTGTGATATGTTGAATATCATCTTCGTCCTTGTTTCTTTTAAAGAATGGTCTGAAGTTGAGTCGGAAGCAGATGGCTATGCCTCATTAGGGTTCATTTTGAGTGTCACACGCTTCAAAACTTATGACTTGGTATTTTCACCTGCCAGCGAAACTTTGCAATTATGATGGATATGTGTACATCAAGATGATGTAGACCATGTGGCATTGGTGAGAAACTGAGACCTCAGTGAGATTGCTTAGAGTCGGATGTGGACTTACCATTTTCACCTTTATTTTCCTTCTCCATTTACAGATCAAGGTAGCTTCTTGATCTGCTGCAACAAATTTTCATCAATCTTTCCTTGTTGCATCCTCATCCAGGAAGACTAATCCAAACCTCTTTAACCATATCTTAATTTCATTTTTACGAAATCGAACTATCTGATCTGGTATGAATATCCAGAGATTATGCTCTTCAAATTTGAGATGTTCCACGCTTTTCTTGAATGCTTTCAGAGACGATACCCATTTGTGGATTTTTGCAAACGAATTAAAGGGTCTGTATTGCGTTAAGACTTGGAGCATATATTGGTTGTGAAGATGGATACTCGTGATGTTTACTTTTGATTGGTGATTTTTGGGAGGGTTTACTAAAAATGCGGGCATAGATAAATTGTGAACATGTGAGAATCTAGTAGACATAAGAGACTCGTTTAGGTGATAACGAGCTTCTGCCATAGTAATCTCAACAACAATAATAATAATATCTTGAGCAGTTTGACAATCAGTGAGGCTTAAATATCAAATTGATCACCATACTTTGAACTATTATTCATTAAAGTCAAACTATATTTTTCCGTCAATTTCATCATTACATTTCAACTTTGGAGTCACGATAGTCACTTCATCCACTTGTGTCAAGGATTTGGGATGGATAATGTTAAAAGGTGTTAACTTAGTTAGCATTTAAATAATCAAATGAAAATCTAGAAGATAATGTAATTGAATACTTTTAATCATAAATAATTGTTAAAAAATTAACTAATTAACATCTAACAAACAAAATAAGATTTATGTAAACTTTTTAATCAACACAAATAAATACTCCTTCCGTTCCTAAATAATTGTCTTGCTTTCTTTTTGTACATTCCAATTTTTTTTCTTGTTTTCGACCTTTTCTTTTAGGAAAACACTTTTACCATTTTATCCTTACTTTTTCTTCATACTTTAATGATGGTCTCACATGCACATAAGCTTTAGAGAAAACTGCATATTATACCAATATTTATAATAGAGTCAATTAGTTTTTCTTAATCTGTATCCAATAAGACAATTATTTAGGAACGGAGGGAGTAGAATATATAAAGAAGGCCGAGACAAAAATATTAAACAGTCATTTCATGAAATTATTTCCAAACTATTTTCTTTTACTAACCCAAATTTAAGTAAAAGAAGAATAAATCAAAAAGAAAAAGAGACTTTTCTCATATTTGTCCACGTTGTCATTGTTTACACTTTTTACTTTTTCTCCCTTTTAATATTTGTTTCCTCTAAATGTTATTTGTTTGCAAGTTTTCTTTTTCTCACATGAATTTACAATTGCTTTTCTAGTCACTGGTAAAAGTTAAAGAGAGACAAAAGGTAAAAACAATGAAAATATTGAAAAAACCGCAAAAGCATATAATTAAAGAAAATAAAAAGAAAAAGCGAAAACACGACAACATTCAAGGAAATGTTTTTAAGAAAAGTCTCTCTCTCTCTCTCTCTCTCACACACACACACACACATTCACACATAGATTTTGGGTTACAAAAATATAATTGTAGATAATTTAGAGATACTATTATTTAGGGTTTTGATCTCTACCTTTTTTCTATATTCTTTTGGTTGGTGTGTTAATTCAAAAGTTCACTTAAATCTTTTAGTATTATATTTTTATATGTAATTAGTCATTTTATACATAGTTTAATAAATACATACCACAAAGTGTTATATTAACTTTATCATACATGTGTGTGTATATATATATATCTATATATAAAATTATATAAGGTAATTTTTTGAGTTTTTAGTTACTTTTTTAACGTTTTCCATCCAAAATTCTTAACGAAAGTGGATGGAGTGACTAACGTGATGCATAATTGAAGTACAATGATGGAATTGACTAAAAATATAGTAGCATGACCTTAATGAACAAAAGCTTAAAGTAGGGTGACCAATTTGCTATTGAAGCCAAAAAGTTACATGCAGACTCGTACTAGTTAGAATATGATGGGTGTTTGTTGTAAGAATTCCTCGGAATTGCATGATAATATGTTTCTCCATTGTGGAGTTGCTCTCCTTTGGAATAGACTTTTGGGGTGGCTGGAGGGCGTCGGTTAGCCCCGCATCCATTGCTTCAGTCATTCAGTTGCATGTTAGGGGTTTACTTAGAGATAATGATGCTGATTTGCTTGGGCGGTGCGGCATTCTTACTGTCCTTTGGTGCATATGGAAGGAGCATAACTCCAGTATCTTCAGGGATCAGGCTTCTTTGAAATTTATGGTATAGAGCTGTTTCTAGGCATATCTTTGGGCAACGGTGAGGGAAGCTTTTCGTGAAGTTATTTAATCAGAGATCAGTGCGATTGGAATCCGTTACTTCTTCTTTTAGCTTTTCTTGTCCTTTCATTTTGGGTGGTGGTGGTTGTTGTTGATTATTTTCCCTCTTTGTTCTGATCGACTTCCCGTCCGTCTTTTTCCCTCTTATTATCTAATCTGATTCTTTTCTGATGCAAAAAATGAAATAAAATGTCAGGCTGACCTTAAGATAATAGTTATTTGTTGCCCTTAATGAGTGAATTAAGTTTTTTAACAGTATAATAATTTCAGAGATTTCAAAAGTTGATGGTGATTGCTCAAAAGTGCATAAAGATACAATTCTGAGTTTTTGAAGAGTCCAAATGTAGCCAAAGTGCAGACGTCCATAATTCTTATTGGTTGACTTGATCCATGAAAAGTACATTGAGAGCAGGGAAGAATGAGTTTCCTTTTTCAGAATTTCTATATTCTTGAGTGACTTGAGTATTTCTGCTGTGAGAGGCGCCAAAAGGTCATAATTAATTTATTTGTGATTCTGTTTGGACTCTGGAGTCCTAATTTAGGAACTATTAGGGATGTTAATTGGGATACTTTAGTCTCCTTTTCTATATTTGAGTCAAGTAGTCATCGTAAATTTTGTAACTTTAACATTGTAATAGAGTTGGTTTTAAGAATATTCCTTTGGTTGGAATGTCAGTTAAGAATGGTCTGGCAAAACCTAATTGGGTGTTGGATTTGCAATGGCGTTACAGAATAACCTTCAAGTGTTGGATCTCTAGTCTATACCAATGTTACTATAGCCATTAATTGCGAAAATGGAACGACCAAAATGAGGGAGAATGACTTACATGACCTTTGCAAAATTTTGGGTAACCTGATGAATGGACCCAAGTCCTGAGTGGCCGCCATCCCTGACCAAGGAAAGCTTTCTTTCTTAGTGCACAATTATTCGTAGTTTCACTATCATAAGCGAGGATACTAGCTATGGTGGCTTTGGCTTGTTTTGTATTGTATATTTTCAGTTGCCCTCATTGCAGTTTCCTAAATGCTTAGAATAATGTCTGCACTATATATTATTTTTTTCAATTATTTGATTGAGAAGTAACTGTCTCTTCTCACCTTCTGTTATCCTAGGACATGGAGTCAATCGTGGAGACGATGATGCAACAGCTTTTGTCTAAAGAAGTACTTCATGAACCCATGAAAGAGATTGGACAAAAATATCCGAAATGGTTGGAAGATCATAAATCCAATCTAAGCAGTGAAGATTTTGACCGTTACATCCACCAGTATGAATTCATTAAGGAGCTAAATATAGTCTATGAAACTGAACCTGAGAATTTCAACAAGATTGTTGAGCTCATGCAGAAAATGCAAGAGTGTGGTCAACCACCCAACGATATTGTGCAAGAGCTTTCTCCCGGATTTGATCTATCAACTCTTGGCCAACTGTAAGTGGTTTACTTTGTTCAAACCTTCAGTTTTTATGCCATTATATGCCTAAACTCTTACATACAGATTAAAATAAGAATAAACAAATTTGAATTTCTGAGTGGTAATGATTTACCGTGAATATTTATTTTTTGATTTCTGTGCATGCCACTTGTATTTGTCAGGTGTTGATTTTAGACTTGGGCCGAGTTATAGGATGAGGTGATATCAGAATAGCAGTTTTGGTTGGACCGAAGTGGCTAGTTAACTTAAATTTTTGTCTGGTTGATGTTCCATTATAGTGGATTGCTTTATAAAGAACTTTTATTATAATTAGTTTGTCATGAAAAAGGCTTTGCTAAATTGATGAATAGGAGAAAAGTGAAGGGGAAATCTATCCGTTTCAAGCAGCACACTTTTTGAATGTTCGGTAGTAGCTGGAGTCGAGCCAGAATAGAGTACCATAATAAGTTTTTCTTTTCTTTGCTCCATTTTATTAGGAGAGCTGTAGAGTGGGATGATCTATTAGGATTTTCTGTATTGATTTGTGTCTTTATGTAGGGAAAGATTAAATTAAGGTTGTGCAATTTATTGCGGTATAAAGTCAATGAGTCCTACCGTGAATTGTTGAGAAGAGATTGAGGTGTGAAATAATGGTTATGAGAATCAGTTTGGTATTGGGTCTGGCTGGTTAATTTTGGAAGCCATTTACTGAAGGACACTAATGGGAAGATATTGAGAGGAAATAACAATCTGAATATGTTTCCAAAAATAAAATTTTTGTTTTAGGATTGGGAACCTCTGCGTCATAGCTTGGTTCGGTTCCTCAGGTTGGCTGCTTGGGTGAAGTAACCGCATTAATGCGGGCACATGCAACGGGTCACATGAATATGCTTGAATATATTCACCAAGGGAACTACATATTTCACTAAAGGGAGAAATGGTTGGTGTTGGAACAACAGAGGTTCCAAACAACACCCTCCCCCTTCTCTTCACAACCTCCACCCCCCAAAAGGCCAAAACCACCTTCGCACATGCACGCACAAAAAAGACAAAAGAAAAAAAAAGAGAGAGAATGGAGGTAGAAATATAAAAAAATAAAAATAGAAGTATATCTCACTTTCAATATTTTTCTGGTATTGTTATACTTGGAACATTTCTAATTATACATTCGATGGTTATTTTCTTTAATCTAGCTTAGTACTGCTCTACAATTGCTGATGCATACATGCCTACTTGCAGATCACCGGAGATGCTCGAGAATCAACCAAATTGTTGTATAATGTGAGAGAGAATATCGACACAACAGTCTTTCCTTCATCCGTCCACACTTTACCTTGTTTTGTTCATTATTTTTCTAGTTTTGTGAAGACTGAAGTCCGCTTCACTTGAAATTAAGTTGTCTAAATTATTTGGCCTGCTTTTTTACAATGAAATTTCATAGGATTGGTTAATTATGGACCCTTAGCGTTTGATTTTGGGGGGAAGCCATCCCAAGCAATAGTTTCTTGCTATCCCCCTCCGACTTAAAATGTTTGCAAAGAGTCAAGGGGCAATATAGTGTTGCTGAGCAGGTGTTATTGTTTTTCCATGTTATTAAGTAGTAACCCTCTGTTATCTTCTGTATCTGTTCATGCCATCAATTCCACAACCAAATCAGCAATCTCGACAACGACAGGCCAGGCCAATCGATGGATGTGTATCAGCCTCATGAACTAGTGGTTAGTTGAATCTATCATACACAGTGTGTGTAGTACTACCTGCAAATAGGCAGGCTGATCTTATTGTTCCCAATTATTGGGAGGATGATTACTACTTGGATTCAATATGGTTAACTATCGGGTTTCGACTGGTATTTGTTTACTTTATATATAATTCCTTCCTTGTTTCCCATGTTATTTACGATTAGTATTGTTGACATTCCCCGGACTTTAGCCATAAGTCCTTGGCCTGATGCTACTGCACTTTTACCTCTTAACAATTTCTTAACAATCGCCTAACACCATGCTTATTTATCTTACGGTATCAAGACGACTGCCAGCCAATCGCAAGTTAATTTTATCCTTAAAAAGTAATCATGATATCAATTCCTGAAAGTCGGGCTTGGGCTTTTTTGTTTATTGCATACTGTGATGCTGCCAGTCTTAAACGTATTTTTATTTTTCAGGAAATTGATGGCAGGTTCCCTTTTCAAAAAGTTTAACTCTTAAAGTTTACCATTTTTTTTTAACCAAAAAAAAATATTTTGATAATTTTCTTCCTAAAATATTCCTATGCAATATGAACACTTTTTTATTTTAGAGATTTGTTAAAAAAAAAAATACACACACAAACATAAAAAATATTTAGTTACATCAAAGAAACTGAAAACTTGTAAACGATTTCATGTTGTTAATATAGTATTCCCTCATGTTTGGGGATCAATTTTCATGCCTAGAACACGAATTTGATCACAATTTGATCAAATTTGAATTTTTTGAGTTCATTCCGTTTTTCCTTGTTCTTGGGCTGTTTTGGCCACTTTAATATATGTTTTAAGCTTCGAATTTGTTTAAAATCAATCCCATATTATTATCCTAACTTATTATTATATTTGTGCACAATTTTTCTACAAAAAAAAAAAAAACTATTTTCGAGATCCAAATCGAGCTTGGCAGTGTACTGTCCAAAAACATAGTGAGATGTTCTTGGACTGATTTTGGGACTTTAATCAATGATTGAGTTTTAATTCACCAATCGCAATCTTGGGCAACGCAGGGATCGACACCTTGGCCGGTCGCAGGTCGAGGACGGCGTCCCTCATGGGGCTTTGGGGCAACGCCCGAAGGTAAACGAAAATCAAGTCCCCTCCAGCAGTTGAAATTCAAACGACGCCTTGATTGCTAATCGCGATGCCTTGGTTACTTATTGCGATGCCTGTGTTGCTCATCGCGATGCATTGGTTGCTCATCGCGATGCCTGTGTTGCTCATCGCGATGCCTTGGTTGCTTATTGCGGTGCTTGTGTTGCTCATCGCGATGCCTGGGAAAATCAAGTCCCCTTCGGCAGTTGAAATTCAAACGGTACCTTGGTTGCTCATCGCGATGCATGTGTTACTCATCGCGATGCCTTGGTTGCTCATCGCAATGCCTTGATTATTCATCGCGATACCTGTGTTGCTAATCGAGATGCCTTGGTTGTTTATCGCGATGCCTTTGTTGCTCATCGCGATGCCTTGGTTGCTCATTACGATGATTAACCTACGCGATGCCTTGGATTACTCATCGCGATGCCTTTGGTTACTGATGCGTTCGTATTTTTCTTTCATTAATGGCATAGTCGTCTTTTCTCCTAAAAAATACCTTTTTCCGATTTTAAAAAAAGATGACTGAACTGGAGCGATTATAAATATTTAAAAAGGGACCGGCCCGTAATTCACCTTTTATTTTTTTGTTAATCTTTTGTAAAAATTAAAGAAATCATAGGTTAAATAGTGACCTATAAATTCCCTTTAATATTTACACTATAGTTTTGTAAGTATATATTGAGTTGTGATAATAGTACAGGTAAAGGTAAATGAATTGTGACATTGTACTTTAATTTTTGGTCAAATATCATAAACCATAATTGGTCCAAGTCAAAAGACTATACTTGATATTTGGGTGAAATTTGAGCCAGTTTTATTTAGACAATTTTAATTTGCTAAATTTCACTATAATTATTTTCAATCGCTAAAGAACACTTTTTTAGCGAAATGTCATCTATGTCCTTTAAAAACACGGAACAATGTATGCTATGCATCGTAAAACACAAAAAACGATGCATTGCAACATAACACGATACACTTAAAACACGGAAGCCCACACTATGCATCGCAAACAAAAAGGATACATCGCAACACAAAAAACGATGCATAAATTATCTTTTTTCACTTGCAATGCATAATTTTATAACACGTACGATGCGATACACGTACGCATTACATCGGTTGTCAGACCACAAAAACAAAACAAACCCTCTTCACTTTAAAAATACAACAAACTTCACTTCAAACGGAACAAAAAATCTTAAAACCTCCAAAAACTTTTGAAAAACATTATAAGATTCTGTTGGTTATATTCCAAATGGTTGTTGCATCGTCATTTAAAGACGTCCTCAACCTCCAACAAGTTTGTAGGATATTTTACGATGCCTGAATATCAGGTTAGTATTGCTTAATACATTTTAGGGTTTCAAAAATAAAGCAAAAATGTCCTGAATAGTGTTAGTACCAACAACATCCATCCGCTGCACAACCATTTTTTCAACAAATCAATATATTGTGTACCATCTACTGCTACTTATGGTTGGTTAATGTCCTGAATATCGTTAGTAACACGTTCATGGAAAAAATTTGGATCCAGGATTTTATATGATTTTAGGTATGTAATACATTTTATAAATGTACTTTTTATATATCACTTACTAATAGAGTGAAATATGTATACAAACATTACATTTTTTGTGTTATTCCTCTTTTTTTTTTTGAAATTACGTTTGCGATGCACACGTTTTGTGCATCACGATGCACAAGTTTGTACTATAAAAAGTACCATTTTTGTACATCACGATGCACAACCTCTGTATAATATGTGCATCGTGAAGTCAAATCCTCTGTTATAACTTAATAATGTTTTTTCAGATTCGCGAGGTGTACACGATCTGTTTTCAACAGATTTGTAAACAAATTACTTTCCATTCTGCTTGTTTTGTGGACCTTTTACGCTAACTTTAATTTTACATTTGTTTGGATGGATTTTGTAGTTTCGCCTGCTTACTACGCGCATTTAGCTGCATTTAAGGATAATGGATAATGCAAAGGATATCATGTTCTGTTGCTAAATAGAAAGCTAATCGTTAGCTCGTGCGCATTTGGCTGCACACGATCTTTTTTCAACTGTTTTTAACAGGTTTGTAAACAAATTACTTTCCATTCTGCTTGTGATTGTGGATCTTGTTTACGTCAACTTTAATTTCACATTTGTTTTGATGGCTTTTGTAGTTCCGCCTGCTTACTACGCGCATTTGGCTGAATTTAAGGATCAGGGATAATGTAAAGGATGTCATGTTTTATTGCTAAATAGAAAGCTAATCGTTAGCTTTGCATTTAATATAATGTGAAGGATGTCATGTTCTTTTACAAAACTAATCGTTAGCTCTGTGACCGATGGGAGTAGTCTTAAATCTTTCTTTTTTCATGACCCATGTTAAGGGAATGTACTCCTTTGAGTTGTATTAGAGATGAATTGTATTCTTAATAACTTTTGTAATAATAATATGAATTAAATAAAAAATTACAATTATTATAGTTGTCGATGCATAAAACAACACTTCACAATGCACATATTATACTGAAAAGTAATATTGTTATAATTGACGATGCACATTTCCTAACGCAACATAATACTGAAAAAAGGTACTGTTATAATTGACGATGCACAAAATTATACTTGACAATGCACATTTCTTAACACAAATTCACAAAATTACATTGACAATACACATTTTATACTGACGATGTACATTTCTTAACACAAAAATCAAAAAATATATTGGCGATGCATAAATCAACATAACAAAAATACATTGACGATTTATATTTTATACTGACATTTCACATTTCTTAACACAAAAAACACAAAATATATTGACGATGCACAAATCAACATTACAAAAATCAACCTTGTATATACAGATGAACTTCAAAAAGTTATAACATAACAAAAAATCAAATTTGTATAGCCTCTCTACATGACCTAGAGTTATGGTTACAAAGTTTGTAACATCTATTACAATTCCTTTTTTTTTTCTTATTGATTCACCATTTGATGAGATCATTGTCTTCTTAGGACGTCCAGGTAATCTCTTCATTATAGTTTTCGTAGTGATAATTGACATCAAGCTTTCCTCATAACACTTGATGTAATTGCTTGTTAAGAAGTAGTTATCAACCATATCATTGATATTTTTTTCGGATCTAACAATCATAATGACTGCATGGCAACACGGGAATCATTGAATTTGTCACTGATAGCATGAACATGTCCGCTTCCCCAAGTCAATTTGGATATTTGGATCAGATAAAACCTCAAATATTGAGTTGGGTGCCATGCGAATCTGCCACGTGATCCCAATATTAAGGTACTCCTTCTACTTTGTATCCATCTTCTTATATAATAATTCATTCCATCTCTTTCCATTCCCAGGTCTCTTACTAAACCATTTTATTATTTTTGATCTTATACAATCCATTATGTGAGTGATAGGAAGACCGCGAGCCTCTAAAATCTAATTGTTGAACGATTCAACGGCATTTGAGGTCATTTCGGCATACTTATTCTCGTGACAATGTGCAATCGCCCATTTCTCATATGGAATGATTGCCAAGAAATCATAGGCAAGCTGTCCCCTTTCCTTTTTAAAATTTCAATTTTCTCATTAAACAGTCTAATGTTAGGGGTATATGCGTAATCCTTGAGTCTTGAGCACAAGCTGCTGTGGAACGTGTTGGAATAACGTTTACTAATAAACATTTCTTTCAAGTTCCGATAAAGATGCACCAAGCCAAAGAAATTCTTGGAACTCTCAAATACGTCGCGTATTGCTTCCATTAAACCAACATTACGATCGGATACACACAACATTTTACGATCGATTGGTCCTTTTATCTTATACAGAAACCAAGCCCAATTATTCATATTTTCAGAACTTACAATAGCAAATGCAAACGGGAATAGACCTGCAGCATATGAACAATATTTAATTAACAACAACAGATTTGCGATGCACAAAAGTGTACTACAAAAGTACTAATTTTGTGCATCGTGATGCACCACTTTCATTCCCCATGCACAATAATGTACTGAATGTATCTCTTATTAAGTACAAGTACAAACAGGGGCATATAACACATGATCAGCTTATGATATTAATCAAAATAATGTTGAACTCAAAAGAAAAAAATGTAAAACAAATGGACATACCTTGTCCTTAGCCGTGGCAGACAAAAGGGTGCCCTTGAATCGAAATTTCATAAATGTCCCATCTATGAACAATATAGGACGGCAGTAGTTGAAACCTTCTATGCATGCCCGAAATGAAATGAACAACTTACTGAACCGATTCGTATCATCGTCCGATTCCAAGAAAGCAAAGTTAACAGGATTACTCTTATGGAAGGCTTTAACGTACCACTGCAACTCCTGGAAAGATTCGTCGTAACAATCAAATAGCTTTTTTCGAGCCTTCTATACGCTCCTCCATGCCTTCCTATATGTTATCTCAATGCCATAATTAGTCCTCATGTCATCAATTAAATCCTTTGGCGAATAGCTTGGTCGAATGCGAATATGGTCAAGAATCAGTGTGACGACCCGAGTCCGAGATTCGATGTTGAACCCCAACTCGGAGCGCCAAACCAAAGAAAGACTAAATAAAGCGAGCCACAAAAGCTCGAAACCAAAACCAGAGCAACGGAAAACTAAAAACAAGGCAGCGGAATAACAAACGAGCTTGAACCTCAAAGCTCGAATAACAAGAATCCCAACATATAATAATAACCTCCACAGCTAAACAAGCGCCGGAGAACAACAACATTTAAAACACCACGAGGCACACGCCGGAAAACCATAAGTAAAATACCAACGGGCACACGGCCACAACAACTAAGAAAACTGGAATTATAAAAGTTATACAACCGGCACGACTCCACAAGTCGGCACCAAATACAAGAATAGAAAATACAAGAATCTCTACCCGACATACTAAGTTTACATAACTCAGCTTTAACCCACGACCTCACAAGTACATGAAATAAATATAAAATACTAACTAAATACAACTAGAGGATCTTCGAACTAGGGCCTCATGCAAAACATATCCCGCAACTAAGGAAAACAAATATGGAAGGGATGAGTCGAATGACCCAAGAAGCTACTAATGAAACAATATGGCATGGCATTATGCACATAAGAATAACAGAAAATAAACAAAGTTGTAGCACATAAGACAACCAACCCTATACTCACGAGAGGCTCGGAGCCGCCAACCGTCATGCACCGGTTGGAGACCACGACCAACATTCGTTCATATAGGAAGCACATAAAATGTAAATAAACACATAAAGGTGGATACGGTGGATTCGAGGTACACCTCCGAAATCCCTTGAAACACTTCCGACCTTATCGCTCCATGAAGCCGTAGTAAACGATCGTCGCCGCTCCACGTAACTATCAAGGATGCCTCTGCCGCTATCCAACAAGGTAATAATGATAATAGATTCTGCGCTTGCTCCAGAACCATAATAAATAATCGTGCGTCGATGCTGGACACATCTCTCAATACCGAACATAAAACGTAGATAGATGATTGTCCGCTGCCGTACACAAATCACGAGAGGACCAGTGCTCGTATCCCAAGAAAATATATGTACCCGATCGCGTCAAGCACGATCTACAAGTACCCAACGATAAATGTACCCGATCGCGTCAAGCACGATCTACAAGTACCCGTGGTGGACCATTTTCGTATCCACGTCGACGTATCGCTCGATCCCCTACGACCCGAGACAATACGGCTCTAGCCACTTATAGGTATCACAAGGGACCGTGTCCGTATCCCAATGCATACAAAACAATGTCGACAATGCACACGCCGTTTATTCCGTTCAACCGTGGGACTAGAGAAAACCCCTACCGTGGCCAACGGTAGGGCGAGGCCGATTGGCCTTCGGCTATTACGAAGCCCCTCCCGCAATAAGCGTCAATACACCTCCAATGCACATATGCCACTGGACTCGATGCAATGCACAAGTAGATGTTTACTTATGCCAAACTAATCTAAGTGTGTTCTATTGAATCACAACTTAATAAACCAAATCATGATGTGTTCTATTGAATCACAACCCAATGAAATCAGACCATAATGTGTTCTATTGAATCACATACCAAATCAACACAATGTGCTTGTAAATACTAAACACACAATCAATCATCAAAGTAGGATGATTGTCCTATTGCTTACTAGAACAATCACAAATACCACACATCACCCAAGTCCGCCAACGCTAGACTTAATAACCATAACACATGTAAGCCTACTCGTACTTACAAACATAATTCAAGCGTCACTAACGCGTTCAACTTAGGATTTCTACGGTATCCTACGATCACAATACACTCCATCTCATGTATGTATAATCCACCTCATTCCCGTCGTATGTAAAATATATTACGACTCCCTACAAGTCACATCACCCGAAATGGAACGATAATCAAGGTGTGTCATTAACTACCAGGATATGACCAACTCATCATAAACACGTCGCTCGGTGTGTAGCGACTAAGTCGTTCCCACGTACGTCACACGTGGCCGTACACAACTCATTAGTAACCTATATGAAGTCACATTTACCTTTAATAATTATTCAAAGTTTGGGCGTAAGGTGTATATATATATTTATAATCCTCCAATCCAAATCAAGTAGTCGCGTGTTCAACAACGTTGACTAAGTCAACCTAACTTAAGTTACTCGATCAAGTCTTATCGATGCGTCATCCCACCTTGTAGGAGACTAAAATATTACTCGTCAACTCATTACACAACGTATAACCTTAACGTCCTATTCGACTCCACCGAAGTCACCACAACTAAAGTCTAGCCCATTCGGTGTAATATTCGATTCACCATATCCCAACGACTACACTCGGGTCTTTCAAATATTCAAAACATCGGGACAAGCCGTAGCGTCATCCCTACAATCACGAGACTCAATATACCAAAATCTATTACTCATAAAAATCCCACGAGTGTACTAACGATTGAAATCTCAACAAGTTATAAATACTTGATATAACTAAAACAAGTCATCGGCGACTATACGGCGGAACCCAACTATAAGACAAACCCACGAGTCTATAGCTCGGGAAAAATAACAACAACAACGACAATAATAATCACGACACAATCTCGAGGAGTCTCTACTACTCGGAGACAACAATCATCGCAATAACAACAACGTGTACACAATGAACTCCACAAGTCTCTAATATTCGGAGACCACAAGATTAACAACAATTCATCAATACCCATCATTTAACATGCTAGAGTATCACATTGAACAAGTATAACATGTAGGAGTTCATATGCACATAGATAACACGTAAACATCGCGATACTACTCTACGATGCTCAAAATCTAAGAAGGAGATTAGTAACTTACTACACAACGCAAATCCTCCACGAAATCGGAAGGGCCTCGGATGAAAACGTACTCCTCCGCGACCCCAACGCCGCTACGGAGTCCACTCGATCCCAAGCTCGATCCAAGTCCGAATCAAGCTTTCTCTCTCAAACACCACTTTCTCTCTAAGATGTGGGAGAAGAGATGGGTTTATGATTTCTCAACAGATCGGACGATCCATTCGGTTGGAAACGTTCCCTCGACGCTAGCTACGCTCCGGCGAAGACGGCTCGCAATTCCGACTCCGAACGAACGAGATATCGCGAATTCTTCCTCTTCTCTCTCTCTCTCTCTCTTCTTGCTCTCTCTCTAAAATCTGAGTTTGAAGGAGGATAATGAGGAAAATAAGATTGGGTTATGTTATTAATACCATGGGTAAGTGTTTGGTCCAATCCGGGTTTGTTTGAGCATTTTAAACCACTTAAAAATGTTAAAACCGAGAAAGACGAAAACCGGACGAGAGAGACGGGCCGGGCGATCGCCCGCCCTAATCAAGGCGATCGCTTTGTACTGTCACGGGCGATCGCTTTGTCTTCCCGGGCGATCGCTTTGTGTCAGATTCTTCAAACTCTCCGAAAATGCTCAAACACCCCGAAATGGTCCTAAATGATCCCGAAGTGATTCTAAGTCTTTGGGAAGGTCGAAATACTCGAGAAAGGTTCCCGAAAGGTCCGAAACAACGCTAGAAGTTCAACGTAACATTCACGCAATCAATCATATAAAGATTTGAGCACGAATCGGGCACACGAAACACTCGAAATGACTCGGTGCGCGAGTTAACGACAAGATCAACGTGATCATCCATCGTGAAGGAGTCTAAACCAATATTAGGTCAATGGGACGGGGAAAATGAACATCGTACACGAATGTTAATCAAGGTCGAGAATAGTCTCAAATGGAGAAAGGAACAAAGCGCAACTCACCACGAGTTAAACGCGAGTCAAATACGGTCCTCGACTCAACACGTCACGCTTAACAAGCATGACACCTCACTCTCGAGGGTCTTAAGGTTGATAAGAAATGGTTATGAGTTAACCAGAAGGAAGTAGGGTCGGGTGTTACATCCTCTCCCCTTAAAAGAATTCGACCGCGAATTCAAGGATCAACATTCACGGGAAAACATACATCATAACAAGGCTACACCATCGCCTACGTAATCGTACTCCTAGGCAAAGGAGCACAAGTCCAACAAATAAAGGGAGTTGGTCCAAGTTAGAGGTCATTAACCTCAAGTAGTGTGCACATGCGAAATATCTAACGAATATATAAAATTTCGAGACGTGAGAAATCTCGGGGTTTCATTACGAGACCAATTACTGTCTCCAGTCAAGTCCAAGTTCAGAGTATACTTCAAAGTGTCATACTGACTCCTTTCGAACACATACCACCACCACGCTTCCGCGCGCTAAACAAATCTCCACTTCCCGTGGTACAACTCTCAACAATTACTCACAGAAAATCCCGCGATCAAATAGGTCTGGTTTAATACAACCATAGGTTCACGAGTTACACGTATACATTTATATAATCAAAGAACGAGTTCAATAAATGGCACGACGCTAAAGGTCACATGAGTTGTAAAACTCTGACGTAACAATGACACTACCGGCCATATAACAAGCCGACAAAATAAAAGGGTAACGGAATTGTAAGTTAACATGCTCGCAATGCGACTACTCACGTCGATGAGTCACAAGGTCAACATAAATGGTAATAAGAGTTTCAAACTCTAAATACCTTCAACGGAGCGAATCGGTATCATTGAACACCAATACCATATACTATACGTGCTACTCGAAACATAGAGTGTAACACACTCTCAATGATTACATCCACAGATCAACTACGAGATATAGTATTCTAACGGACGAGTACCCAATCAGAGTACAAAGGTAGTCCGATAACAAGGAGACAAATAAATAATAGAATAAGTCACGATGAACATGACTCTTACGGATTCAATTACAGGGTCTCACCCTTTTAGCCTTGACTCGCTCTGTTAGAGTCTTGGGTTGGTGCAGGAGGGTTCGGTGGGGACACTTGCTCCACTCGGGGTGTCTCACCTAGGGCCACATTCGTTGGTCCTCAAGTTCTCTCGCCGCAGCGTGTGCGAGTTGAAATACGGTCGGATGCATAACCGACATCCTTGCAGTCTTTCTAGTTCGCGCCATCCTCGCTACAGCATACAATAGAGACGTTAAATCTCTAATGGGAAGTGAAACACATTAAGTGAATCAACGGAGGCATACTTATCAATATAACGTTCTAAACTCTCAACCCAACACATATAACATGCATGTAGGGTCCTAATGATAACCATCTCACTATGCCAAAGGGCACATGCAAGGTGACACGATCTATTCGTATCGCAAAAGTCTATAAGGCAAGACTGAATTAATACAATGTATCCGGCCTACATCACGTCGCATACAATATAGAAATCACACGCTCACCGCCGAGGTGACAAATCAATTCGATACCTCTAAGGCGAAACAAACATATAACACACGTGACAATATACAAGTCACAAGGGCTAATAGCATACCCGAAATACTCATGTTCAACTAAGCACAACGGCTCAGACAATATCAAATCAAATCAAACCAATACACGAGAAACGATAAACAATCCAAACACAAGGTACACAACTTGTTCAAACGTACTATTCCATTTACTTGTCCATTCCGGTTGGTAATAGGGTCGACAATTTCTATCTATCATGCTATCAACTTAGTCTTGACGAATATCTCTTGACAACCAAATCGGGGCCCTTCAAGTGGCTTCAAAAGCTACCGTCACTAGGGCGTTAGGGACAAGTGATTACAAATATGCCCTTAGAATCGGTCTCATGCACATAAGTATCAAATACAAGCAAATGCACTGTGTGACACAATGTCTCTAGTATGTACAAATGTCGCATTCCATGATGTGATATGCAAGAATAAAGTGTCTAAGTTAGTACGGACTCATATACTCGCACTATCGTAACCCGACACTCCACGATAAACACTAGTGGATTCGTGACCCGTAATCTCGGTCTTCCACCTCTATTTCCTCGATGATCGCTAATATCAAGCCTAAGACGTTCCCTAAAACCTCTCGACTATACTCTCGAATCAACGAGACAACCTACAATGGTCAAATCTCGCTACTAAACTTATCAAGCGACTCACACTTAGTCGTCAACATTCTAGCGAGAACTTACGGCGCTCACCGATTCTCCAAGAAAACAACCGACTATAACCGTTAGTCTCCTCTCACGAGCGTAAGAACCTAACTAATTCAGTCCTACATGGACCATCACTATAATTTACCAATATCCAAGGTAAACCTAACACAAAACTCGACGTTAAACGCTAAACCCAATACCCAAATCACCTAAGCCGAGGATCCTATCTGGCGGACGGCTAACTTAAGCTCGATACCAACCGGACGACCCGAGTCCGAGATTCGATGTTGAACCCCAACTCGGAGCGCCAAACCAAAGAAAGACTAAATAAAGCGAGCCACAAAAGCTCGAAACCAAAACCAGAGCAACGGAAAACTAAAAACAAGGCAGGAATAACAAACGAGCTTGAACCTCAAAGCTCGAATAACAAGAATCCCAACATATAATAATAACCTCCACGGCTAAACAAGCGGGAGAACAACAACATTTAAAACACCACGAGGCACACGCTCGGAAAACCATAAGTAAAATACCAACGGGCACACGGCCACAACAACTAAGAAAACTGGAATTATAAAAGTTATACAACCGCACGACTCCACAAGTCGGCACCAAATACAAGAATAGAAAATACAAGAATCTCTACCCGACATACTAAGTTTACATAACTCGGTTTAACCCACGACCTCACAAGTACATGAAATAAATATAAAATACTAACTAAATACAACTAGAGGATCTTCGAACTAGGGCCTCATCGCGAAACATATCCCGCAACTAAGGAAAACAAATATGGAAGGGATGAGTCGAATGACCCAAGAAGCTACTAATGAAACAATATGGCATGGCATTATGCACATAAGAATAACAGAAAATAAACAGGTTGTAGCACATAAGACAACCAACCCTATACTCACGAGAGGCTCAAGAGCCGCCAACCGTCATGCGGTTGGAGACCACGACCAACATTCGTTCATATAGGAAGCACATAAAATGTAAATAAACACATAAAGGTGGATACGGTGGATTCGAGGTACACCTCCGAAATCCCTTGAAACACTTCCGACCTTATCGCTCCATGAAGCCGTAGTAAACGATCGTGCCGCTCCACGTAACTATCAAGGATGCCTCTCGCTATCCAACAAGGTAATAATGATAATAGATTCTGCGCTCCGCTCAGAGAACCATAATAAATAATCGTGCCGTCGATGCCGGACACATCTCTCAATACCGAACATAAAACGTAGATAGATGATTGTCCGCCGCCGTACACAAATCACGAGGACCGGTGCTCGTATCCCAAGAAAATATATGTACCCGATCGCGTCAAGCACGATCTACAAGTACCCAACGATAAATGTACCCGATCGCGTCAAGCACGATCTACAAGTACCCGTGGTGGACCATTTTCGTATCCACGTCGACGTATCGCTCGATCCCTACGACCCGAGACAATACGGCTCTAGCCACTTATAGGTATCACAAGGGACCGGTGTCCGTATCCCAATGCATACAAAACAATGTCGACAATGCACGCGCCGTTTATTCCGTTCAACCGTGGGACTAGAGAAACCCCTACCGTGGCCAACGGTAGGGCGAGGCCCAGTGTATTGGCCTTCGGCTATTACGAAGCCCTGCTCCCGCAATAACCGAGTCAATACACCTCCAATGCACATATGCCACTGGACTCGATGCAATGCACAAGTAGATGTTTACTTATGCCAAACTAATCTAAGTGTGTTCTATTGAATCACAACTTAATAAACCAAATCATGATGTGTTCTATTGAATCACAACCCAATGAAATCAAACCATAATGTGTTCTATTGAATCACATACCAAATCAACACAATGTGCTTGTAAATACTAAACACACAATCAATCATCAAAGTAGGATGATTGTCCTATTGCTTACTAGAACAATCACAAATACCACACATCACCCAAGTCCGCCAACGCTAGACTTAATAACCATAACACATGTAAGCCTACTCGTACTTACAAACATAATTCAATGCGTCACTAACGCGTTCAACTTAGGATTTCTACGGTATCCTACGATCACAATACACTCCATCTCATGTATGTATAATCCACCTCATTCCCGTCGTATGTAAAATATATTACGACTCCCTACAAGTCACATCACCCGAAATGGAACGATAATCAAGGTGTGTCATTAACTACCGAGGATATGACCAACTCATCATAAACACGTCGCTCGGTGTGTAGCGACTAAGTCGTTCCCACGTACGTCACACGTGGCCGTACACAACTCATTAGTAACCTATATGAAGTCACATTTACCTTTAATAATTATTCAAAGTTTGGGCGTAAGGTGTATATATATATTTATAATCCTCCAATCCAAATCAAGTAGTCGCGTGTTCAACAACGTTGACTAAGTCAACCTAACTTAAGTTACTCGATCAAGTCTTATCGATGCGTCATCCCACCTTGTAGGAGACTAAAATATTACTCGTCAACTCATTACACAACGTATAACCTTAACGTCCTATTCGACTCCAAGTCACCACAACTAAAGTCTAGCCCATTCTGTAATATTCGATTCACCATATCCCAACGACTACACTCGGTCTTTCAAATATTCAAAACATCGGGACAAGCCGTAGCGTCATCCCTACAATCACGAGACTCAATATACCAAAATCTATTACTCATAAAAATCCCACGAGTGTACTAACGATTGAAATCTCAACAAGTTATAAATACTTGATATAACTAAAACAAGTCATCGGCGACTATACGGCCGGAACCCAACTATAAGACAAACCCACGAGTCTATAGCTCGGGAAAAATAACAACAACAACGACAATAATAATCACGACACAATCTCGAGGAGTCTCTACTACTCGGAGACAACAATCATCGCAATAACAACAACGTGTACACAATGAACTCCACAAGTCTCTAATATTCGGAGACCACAAGATTAACAACAATTCATCAATACCCATCATTTAACATGCTAGAGTATCACATTGAACAAGTATAACATGTAGGAGTTCATATGCACATAGATAACACGTAAACATCGCGATACTACTCTACGATGCTCAAAATCTAAGAAGGAGATTAGTAACTTACTACACAACGCAAATCCTCCACGAAATCGGAAGGGCCTCGGATGAAAACGTACTCCTCCGCGACCCCAACGCCGCTACGGAGTCCACTCGCGATCCCAAGCTCGATCCAAGTCCGAATCAAGCTTTCTCTCAAAACACCACTTTCTCTCTAAGATGTGGGAGAAGAGATGGGTTTATGATTTCTCAACAGATCGGACGATCCATTCGGTTGGAAACGTTCCTCGACGCTAGCTACGCTCCGGCGAAGACGGCTCGCAATTCCGACTCCGAACGAACGAGATATCGCGAATTCTTCCTCTTCTCTCTCTCTCTCTCTCTTGCTCTCTCTCTCTAAAATCTGAGTTTGAAGGAGGATAATGAGGGAAAATAAGATTGGGTTATGTTATTAATACCATGGGTAAGTGTTTGGTCCAATCCCGGGTTTGTTTGAGCATTTTAAACCACTTAAAAATGTTAAAACCGAGAAAGACGAAAACGGACGAGCGAGAGACGGGCCAGGCGATCGCCCTGCCCTAATCAAGGCGATCGCTTTGTACTCGGTCACGTGGCGATCGCTTTGTCTTCCCAGGGCGATCGCTTTGTGTCCGATTCTTCAAACTCTCCGAAAATGCTCAAAACACCCCGAAATGGTCCTAAATGATCCCGAAGTGATTCTAAGTCTTTGGGAAGGTCGAAATACTCGAGAAAGGTTCCCGAAAGGTCCGAAACAACGCTAGAAGTTCAACGTAACATTCACGCAATCAATCATATAAAGATTTGAGCACGAATCGGGGCACGAAACACTCGAAATGACTCGGTGCGCGAGTTAACGACAAGATCAACGTGATCATCCATCGTGAAGGAGTCTAAACCAATATTAGGTCAATGGGACGGGGAAAAATGAACATCGTACACGAATGTTAATCAAGGTCGAGAATAGTCTCAAATGAAGAAAGGAACAAAGCGCAACTCACCACGAGTTAAACGCGAGTCAAATACGGTCCTCGACTCAACACGTCACGCTTAACAAGCATGACACCTCACTCTCCGAGGGTCTTAAGGTTGATAAGAAATGGTTATGAGTTAACCAGGAAGGAAGTAGGGTCGGGGTGTTACAATCAGCTACCTAGTGATACCACAGCCCATCCTTTTCGAGTTATTATCGTCAACCATGGTCAAATGATAACTGTGTAAAAGGTTGCACTTGTATATGGATATTGATTCATCAACAGTTGAAGATGCCTTGATGAACCAACTACAATCATCACTGTATTTCTTCCCACATGCAACGCCAATCCTATTTTTGTTGTTCTTAATATAGATGAATTCAAAACCAATCTTGAATGAATACTTTATAAGTGCGTGCGAAAATCTTCCACTTCACCTTTAAATATTTGACCAATACCAGTAATAAGATTTGCCCAACCAGAATTCAAGAGTTCATTTCTTGTTTGAACATGACATATGTGTATGTTGGGACACTTTCAGCATCGCTTTCAGAACTTGAAGAATTGGTGCAACTTCTATCACTATACCCCTCACAATGCACAACTTTTCCTTTACCTTTGTCAAGGTTTGTGCATCGTAATGCAAGTTTTGTATATCGTCATCTTCATAAACAGTTCCATCGTCTTCTGTAATCTCATTTCCATAATTCCCTTCTTTATTAATCCTGTAATTAAACCAGCATCAGTTTCAAACATATCAACAATGATAATAGAAACTGATAAAATTTTGGCCAATGTCAACATGTATTTGAAATTTTCTTCGTTGGTTAAACAACAATTATTTTGTTCAAAGTACAATTATCCGATTGAAAATTGAAATATTTACCTCTGAAGCATTCGATCAACTCAGATAAATCAAAATTCTCTGAAATTGTCGAAACAATAGTATCTCCTCTGAATTTCAGCAACAACATCACAACAGTTTAGTTTGTTGAATCCATAGATTTCGATTTCAAAATGAATTCGATATTGAACTGTTTTGGTATTTTTTAAGTTTCTTCAAGTTGATATGAATGCGAATTTTAGTAAGAAATCGCAATGGAGATAAATACGAGATTGAAAGGAGTAAATCAAGGAAATCGCACAACTAAAAATATGTGATAGATTGTTACAGGGGCAGTTTGAGAACAAAATATAAATTTACAGTTAGTACATTTGACGATGCACATAATAACCCTCTTCACGATGCACAAAATATATTGAAAATAGTAATGTTATAATTGACGATGCACAAAATTATACTTGACAATGCACATTTCTTGCACAAAAAAAAAGAAAGAAAGAACAAAAGTACTGATATACTTGACGATGCACATTTCTTAACACAGAAATCACAAAATTACATTGACGATGCACACAATGCACATTTTATGCTTGACGTGGCAAACGATGCACATTTCTTAACACAAAATACATTGACGATGCACATTTTACACACATGACGATGCACAAAATACATTTAAAAGCGTAATATGTTGATACGAGGTAGTTTTGAAACAAATAGTCAATTTATCACTTAAAAGGGACTTAAGCGAATAAAAATAAATATAATATATTTAAGCAATTGAATATTTTACAAAATGTACCGGCCCGTAAATTTTCCTTAATATTTACCACTTAATTTTTAGCCAAAATGCACTACCCAATAAAAGCTGATTTGGTTCTTTATGTTGATAATGGAATTTAACATGTGACACAAAAGTTTTGGGTCATTTAACCCGATTGATCTTTGTGCTTTTGCCTATGGCCCTAAAGTCTTAAATTTTGCATCATCCTTGATTTTATTATCTGCCAATAGCACGCGCAGCATGAACTTGACTATATTTATATTTATTTTAAGGAAAATCTATTTCTACTTCGTTTATTATTTATTCACTACATCGCTATTTATTATATTAAAAAAAATACATATTTGAACAAAAATATCATTTAACTACTTGCTCATATTAAGTTACTAATAAAGATACTTTTCTAATTACCTTCTAACATTATTTTCGTGGGAGAACCAACCCTATGTATTTTCTTAGGGGAATCCATCCCTATTTGGTTTACACTAGAGCAAAAAGAGTTGCATTGCTCCTTCCAAACTAATGATTCATCTCAAGCACAAATAAGCGCGTCTTATTAAAGCGTCTTTTTTTTTGGGTCAATCTTGAATTGTCGGTGTTCCCTTTAGGGCTTCTCACACAGGTCTAACTTATACTACTACATCCACCCATTAGCACTACCAATCACCATCGAGCTTGTCTTTCATGACGTCGATTTGTGCCTATTGATATCAACTACATCATCAATCAAGCATCTAACTGGGATATTTCATATATGTACTTGGAGTTCAAATCCCATAGAAGATGAAATGTGAAATTGGAAGAAGGGATTAGAGAGTTGCACCTCATTAGTTTTGCTGCTCTTTTCACTTTTTTTCCAAAAGAAATTGGTTTCGGCGGCGGTAAAGATACCCGCCAAAGCTAAAATCTTCAAAGATGTAGAAAATGAATATCACAAAAACAAAGCAATTCAGTACAGGGCTGCTATCCATAGCCAGGAATTGCTTCCTGGAGAAGGTCCCCAGCCTCAAAGCTAAAAAGACCCCAAGACGGGAAAACGGAGCAAAAAAAAAAAAAGACATGATGCATAATCGAGAATTCAAATTGGGAATCTAGTAATGGGTGGTTACATTAAAGCAAAAAAAAACTGGAATATCTTGACGAAAAAAAGGCAAGATAGTGTATTGTGTACACAAGATTTTTGTTAGTCCTAGGTTTAATTAAAGGCTAATGAGTGCAGGGGTTGGGTGGAGCCTGCAACAAGCAAAGTTTGGCTTTTTAATCAAATTCACCAAGAATTTTGAAATTTTAATAAAGAAAACATGATAATAGTTCAAGTACTTTTCTTAAATACTAAAGACAAGATAAAGTAGTGTTATACCCATCATGAAGCCCGAGAACTTCCAGGAAATAGTACCCACATCAAATCCAGTATCAACTTCAAATATTGGAATGAAATTTACATATTGTCTTCTTTGCTAGGAAATTCGGAATTTATAACCCATATTTAGACTCAACCAATTCAAAATTGCGACAGATAGATCGATGATGGAGAGGGTGAGAGATGTACTTACCAGTCTAACCCTTACTGAACTTTTGATTGAGTTGAAGAAGATTGATCGAAGCCTTGAATCACGAGGGATGAAGAGAGTGAGCGAGATTGGATGAGCTTCAATGGTGCTTCAGTTTTTTCTCTGGTTTTTTTGGGGGAAAAAAGGGAGCACGACGTACAGATGAGAGGATAATAAAATATATTTATTTTATAATTTAAAATGCTGACTAGGATGATTTCAAGCCCTCAACTAGAATGTAAAAAATCCACATTCTCATTCACAGTGTGAAAAAAAATTATTGCCATGTCATATTCACATGCCTCTTTCACATGTGCATTGGAAAGGCTTGTTTTCCAAAGAAGATGTCAAATCCTATGTAGCATTCGTTTTTATTCACATTGACATTAGCATTGGAGATGCTCTTAGTGTACACCCATGAAAAGCTTATCTCCGCCTTAACTTGTCTGTTAGTCAACAATATTTTTGTAAATATTTTTGTAATCGAATCTTCTATTTTAGGATAGCATAGACAAAAATATTGTTGTCTAACATTGTCCGCTGCTTGAGTTTTCTATTTGCCAAAGTCATCCATATTCCAACAGCCCTATTAAAGTAAGCTTTTGAAACACTGCATATATAATAACAAAACACACTCTTTTCTTTCTGTCTCTACAATGAGTCCATGATCATTCTAGATCTCTATTCATATCTATTATTCTTCAGGCTAGCTAGCTGTGGAAATTAATTAGTTCGATCCAATGGCCTTGTTGCACGGTGTTTCCACAAGCTTCTGGGCAAAGTTCAATGGTAATATTGTAGATGATGGATCAACCTCACAAGCTGAGGTTGGATCCAATGATATACAGCAGCAACATTTAAAGAGCAGCAACAAAACTTCCACTATTGGAGTCACAAAGGCCAAGGGTAGCGTATGTGCTGTCAAGTAAAGTTCAGGGGTCTCAACTGTAACATTGAGGAATCTGTTATGGCCGTTATAACAACTGGGCGTATGATGATGTAATCGCGATGCATCGCGATGCATATGGTTAATCTGTTAGATTTCTCAGGTTATGATTGGCTTATCATTTTTGTATATATATTCTTGTAATCCTGTACAACAATTCTGTTACAATAACATTTTTCAATAGAAGAGATTCATGAATTCTCTCTTTCATTTCTTCATCTCAATTCTAGTTCAATTTGTTCATGGTTTGCTTGAATTGCTTAGTTCTTAATCTGCAAACCTTTTAAATGGCACCTTCGTCTCTTTCAGAAGCTATTTTTCACGTGAGCAACGTGTTCCCACTTCTCGCAATGCCAATCTCATCTTTGTCGTTACGTTCCTCCTCAATTTCCTCCAAATCAAGTCTCAAGAAAATAGTAGCCATTCTCCTTTTCAAACACACCCCAAGACATGCAATGCTGCTATTACTATGCTGCTCATGTATGGCTTGGCATACGACGCTGAACAGAGATTTTCCGATACTCATCCCAATTAGGCAAATGCAGCTCGTTGTGCTATGGCTTTGTTCGGTTCATTGTTAATGGCAATCCTAGCGTCAACTCTGTTTCCGAGTTGGGTTCATCCCATTTTGTACCTAGTCTATATCTTGTTTTACGCAGATGAGTTGATAGATTGGTTGCAGAGGAGATTCTTTGGTGAACTTGAAGAAATGGACAATTCTCCAGTATAAGCTATAAGGCTTCGTTCATTTAGAATTTTTGAGAAAAGTTTTTGTGCTAGATAGCTTCTTATTGTTATTGTTGTTTTGTGGCTTGCATGATACTTAGATGAGGCTGCCCACATGGAATTAAACTCTCTTGAAATTCTTTTCTTATTTGGTTATGTGGAGCCCAGTCGCCCTCATATGAATAAGAAAGTCAAGTCAACTCCTATTAAGGAATTGGTTTTGTTGCTCAGCCGACTTTGGAAGAGTATATATATAAAGTAGGTTTTCTTCCCCCTCTGCCGTGGCAAGCCAAAAATGAGAGAGACAGTGGGACACAATTAAACTGCGTAGTTATTTTGGGACGTGAGAGATGCGGTATTTTGCGGAATTGTCTCAATCCTTGTAAGTTGTAACCTTTTTCTAGAGAGGAAAAGTACTTAATGATAGAGATATTACAGATATTACTTCCTCTCCTACAAGTGCCGTGACTTGAGTTTCAAGTCACCTTGCTCTCCTAGTTGATCTATGTTTCCTTTTCCCAGTTGATCTATGTTTCCTTTTCATATTTGGTTTCCTATTTGGTATTGGTAACTTCATATACTTTGTATAAATAGGGGTTCATATTTTTAATAATATTCAAGTCATTGATTCATACATATTATATTGTCATTATGGTATCAAAGCATTGACGTTCCTTCCTTGTCAATGCCATGGCCGAAAACACCATACTCCCGAATTCCGGCCGGACAAGCCTCTTATCTTTGTGTCACTTTCTCATATCATCAAACTAACTCCAGTCAATTATATTGCCTGGAAAACTCAGCTTGAAGCCACGTTTCTTGGCTTGGATCTGTTTCAATATGTTGATGGGTCCTTCGCCGCACCACCCCAGGAAATTACCACCGCTACCACTTCCACCACCACCACCACCGAAACTACCCCACAAACCATCCCACCCGCGGCCACCCAATCTGTCACCAAACAAAATCCTGCCTACTTAACTTGGTTTCGACAAGACAAATTAATCCTTGGTGCTCTTGCCGGAACTTTATCGCCCAACCTTGTCTCTCTAATCTCTCAATGCCAAACCACCCATGATGCTTGGCACACTCTTGCCAAGACATATGCAAATCCATCAAAGGGCCACATCAAACAAATCAAAGATCGCCTACGCGGTATCACTAAGGGATCCCGAACCATCTCGGATTATATACAAGATTTCAAATCTTGCTCGTCACCTTGCCTCTCTTGGCCGACCCATAGACCCCGACGACCTTGTCGACAAAATTCTTGAGCAAATTCATGATTCCGATTATGACAAAGTCGTAGCGCTGTTCATAGTCGCGATACCCCTATTTCGTTTGATGAGCTACATGAGAAATTGTTGAACAAAGAAAACTCCTCAAGCATCGTTCTTCGGCCACCCTCCTTCCCCCTTCCGTCTCCTATCTTGCCAAAACCAAGGCCGTTCATCCAACCAATCGTCCCACCCAAATCCTACTCCCTACGCCTACCACCCACCCATCTCCCAACCATAACAACACCGCCCACCTCACGCCCTCGCCCATACGAGCCGCCGGTGGTGTCGCACCATTCCTTCCTCTCCGGTGTCCTTTCTTTCGCCAAGCCTATCCCAATGCTTCCTTTCCTCGCCCAATACCTCCAACCAACGAATTCAGTCCAGAAAGCCGTGGCTTCCCTTCCAAGCAACAAAACCGTGGCCATGTCCCGCCTCCCCGTGCCTATTCGCACGGCTTCGGCTCCGCCTTCTAATGGATGGCTCTTTGGCAATGGGGCTACTCACCATGCCACGAATGATCTCAATAATCTCTCCCTTCACACCCCTATGATGGCGAGGAACTTTTAATTGGGGATGGCTCGGGACTTCCAATCTCTAATATTGGTTCCACTTCTTTTCTTACTTCTTACGTCTCTTTAAATCTTCATAATGTTCTTCATGTTCCATCTATTTCTCGTAACATTATTTCGTGTCTAAATTTTGTCTAGATAACGATGTTTCCATCACCTTCTCACTTAATTCTTTTATTGTGAAGGATCTCCTCGGGAACAATTCTTATCCAAGGCAATTCTGAGTCAGGCGTTTTTGAATGGCATCCTATCTCTCCGGCTGTTCATATCGCTTCCAAGTCTTCAACCATCAACTGGCATCATCGATTAGGCCATCCGTCTTACAATATTTTACGTCATTTAAGTACCTCTTTTCAGCTTGAAATTCCTAGATCAAACAATTTTAATTGTAATTCTTGTGATTGCAATAAAAGTCATAAATTGCCTTTCCATGATAATTCTATTTCCTCTCTTGGTCCTCTCGACGTAGTCTATAGTGATGTATGGACTTCCCCTTTTTTGTCCTATGATGGTTTTAAATCCTACATTATTTTTGTTGACCATTTTTCTAAATACACGTGGCTTTATCCTTTGAAACATAAGAATGATGCCACGAAAGTCTTCTCCAATTTTAAGGCCCTTGTGGAAAAGTACTTTCAACGTCCTCTTCTAACTATCTTTAGTGACAATGGGGGTGAGTATATTGGTCTTCGGCCTCTTCTCACTTCTCTTGGCATAACTCATCTCACTTCCCTCCTCACACTCCGAACATAATGGTTACTCGAAAGACGACATCGTCACATTGTGGAAACGGGTCTCTCTCTTCTTACTCACTCTTGTATGCCACGTAAATTTTGGCCCCTTGCCTTCGTTGCATGTTATCTCATAAATCGCATGCCCACTCCCACCTTGAATCTTGTGTCCCCTTTCTTTCGTCTTTTTGGTCATCATCCCAATTATCTCAAACTCCGCAGCCGGTGCTTATGCTACCCTGGCTACGCCCGTACACATCCCATAAGCTTGAGCCCAAATCCTCTCCTTGTGTCTTTGTGGGTTATTCCGCCACTCAAAGTGCTTACTATTGTTTAGATCCCTCCTCCCTCAAAATCTTTGTGTCTCGCCATGTCAAATTTATGGAACATGAATTTCCATTCTCGGTTCATGGTGTTCCCACTTCTCCCCTAGTTACGTTGATGAATGGTGCTCATCCTCTATCACTTTACTTCCTCCTCCTTCCTCTATACCTTCATTCGCCTGCTTTGTTCCTCCACCAGCCTTGGCTCCTTCACGCCGTACCGGTACCCCTGCCTCTCTCCACTCCTTCTTCGTCGGCCTCCAACTCCAGCTCATCCGCTTCCTCATACCCACCACTTCTCTGTTCCGCCACCCCCCGCCTCCACCCTCCCACTACCAGCAGACCCATTACCCGCCTACAACACAATATCCGAAAGCCCATTACAAAGCTCAATCTGCACCTATCCCTTCCCAACTCCTCCATCGAACCAACCACTTATACTCGGGCCTTGAAATCACTGTTTGGAGGAAGCAATGCAAGCCGAATTTGATGCTTTGATTCACAATAATACTTGGGATCTTGTACCTCCTTCTTCATCTCACAAACCCATTGGATGTAAATGGATTTTCAGGACCAAATACAATCCGGATGGGTCAATTGATCGACACAAAGCTCGTCTCGTTGCTAAGGGGTTTCACCAACGTGCGGGTCTTGACTACTCAGAGACGTTTAGTCCTGTGGTTAAACCCACTACTATTCGTACTATTCTCTCTCTTGCCGTGACTAAGGGTTGGTCTCTTCGACAGATTGACATTAATAATGCTTTTCTTCAAGGTACACTTTATGATGATGTTTACATGATTCAACCTCCGGCTTTGTAAGCTCTACTTATCCATCTTATGTCCGCAAACTTCGTCAAGCTCTATATGGTCTTAAACAGGCTCCTAGAGCGTGGTACAACGAATTAAAAGGTTATCTTCTATCCTTGGGATTTGTTAATTCGTCTCCGATGCCTCTCTTTTTACTTTCCATTCGCATCACGGGGTGATTTATTTTGGTTTATGTGGATGATATAATTGTTACGGTTCTCATGATAACCTTCGTCTACATTTATCTCTACTTTCTCCTCACGGTTTTCTCTCAAAGACCTTGGGCCATTGTCTTATTTTTTGGGGGTTGAGGTTCTTCCGCATCAACATGGATTATTTTTGAGTCAACACAAATATGTTCATGACTTGTTGCTTCGAACCAAAATGGATGATGCCAAATCGGTTCCCACACCCATGGTTCTCGGATCACAATCTTTCGGCAGATGCTGGTACACCTCTGACAAATCCCACGGAATATCGAGCTATTGTTGGCACTTTGCAATACTTGTCTCTCACTCGCTTTGACTTGTCCTTTCTTTGTTAATAAGCTTTCACAATTTATGCAACGTCCTACGATGTTCATTGGGCACTTAAACGTGTACTTCGTTATCCGGTTGGTACTAGTACACATGGGCTTCTGTTGCGTCGTGCCTCTCCTTTCGTTCTACATGCCTTCACTGATGCCGACTGGGCAGGGGATAAGGGTGATTATGTGTCCACTTCCGGGTATCTTGTTTATCTTGGTTCTAATTTACTTTCATGGAGTTCTCGTAAGCAACGAACGTTGGCTAGATCTTCGACTGAGGCTGAATATCGGGCTCTTGCTGCGACTACAGCCGAGGTTTTATGGGTTCAGAATCTTCTACAGGAACTTCGTATTTCTCTTCCTAGTGTTCCGGTTGTGTACTGTGACAATATGGGTGCAACATATGTGGCTGCAAATCCCAAATTTCACTCACGTATGAAGCACTTGGCTCTTGATTATCACTTTGTTCGTATCCTCAATATTGTTTATAGTAGTATGTTGTTTGTCTTTATAGTGGATGTCACAACTTTTCCAAATACTTGATACCATTATTTTCGACCGATCCACTTCTCCATTGAAGATAGAACCTACAATTTCTTGATACATATAGAATCAAAGATAAACTTCCCCTTACATGTATCTAGTGTTGGTAGTAAAAATGAATATCAAGGATCATATTTTCAGGCAAAAAAAAGAAAAGAATTCTTGGGCTGTTGTACTTGTAATAACCCAATTCCAAAACTGTGAGCAGAACTTTTCTGGGAGAAAGATTATCATACTCGCGTAACGTTTGATTCTTCTTCTTCTTCCTTTTTCTTTTGTTATGTCTTGTTCTTATTTGAGATAAAGTGAGTGATGCAAATAAGAATTTTGGCCCCTTGCCTTTTATAATGCAAAATACAAACTTCGGGTCTCTTTTTCTTGTAAACTTAACTAGGGTGATGTTATACCATGCAGTTGACTAGGGTGATATGATATGATACATCAATCGTATGTCAACACTTGAGGTAGTGGATGTGACGTGTCCTATAATTGCCATAGATTTGTAGGTGGTAAAATATTGGGGTGGTAATTCGTGTCGTCGTGTCGTGTTCATGTCGCACTATCTTGTTTTCATGTTATCTATCTTATATGATCATAAATCTTATCGTGTCATTTATCTCTGTAATTCATGTTTAAAATCGCGTCGTGCTAGTTCGTACAATCGTGTCGACTCAGTCATTGTCACCCCTAGTAAAATAGGGGTTTCCCCAACTTGGGTGTCTTGGGGAGGTGGGTTTTCAACTGGAGGTGGAGGTGGAGGTGGTGTTATGTCCATGTGGCTTGTTTTTCAAGGTAGGAAAAAAAATGAACGAAAGATTTAGTTTCTCAACAACGAAATTAAACTGATTACGCGAAAAGTAAATTTTTCCGTAATATCACGTGTAAGATGTAGAGAAACGGGGTGAATTGTGGTGCCAAAATGCTTGATACTCATATGTGATGTATATTATGAGAACACAACAAGAAAACACTGTGAGCCACAATTGGCGGGAAGTCTTGGCTCAAACCCTCAAGTGTAAGTAATATCACCAACAAGCGCTCTCAAACGGACTAGAACCGAAGAGGTTAGACCAATGGGCCTTGCTGGTGACTTAGCTTAACAAAGAGGGAAAAGGGGGAGCAGACTTAGAGAAGAGAAGGCTTGTGAGAGGTTTAAAGTGTAGAGAGAGGGAGAGAGAGACTTATCGAGTCATCGGCGGAGGTATATATAATTCAAAAACAGGAGACAAGGGTACAGTTGGTCTACAAGGTGGACCAATAAGGGATCCTCATTATGTGAGGACCACTTCTCGTATTTCAAGATCACTGAGCAAATTAGAAAGTAGGTGGTGCAGGTGCACATAGGGTGGCCGTTAACTGAGCCTCAATGGTTGTCGTATCTCACGAATTAGTGAAAGAAACCACTTGACAAACGAATACTGACACAAATGTGGGTTCTAATTCAAATACAACAGCTCGGCTACCTCGCTAGCTAGGTTGACACCAGGCGAGGTATTTACTTGCTCCTCGTCACGACTAAATTGGCTACCTAGGTACTTCCGTCGAGGGATGTCCTATGTAACCAAAGTTAGGTCGTTAATGTCACATATACATGTGTGCCCATGGAATATTTCAAAAGATTCCTTAGTGTTCCATCAAGGGCGAATGGTGTAAACCTCCCTCGACTTATGGCCTGGGGGTACGTCAAGTTTAGGGCGTCCACAGTGGGAGCCCTCCCACTGCCCTCTAAAAACAATTTTAGAGATTTTTACCCTCCCTTGATCCTACAGGTCCCTAACCACCCTCTAATCTCTAAAACCAATTAAATCACCCTCTAAATATAGAGTGAGTTTTAACATGAATAGTGACTCAAATCCTTTACATTTTCTTCACTTTATTTGAGCACAATATACTTTTGTTTAATATTTTAGAATAAAAATTATTAAAATATACTCTCTCCGTCCCTAAATTATTGTTTTTTTTTTCGTTCCTAAATAATTGTCTTGTTTAAAACTTTTTTTTAGGAGATTATTTTTACCATTTTACCCTTACTTTTCTCTTTACTTTAATTATGTGCCATATACGCATGGGCATTAAAAGAAACTACACATTATACCAATATTAATAATCAAGTCAATTATTTTTTGATAATCCGTGTGCCGAGTCAAACAAGACAATAATTTAGGGACGGAGAGAGTACAATATATTTTTCATAGTATATAAAATTTAAAATATTTTATTTTAATTGTGGTGAAAAATATAAATAAAAGAGAAAAAATATAATGATTTGTTAGTTGAGATGAAAGATATTTAATTTTTAGAGGGTTATATAGAGAGTGCTTGTTGGAGTGAATTTATTTTTAGAGTGTTGAAAAAGTGAAACTTAAACGAAAAACAAGATGTTTAGAGTGTGATATAGAGAAGTATTGTTGTGGTTGCTCTTATGATCTGCATTATACAAGAATGCATGTATTCATCCCAGAATCTTTTAACAAGTTAATCATGGTATGCTCATTTTGAACAGATATGTGACAATTTTCTGGCTGGGTGGTTGGGTTGAGAGGAGGGGGAGGATAAATTAGTCCGTTCAATTGTTAAAAGAAGCACATGTATACCATGTGCATCAGTTTGTTCTTTTTTTTTATTTTATTACTTTTACCCACCAAAGAAAAAAAATACTAGTTAAAATCTAAAGGTTCTCTTATTTTATTTTCTTTTTCTTTTTCTTTTAAATTATGATCAATAGTACTGGTTCCCCACTTATTTGATTGAAATAACTTAATAAAATTTTGAGAGAGTCTATTTTCAATATAATATTTGCTTATCCACTACATTCATTAAAATTTAATTAAGTTAATCAATGTATTTTAATTAAGTTTATCAAGATACAATTGCCCTAATTCAAACAAACCTTATTTAATTGTTTCTCTTTCTAAGTTTTATCCTTCAATTGTTTTTACGAATAATATTATATTCAATTGTGCACAAGAAAATAATTAATTTTATATACAAAATTAGAAAATTATAAATGAGACATCTAAAAAGAAAATAATACATAAGTCTAATTTAAAAAATATAAATAACAAAATAGACTAAACAAAGAAGTGGCATGAGTAATATAATATTAAATTACGGATTACAAATTTTGAGTTTTAAATAAATAACTTGAATGGAAAATCAATTAATAAATATATGTTTAGCGATCACTTAAAAGATTTTTATGATAAGTTGGCAATTGTACAACATCTATTAGTTTTTTTGACGTTAAATTCAATTTTCTTAAGAAAATTATTTGAAGAAATTAAATGAAAAATAATGAATAGATTGATTTTTTTAGTGTTGATGAATAGGCATAATTTATTTGAGAAGATAAGAAAAACAAAAGAATTAATTTGAAGTTATAAAGGAAAATAAAAAAGTTTAATCGACTTTAGATAAGTACTTGATCATCAAACAAAACAAGTATTTGAAGGGCAATTGTGTCATGAAAAAAATAAATTTATTTATTTAACCATTAATGAATGTAGTAGATTAGTAAAGTTTGTAGTAGAAATAGACTCCGCCTAAAATTTTATCATAACAAATAAATTTTATATTTTTAGGAAAAATTACTATAAAAGGGAGTTAAGTGTTAGAAAACATATTACTTGCAAGGGATGGAACTTTTTAAATTCTAGTATATTTCTATAATAAAGGATGAAATTCAAAGGAAAGTTTAGACTCTTATCCTTTTCAAAAATAAAGTTATGAACTATATATTGAGGTTTCAGAAAAATAAAAAAGTAAGAAAAGAAAAAAAAACAAATTAAAATTTTATTTGACCCACTTTCGAGTTTCAACACTTGGATTTGGCCCGCATGCAAATCGTTTTTGCAGTTTTGGGGCAAATTGATCACCCTGGTCTCAGTTTAACGGTTCAAGGGGGCTCCGCCCGGTCGGACAACTATGGTTTTGTTGGCTAAAATGTTGGTTATTAAAGAGCTAGCTAGCATTGCACAATGAGAGCAGCTAGATATACTGTTATGAAAAGAATACATACATACATACATACATACATACATACATACATACATACATACTGATTACATAATTTTTACATTGAGCTGAGCACCAAGTACGTACAATTATATATAAGAAAGTAGTACTATTTTTAAACAAACAAACAAAACAAAACAATTATGAATGAAATGATATTGCAATTATTACAATATGAAAAGAATTGATTTTAATTATTTTTCAAAAAGAATTGCGTTGAAAAATGAAAGAATGTTACTTATTTAGGTAAGAGAAAAATTTAAGCATCTTCTGGTGCAATCCAATGCCTTCCATTGACAAAACTCTTCACAAGAAACGGATGGGCTGAATCAAAATCAAGCTCTCGGGCCCATGACACCCCACGGACCGCTGCAGCTCCTGGGCCCCAACATCTATACACTCCAAAGAACACAGTCCTGCCCAAATCCAAACATTCATTAAAATTGAAACAACGTACGTACACTTGAACTGAACAATGTTAAAAAATTTCACACAAAATCTTAAATCTTAAAATTAACCCACCCTTCCTATACTTTTCTAGCTAGCACTGTCTGTATATTACATCCTTTTCAGATACTAGGCCGTCCTTTTCAAATTTTTTTTAATTTTTAATGTACATAGATAATGATGAAAATCACCAAAATCATGGACTGCTATCTATCTTTGCTTTCACAAAAGAGAAATGTGTTTATGCAAAAGGAATATGTTTTTAGGCATGCAGTAATGCTTTATATTTATTTGTTGGTTGCTACTGAAAAACGTTGCACCTTCAAAAATAAAGTTATGATATGCTGATTGATGATTATTATCAATTTATGATAATATGCTGATTGATGATTATTAGGGAAAGAGAGTAGAAATGGAAGCTTACTTGTTTTTATTGCTATGATGGTCCCAATCATCCCATCCTCCATGTGCCACAACATCATCGAAGTATGTGTAGGAAAAGACAATCCTGGAATACTGGCCCATGGCCCGACCAACATACAGTGGTCCTGTTCCCGTCACCCTGCACCGGACGAAAGCGAACCCCGTTTTCTCGTACGGCGACTTTCTATCTTGAGCCGCTATGGAACCGAACCTCGTTGCTATTGAGTGTAGCTCACACTCCTGCAACACATAACAATAAATCAATCCAGTCGCGGCGACGGCGGTTCAAGTTAATTATAATTCAATTCATAAATTAAATGAGTACAATTTTCCGATTCATTTTAAATTTGGTAATGTTATTAGTTCATGCAGCTAGAACTCACTCAATCCATCGATATGCTATATCAACATTCTAAGTTAGATTGATGATCAATTAAATTATTTGAGTTTGACTCGAGATTAACTTAACAAGATAAGAACCGTATTTATTTATCTATGTAATTATATATTACAGAGACAAATCTTATGCCATTTGTGAATTTTAATTGTTAAGTAGATGTTTAATTTGACTAATCAAGTTAACAAGATTTTGATTTTTGTATTGTGAACATTACTCGTTGTATAGATATTAATACTAGTAAGATTAGATTAGCTAGGGATAGAGCTAAGTAATGCTCAAATATTATACTACTAGCTAGGGGAAATAACAAAGAAAGATAAAGACATTTTAATTTATTGACAAAAACCAAACGCCCTTTTTAGCTTTTGAGGCCACAAACATGCATATGAGACAAAGGCCACAGCTTTTTATCAACTTTCCCACACTAGCCATCATGTTTTGAAAAATGTTCACATATCAGCTTTTCAAAAAATAATTGCCGTGCGTCCACATGAGTTACACTACACTATTTGGTCTAATTCGAATACTATGATTTGGAATGAGTGACATTAAAGCTGTTTACCTTGTACATGGAACGTCCGTTGCCAAAAATAAAGTCTATAGATCCTTCGATGTAACACTCCTTGAAATAATGCCTGCCAGCATCGTCGCAAAGAGTGTCTTGTGCCCCGTAGAATCCGCATCCCGAGAAGAAAGCCTTATCTCCGGATATCCGGAATGCAGCAGCTTGCCATCCTTGCATCCCCGGCATCGGTGCCGGTGCCGTATTCTACACCATGCATGCAATATATTACATATAATTAGCTTTAGCTTTAGCTTTTATGTACGATATGTATATATCTTAACCATGTTGCAGAAAATTTATGAAATCACGAGGAAATTATTATGGTAATTAATTTTGATGTATATTCAACGTCAAGGGCTTAGTTGGAAATGAGATGAGTATATATATATGAGGAAAGAGCTAGACAGCACTTCAGATGAGATAATGTACTGACCTTGAAACTTATGTTACGGGCAGAGAAATAAGAAGCGTACACAGTGACCGAAGCAGTCTGATAAGTGCGAAGCTGCTGCCCGTCAGGACCACGGTCACTTGCTCTATCATGCCATTCTATTACCGTTAAGTCCCGTCCATCCCCTTGGAATGTTATGTATGGCTTCGATGCCGGCACCACCACCTTCTCTCTGTTCAACCGCCGCCCACCACCAACAAATTATTGTCAGTCACAAACACTTTCCATGCAAAAAGCAAAAATATTACAGACAAGTACCCAACCTTAAACGTAAGCAGTTTAATTGACAAGTAAGTGTAGCTCAGGCGGTAAGACGCTTGACCTACAACTGATAGGTCGTGGGTTTAAGTCACCAAAGAAAGTAAGTGAAGAATCACTATTAATCCCAATTTAAAAAAAAAAAAACGTAAGCAGTTTAATTGTCACATCAATTGAAAGTCAACTTTGTAAATAAGTTTTCCAAGACTTCTCAAAAAAAGATGTTGAGCCATTTGATGATGTGGGAATATATACATCGAGTCGCCATCACCGCAATGCAAAGAAAACTTGGGTTTTTGCAGCCATTTTGTAGTAAGAAATAAAGATATATACATTTGTGAGCATATGCTTTTTTTCTTTTTCCTCTAACAGAAAATGTACGTTGTCTTCGGGTGTTAGAGACACAAATGGGAGGAGAAAGAATCCAGATGCAGTCATGCAATTTGGTTTTGTGTTAGACATAGATTTGATTATTTTTAGAAATCCGGCCGGCATGAACTTTCTCATAACGATTTATATCATTTAGGCAGTAGCATCATTGACCGATGAACTGGTGGATTAAAGGGTCCGACTCTATAAACTGATGGATTAGATATTGTACGAGTAACTAGCTACATAGGAGGTGCCAAATTCACACACACACACACACACAATGGTGATATATATATGTGGATATATAGTAGCTGCACAGTTGTACCAAATGATATATTAAATGCATGCAAAATGTACAGAAATGAAGTTATCAATGTGAGAGTAGATAAAAGAATGGTTAGTGTTAACTACTATACATGTAATAACCGGCGGTGATTCGAACTAGGACATTCTTGAGGTTACCCGCTGGGATGGAGTCGACGGCAGCTTGAACCGACAGAAAGTCACCGTAACCGTTAAGGTCGACGACAATGAGGCGGTGACCGGAGGGTCCCACCCACTTATGGTTGGGCTTTGTGGAGTTGGATTGAGTTGCAGTGGCAGTGTCTGAGTTGAGAGCATAGTTGTGAGAGGTTGAAGAAGAAGTGGTGGCTACTTTCAGAGAGAGAAAAACGGAGAGGATAAGGAAGAATGAAGAGAGAAAAGAAGCCATTAATTAATTTAGCATTAGAGAATATTGTATAGTATGTGTTAAAAGAACTGAGCAATTTGTTGTACAGAGAATTCAACCCTTGGATGTATATATGGACTGGCTGAAATATGGTGAGGAAAGGATTTTGGGAGATTGTAACGGTCGTTTTTCGGTGTTTACTTCGTGGCTCGGCTTGGCTGATGTTGGGCTTCCAATGATAGTGTGAATTCTGAACTGATGGTACTTGTTAAAAGGATTTTTAATTTGTTATAGTAATGTACAAGAAATCATGCATAATGTACTATAATGTTATATCTCTAACGGAGCGTTTATTGGAGTGTTTAGTTTATGAGAAATGTTATGAGTACAAATAAATCACAAAATTAGTTTATATATAGTACATGAGCGGTGAGCCTTTCTTCTACATACCGTTATTGACTTATTTATTAGAGTAATGCTATGGGTACCTAAAGAGTATCAAATTTTTTGCACCAAATGATTGTTACCTGATGTGGTATAAAAAATAAAATTAAAAATTAAAATTAATGCATTACATCGGGTGACACATCATTTAGTGCAAAAAAATTGATACTCTTTTAGTATCATAACATTACTCTATTTATTATAGGGGTGCTGATAGCATAACCTTTTTCTAGCTGCAACATTGCAAGAAATATTCATTTTGTTTCTAAAAAAGTGTTATGTTTAACTTTTTAAAATTATATTAATTATTTTTTAAGATTTGTTGTCGTTAACATAAAAAATTATTGGGTTTCAATTGATCTTGTCGTTAACATCGAAAGTAATTTGTCGCCCTACCACGATCTGTTTCTATTCCGAAATTATTGCAATTGGCTACAGCAGTGTAATTTTTAACCTACAATGAATTTGATTTCTGTTATACAGAAATTTCGCTACATATATATATATATATATATATATATAGAGAGAGAGAGAGAGAGAGAGAGAGAGAGAGAGAGAGAGAGAGGGAGAAGAGATTGGTGGCAATGCAACAACGTCGACATCAATGGTCATTAGAATGGAAGGGGAAATGGGTTGGAGAAGAAATGGATGTAAAACAAAATTATCCTCATTAAAAAGGTCACGTGAAACAACATGGCAAAATCTAAGGATATTTTTTGAAAAAAATAATGTAATAATATCTAAGGGTATATTTTTAAAAAATGTTATAACACTGAAATTAGTATTGCCTGCCAAACACTAAATAACATAGCTAGCGAAATAAAATAATGATGGATAAAAAAAATTATTTTCCTCAATATTAATTAGGAATATCCTACTTTCCTACTAAATGATCCATAATTTTTTATTTAAAAAAAAAACTAAATAAAATATGATAAATCTATACACTTGTTAACATGAGTAGGCACACACTAGTAAGTAGACTAGTGATAGTCTGTGGACTGTGGTGGGTTGCATATGCATACGAGAGAGAGAGAGAGAGAGAGAGAGAGAGAGAGAGAGAGAGAGAGAAGAAGAGATATAATAATAAGAAATGGTCCAAAGCATAGCATAGCATAGCATGGGTTAATTGCTTTTTTGTTATCTATCGTTACTGACTAGCTAGCTGTTATTATTTTTCCATCATGGGGCCTACTTTTTTTGTTGGAATAAAATTCGAACGTTGGAGTTGGAACAATTAATCAAAGAACCACCCTTTTCTGGCACCACGCCACGCAGATTTATCGCAAACTCAAAATGGTCACAAGTGTGTTTATTTCGAGCTTTCAAAAAGTATATAATCAATGGTAGTTTCTTTTCTTTTTTTCATGTTTATGGATTCCTAATGACAATTCCATCATAGCCATGTAACATGATTGGCGTAATTATAGGGAAGGCCCACAACACAGAATCATAAAGGCAGGTATTAACGTCTGTCTATTTGAGAAAATGGTCGTAAAGGTTTGTGCGTTTGTCTACTAGCTAGCTTATCAAAAGAGAGAATGCAGTCCGACAACTAGCCATCAATCAATCTGGGCCGGGCCAATCATCCCTCACAATTCTCATATCCTCCGTCCTATATATAGTTAATTCTCCTGTCTTTCCACCAACCCCAAACTTCATAACCTCTTACTATCGATTAGTACAAGGGTAATACTTTTTTAATCACAAAAAGTCAATTTTTGATTTAATTTTTTAATTAATTAATTGTGTTTTACAAATTATACAACCAATTAATAACCGTTAACGAAAATTTATTTTTGTAACGTTATGATATTACATAGCGGTATTACGGCTTTTGTAGCTATGTAACAGAGAGCTAACGGAATTTTCTAGATCCGTACACAATTTTCCATTGTCAACAAGTAAATCAGTTCGACTTAAGTTGAGCTCACTTGTTTAAATTCAGTTTATTATTCCTTCCGTTCAAAATATATATATATATATACTAGTTTTATTACTTCACATGCTTATGCTTGTACCTTAAAAAATTTATACAATAATTTTTATAAATGAGACTATTTTTTCTAGGCAAATCAAAAAGGAAAGACTTTTTTTTTTTGGGGGGTGGACTGACAGAGGAAGTATTTTAAAATGAAATTTGATTCGACTCATTTTCATGTCAATTCCATCTCTATCTCGAGTTAAGGTTCAGTAATTTGAATTCTATCGAGCCATGCTCATTCTCAAACACTATTATGGAGTACTCCTATGAACAATATGAATGAGCTTGATAACTGAAGTAGTCTATAAACTTAATCGAGTTTATAATTGTACTCAAGTTTGCTGGCTTAGTTAATGAATCGGACTTGAGTCAAGCTACAATCGAGCAAGCTCGAGTCAGACCTACACATCGATCATTCATCAAATTTCCTTTTTTGTAATAACTTTCCTTTTTTGTAATAACTTTCCATCTACCAAGACAAACTAAAGGCAAATAAAATATTGTCATAGCAGGAATGCAATTTGTGCGTTAGGAAGGATATCAATAGATGTAGCTTGTATGATAACCTTGCATTACCGACCTAACAGAGAAAAATGATTTAATTATGCCATCTCAAATAACTGAGACAGAGACCGAATTGGTTGAACAAGATTCCAGTTAACAATACAAATACTGCATTTTGCTGATGTGCCTTCTGCTGAAATCTTGAACTTTGTTCCAGTTAATTGAAGTTTTTCTCGGCAAAAATGAAAACCAAAAAGAAATTCTACCACTGTAATAACTTTGTTAAAAAAATCCAATATACAAGGGAGAGTAACATGAGATTTCCATCTTGCTTCTCAATGAACATAAATTAATTGACTATATCATACTAACAGGAAGCAGAGGGTATATAAACCCAGCGATAATTCAAGTCCCCAGAGAATAATTTTTGTTCTAATGTTCTCAGTATAACTTACTGAAACTACCAGGTTGTGTAGATTCAGCCACCCTAGGCAAGAAAGCATCCCTTTCAAGTGAGACATGAAGAGATGATGTAACTTTAACTAACGACAGCCACAAAACAGGTGCAGCACAGAAGGCATAGCCGAAAACAGCTAAAGCTCTCACAACCCCACTAGAGTACCAAGGGCAGGCCATGACTAAAAGCACTCCTAATATCCCAAACAATGGCACAAGAACAGGTAGCATTGGGAGAAGAAAAGCATTAATTGCTATGCAGGAGAGCGCGAATGCGCTAAATAGATAAAGACTCCATCCTACGAGAGGATGGATTGTGTGAGGGATGAGTAAGAAGGGGAGTGTGTAGGAAACAAGGATGGACCATAGAGCGATTACTTTAAGACTTGTTTGGATGATGGTGATGCTCTTTTCTGCCCGGCGGTAGCACAGCTTGGATAAGCTCGGACGTGCTAGACGACTAATTGCTATTATTCCAACGTAGACTAGGGTTTGAATCAACACGAATGGCATCTCTGCCCCGTACCTGTTGAAATGCAGGACATGAATTAGTACATGATACAGATAGCGGAAAATTATATAGGTACTTAACTAGCTAGTAAAGAGAAAAATAAAAAAGAGGCTTGCACTTATTGGTTAAGAAAACAAATGGATGGGTCAGTGCATGGGGCTCCGACCATTGCAGGGGTCTGGGAAAGGTCTACTGTACAAATTTTATGAAAAGTCTAGTTATTATATGATGAATATTAGAATGCTGTTATACCCTAGAGTTTGACGTCGTTGCTCATGCCATTGGAGGCCTAGTGGCAGCACAGGCCATGACCACCAGTACCATGGCTTTAACCATGGTGCTCCTGGGAACGTAATCACGCTGTTGGGCCCACAGGGTACACTCCACCTGAGTCTGAGATCTGTAAACCAACAAAACTACATGTCAGACACAGCACAAATGACATCATAATGAAGTTGCCCATAGTTCATTAGAGACTGAAAACTTGCCCATTACTCACAGTAGTAAGAAGCGTCCATTTGGTAGCCTAGAGGAAGTCTGTAGGTTCCATCAAGCTTGGTCCCATTAAGGGGTGGATGAAACATAGGCTGGTCAAGTAGATCAGGGAAGTAGCTTCCAATAAAACCTTGGTCTGCACCATCTGGATTCTCTCTCCCTATGTCCAACTCATGAATCATGTTCTTGAATACCTCCGAAGATGGCTGGAATTTGAGTTCATGAAAGTTGATTACGATGATTTAGGCAGTAACTTCAATTAGAACATACATATTATAGGTAGCCAGGTAGATGTTTACCTGCAATACGAAGAGACCGGTATGGAAGATGCAGGGGTTGATGAAGACTGCACAAAACTGGCCACATTGGAACAATTCATCTGTATTTTGGAGGAAAAGGTTGTCTGCATCGAGCATGACCACCCTGTCATAATCCACTAGGCTCCATGCATAAAGTTTGTTAAGTGTTAACTTGAATCTGCGATCGAAATTTTGCTGTCCCTTGTATGGGTTATTTAGATTCTCAACTCTCACCACCTTTGCCCCATCTTCCTGCTCCCTAGATCATAAAACTTATTAAAAAAGCATAATTAACTTAAAAATTTTTAACATATCATACTTAAAAAAGAATAAAATTGAAAACATAAATAATAGAAAAGGTATTGCTAAGATTGTTTTCGTACAAATTTTAGTAGAAACAAATATGTTCTTGTCCACCAAAAGAAAGAGCAATGATCGTAATGGCATGAAAACCGTTTGCTGAGGGCTTCACGTAGGAAATTGAGAGTACCACGTACTCCTATAGAGTTACTGTGGCTTATGTATTGTGTTGATAGAAAAGGAACTATAAACATATTGACTTAATGTGCAAATAAAGACTATGGTTATATACCCATAGATTGTGCAGCCACAAACAATTTAAACTTGCTTTAATTGATTTAACTTAATTAATCTCATCCATAATTAAACTAATAGGGTATTAAAGTCGTTATTCCAAAAAATAATTTTCTGAAAAGGAAACATCCCTCTTCTTTTGGGACAGAGGGAGAGTAACAAATATAAATTTGCTCTACCTCAAAATATCACAAAGGCAAAATCCTTGGTACATCAATTTCAATGAATTTCATCTTCTTCATTTTTTCTTTGAACACCACAATAGTAGGCTACACAATGAGAAAAACCATTCTCACTTCCCTAACAAATCCCTCGACTTGTGATAGATTCAAATCCCCAACCAAGTGTAGATTGACTGTTCTAAAGCAATAGACCAATCCTTATTTCCAATGCGAGATATGCTTCTCGAATCCAAATGAAATGTGTGGTTAACCAGCTTGATGGCAAATTCCATGCGTATCAAGAGTTTTTATTAGTATAATTTTTGGTTCTTCTTGTACCTCGATGGCAGTAGGATATCTTATTGAAGGTACCTCTCTCTCTCTTGCGTACTGAAATCCCTTCCCTTCCCTTCCCTTCCCTTCCCTTCCCAGTAAGATTCAAATCCACGTGCAGGTAGATCAGTAACCATTGGACCTATCTTTCACCTAATACTTATGCTTAGATGATGTACAAAATTTATTTAATTTTGTATGAGGAACTGCTTTGGTAACTAATTCCTCAACAGGGTCCTTTTCATACAAATGGACATTAGGTTTTTTAACCCATCAAATGACAAAACGTGGTGTGCACATAAGTACAGTCATCTAAAAAGAAGTTGGTGGAATCTTTATCTAATTAATTTCGTTATCAACTTGTAAATGAGCTTTTCAGACCTTACAACTGGAAATATCTAAGAGAACCTAAAATCTCTTCTTATCTACTTGGTTTTCCATTAACTCTGGCAATATCATACACCTCTACCAATTAGTGAGTTTGACTGGTAGATAGATAAATTAAATGGCACTTCACTTGTCTCTTTGTATACATTACAATACAGTCAGGATTATTTCCAAGAGGCCACCATATTCATGCATTATTTTTGCCGACCTCAACTTAAACAATCTTATAAGCCCCTTTATCATGGCCGATTTTTATTTATTTATTTATTTTGACAATTTCATTAATCGAGAGAATTTTTCCCAAAGGGCCAAAATTTGATTCCAAATATCCTTTTCTTTTTTTTTTCTTGCGCCAAGGAAAATATTTCAGGTTCTTAATTATGTAATACAGACTTCTAATGCTTGGTCCATTATCTAAAAATTAAGCTTAGAACAAAAGTTGAGTTCCGCTAATTTATCAACTAAATTGACTTGGAGCAAAATTCAGCTATTGTTTTCTTGACCCAGTCTGGATAGTTACTAGTTAGTCATTTTTTTCCAGTTGTGGTCGAGGTTAAGAAAGCACAAGATGAGTTTAGAAAGAAAAAAAAAAAAAAGACGAGCCTTCAGTTATGAAAGTATGCAATACTTAAACTCGACTAAATGACCTGACTTATTTGACCACCCCATGCTTGTGTTCAGTTCAGCCTAACGAACCAAGCTACTCAGCATGGTTTACAAAAAAAAAAAAATTTGTAAATCAAACAAAATGACATTTTCTGATCACATGATACATATCGAATTCAATAATAATATAAATGAGCTAAGATTTAAAATTAAATAGATTGATTGGTAAAAGAAAATCTAAATAGTTCGATCGCATTGGTGGGTGGGTTTAGAGAGACTTGTACGATTCTACTTGTACCTAAAATAAAGCTGAGTCGCGAACTAGATAGAGAAATTGATGCAACTGGCAGAGTCAACGGCCAATGTTTAACAAATATCTAATTCATTCTAAAGGGCATATCTAGGGAAAATACTTGGTGCACTCGGTGATTAAGTCTCATGATATTGATGGTTACCAGGTGTCCACGAGAATAGTTATAATATTACACAATATTTTACATAATTACGCATTTATGCCAATAACTACAATAAAAATTACAATTGTTTTAAGAACAGTTTTAGCTAAAACACAATTTATTCCTCAATTAAGCGTTTTAATGTTGTGATAGAGAAAACTGAACTTTCAAAACGCAGCTGAAATTTATATTTTTTTTTCCAAAATACATATTTTAAAACACTTTTTTTTTTAAAAATATATTGTTAATAATCTATATTTTAAAAAAACTTTTATAAAATCTGTATTTTAAAAACAAGGCTCTAAATGAGTTGCATCAAACCACCAGTGATGTTACATCACACAGTAACATGATGCACCAAAGTTTTTGCTAGATCCCACTTTACTCCACAAGCCGCCTAATCAGAAAGTGCCTCGGATGTACTCTATGCCAGCATGGCGCTACCCCAATGTCAACGCAGTTTGATTCCGTACTATTGCATAGCATATTCTCCTAAGGCCCCAGATGTCAGTTTTGCAACATTGCACAACATTTTGCACCTTTGATTTCATAGTTACGCCTACAATAAAAATCAGTTTCGACTAATTTTAGAGTTTTTTTCTGTTTCCCTTTTGTTTTTTCTTCAATTATAAAACAAAAAAAAATCTAAAACATCAAAATTAGAGCTCATTTAGTGCGGTGTTTCTAAAATACAGTTTTTTATTTTTTAAAATGTAGTAGCTTTTTCAAAGAATAATTTTTTTCTTGTAAACACGTTTGAAATACTATTTCAAAAAAGGCATTTTTTTTTTCAAGTAGCACTTCAAATTTACATTTTAGAAAAAACTGAAAATTTCAGCATTTAAAAACACAATTATGTTTCGGGAACGCAGATTTTTTTACAACATCATTAAAACACAAAGAGATGCAAATAAACTTATATTTTAACTCTAAATTTTGACCATAGAATAGAACCAAGTATATTGTTAACCACTAAATCGCGAGCCAAATACACAATGGGACATAGGAGAATGCACCGAGTGCAACTAAATTTTTGCCCTAACCTAAGCTGTGGGTCCCACTTTAGTCCACGCTGCCTAATCAGAACGTGCTTCCGATGCACTCTATGCCAGCATGGCGCTACCCCAATGGTCACACCAGTTCTGATTCGACCATTACATAGCAAATTCTCTGACGACTAAATAATCCTGTACCCCGCGGGACAACCAAATTCCGCTGTACGGTAATTTAACCTTAACCATTTTTAAAGAGTTGAGCGATTGAAAAGAATGGCAACTATCGTCTGCACTTGATTGTGTCTCATATAAAATACGCCAAATTTCCTAACGTACGCCCGAGCACACGGTGTTCTTTAGCAAAGAGTCATATGACAGTGATACAGTAAACGGAGATTCAGACAGGAATAGCGTATAGATATGGAGAGAGAAAATAAAGAGAGAGAGAGACTTACAGAGCACGAACCCAACGGAGGGGGACGTCGATGGAGGCAATGACAACGAGATCGGCTTTTACCCGAAGCTGCGATAGTGATCTCAGCATGACACGCGTCGCAACGTAGAACTCGTAGTCCCTTGGAGTTCCCATGTACATCATCGTGGCGTATGCATTCCTGTTAGCCGCCGGCGTTTCGCCTTCCCGAAACGACGCCGCTCCGTCAATCACAGCGAAAACCAGCCAAATCAAACCCAAAACCCCAAACTCTTTCGTCCTTCTCTCAGTCCACGCCATTCTCTATCGCATTGCCTGCTTTATCGATAAGTTTATTGAAACAAACGATCGAATCAACTGTCTTCGTTGGAACGCTGAGAAAAGTTATTTCCGGTTCACGTTTTGTGAGAGCTGAGCTGCCGCTGCCGGAGATTTTTTCGAAAGCGGTGAGCAATAAGATAGAGAGATTTGAAAAGAGATATATATATATATATAGATGTATATTTGTAGTAATGGTGTTGGAAGATATAGATATACTAGTAGTGTATATATATATACAAAAACAATTTGATTTGGGGAAGGGGGGAGGGGGGAGGAAGGTGGTATCGGAAAGATGCTTTGGTCGACTTTTAATTTTAAAGCAGTGGTTATAAAAAAGATGTAAAACATACTACTTACTTTTAGCACCCTCTGTGATTTAGTCATGTTTTAATTAGGACTCTCCTTTTTAGGAATGACATTACACTCCTTCCTCACTAATGACACCCTAACCGCAATTGATGGTAAAATTGAAAGACTTTCCTTCGATTCAATATCGGAAGGAAACATAAAAAATGTACTCCCTCCCCCCATATAAATAGTTTCGTTTGATAAGTTAAGCTTTTTAAGATTGCAGTTTTTCATGTTTGTATCTTCAAAAAATTACAATAAAATTATTATTACCTTTAAAAATATATAAGATTACTTTTTTGGGACAAACTAAAAAGGAAACATGAACTATTTTTCTGGGAGTAGTAGTAATGGTTTGTCATCTGTATTAATACCTGATAGTACAATGTTTGTTGCCCAAGATTTATAATTAAGGTATTAAGTTGTTAATGAAAATAGTTACTTTAGATGTATACCTTCTTGGAAAAAGAATAGTATAATTATTGTCTGATAATATCAAACTTTTAAAATATAATTTTCTCTGTTTTATGTAGAGAATCCACTATTTTATTTTCTGATGTTCCGCTTAGGGAGTTTATTTTTAAATATTATGCATTCAATCTTTTAACTTTACCATTGTCATATGATATAACCATCTTGTTTATGCCCAAATATTTTTTAAATTATAACCAACTCCAATACTATTAATATATCGCTCAAATGCAGACTCAAGTGGAACAGTGGAAGTATACTCAGGTTCAATCTAAGCTTTATTGTCCAGTAATCTAACAAATATTGAGTATATATATGACAATAATTAGGTTATACCCCTCCCCGTTTACAATGACCAATTAATTGTACTCCCTTATTTTCAGCAAAAGAGTTCATGTTTGAAAAATATAATAATTAAAAATATATATTACTATCATTAGAGTTTGACATAATTAAAAAAAAATTAGCATAATTAATATATTTATATCACGTGTAAGTTGAAAGGCAATATAGATTGTATTCTTAACTTTTGAAAGTTGATTCTTTAAAATATTCAAAAATAGAATATGAGAGATGAGTATGTTTTATTGATTAGTCTTCTTTGTATTTCAACCTTTCGATTTTTTCCTAGTCATGAAGAAGGAACATGTGAGCCAAAATAGGGTTAGAATTTGGTGCTTGCATCAATTGATATGGATAAATAAAATAAAAAAAAGGCAAAACACACAATACTTTGGGCCACTATACTTTGGGGAAGGTTGCAATTCGGCCACTGATTGTTTGAAAATGTTATTTGGGCCACTGTACTTCAGTTATCTTGCAAGCGAGCCCAAGAAATTCCTATTTTACCCATGTCTTCATCCTCATCTCCCTTAATGAAGACAGGGGTAAAATATAAATTTTATTTAAAATTAACGTCCTAGTGGGCTGGCTCGCTTGCAAGATAACTGAAGTACAGTGAGCCATATAATTTTTTTAAAATAATTAGTGGTCAAATTGCAACATTTTTCAAAGTACAATGTCCCAATTATGTGTTTTGCCAAAAAAATAAATAAAAAAGAGGACATGAATAAATTTAGGAAGAAGATAAAGTTGCCATTAGTTATAAAAGCAAGTAAATATGACATTAATTTCTTCATCATCCTTCCACCCAAATAAAGTGTATTAATTGACTTTACAAAAGATTTTGTACCAAAAAAATAAGCAGTTACTAAATTTGTTTACATTGTATGTATATCAAAACTGCCTATAGAGCATTGAAATTTGATAGGGTGTACAACCAAATAAGACAATTGAAGTCGTGAGCTTTGTAATAATTATCTTTGTGTTTAATAGCTTGGTTTAAGATTTTAAATTTTCTCTCATTGGTCCCACAAACTGTCTACTTGTCTCCCTATCTTTCACTTCTTTTTTTCAATCATTATAAAAGTAAAACGAAAACCTCAAGACATAAATTGCAAAATCAAACAAGTTCAGTGTGCCTTTTGTTGAAAGAAGAGGGAATGCGAGGTGAAGTGTCCGCTTTTCATTTTTAAAAATTAATATATGACTAAATTAAACTAAATTTTATAAATTTATTTATATTTTAAGAAATAAAATATAATTTAAAAAATATATTAAAAATAATATGAATTATAACTTTTATAATTTTGTAAAAACATATAAATCTATGTAAATTATAGGTCAAACTTTAATTAAACTGATCCAAAAAAGTCAAAAATAAACTCTTTGTCTGAAACGAGAGAGTATACAATTAATTTTCTTAAGAGGGATAGGGAGAAAAAAAACTTATTTGGGCCTAACGGAGTAGGAATTATGGGATATTAGAGAGAAAAGTTGATGGTAGGACTTAGGAGATAACCGTCTCATTAACATTTGGAAGGGCTAATTACTGAGTGAAAAGTAAGGGAAACAAGAAAAATTTCCTTAACAAGAAGGTGAACAATGAAACGTGACCAAACCTTCGGTTTAGTTGTTTACAGTTTACCCTTTTAAAACCAGTTCATGTTTTTTCGCCTTTCTTAAATAATTTTAACCTTTTTATATTTATTCTTTTTAAGCTCTTTATTCGAAGAGTTACATACACTATGAAATAAACCAAAATAAAATAAAATAAAAGCAAAGTTGAATCCTCTTTTCGTTGCAAATGAAAAAAACATGTTTTGATTTACTGTGTAAATTTTAAAGTACATATACTCCCTCTTTTCGTAGTAGTCATTATTCTTAGACCTTGATGATATTGAATTATTGGGGCATTTATTGTTTATAAACTCGCGTTGAACTCGCGAGATTGTTATGAGTATAGATTTTCGGAACATTGAGTATTATGATTAAGATGAGTATGTAGGGATGATGCTATGGCTTGTCCCGACGTTTTGAATATTTGTAAGATTCGAGCGCAGTCGTTGGGATATTGTGAATGGTATATAACCGTGTATGGACTAGACTCTAGTCGTAACCGACTCTAGCGGAGTCGAGTAGAACGTTAAGAATATACGTCATGTAATGAGTTAATGAGTGGTATATATATATATATACGTATTAGTAGTATTTAGTCTCCTACGATGTGGGATGACGAGTTGATGAGATCTTGATCGAATGAACTTGAGCTAGGTTGACTTAGTCAACGTTGTTGATTACATGACTACTTGAATTGGGTTGAATGATTATATATACATCTTACGTCTAAGCTTTGATTCATTATTAAAAGATACCCGTGACTTCATATAAGTTACTAATGAGTTGTGTACGATCATGTGTGACGTACGTTGGGAATGACTTAGTCACTACACATTGAGTGATGTGTTTATTATGAGTTAAGGTTTTGAGATACCCCAGTTATCACCCAATAAGGGTGCGGGAACTAGTGTTAAGTTGCTACGAACGTATTACGTAGTGAGTTTAAAATGTAGTGGATTATGAGGCATATTATTGGAGCGTATTGTGATTATAGGATACCGTAGAGATCCTAAGTTAAGCGTATTAATGGCGCATTGATTTATGATTGTAAGTACGAGTAGGCTTACACATGTTGTGATTATAAAGTCTAGCGTTCGCAGACTTAAATGGTTTGGTGTATGTGTGGTTGTTCTAGTAAGCAATAAGATAATCATCCTACTTTGATGATTGATGTGTGTTTAGTATTTACAAGCACATTATGTTGATTTGGTATGTGATTCAATAGAACACATCATGGTTTGATTTCGTTAAGTTGTGATTCAATAGAACACGTTTGATTAGTTTAGCATGAGTAAAAATCTACTTATGCATTGCTTCGAGTCCAGCTGGCATATGTGCATTGGAGGTGTATTGACATTCGGTTATTGCGGGAGCAGGGGCTTCATAATAGCCGAAGGCCAATACACTGGGCCTCTCCCTACCGTTGGCCACGGTATGGGTTTTCTCTAGTCCCACATTTGAACGGAATAAGCGGCGGCTGTGTATTATCGACATTGTTTTATATGCAATGGGATACGAAGTATCGGTCCCTTGTGATACCTATAAATGGCTAGAGCCGTATTGTCTCGGGTCGTAGGGATCGAGCGATACGTCGATATGGATACGAAAATGGTCCCCAACGGTACTTGTAGATCGTGCTTGACACGGTCGGGTACATTTATTTGTTTCGGATACGAGCACCGGTCTCTTTGTGATTTGTGTACAGCGGCGGACAAATCATCTATTTATGTTCGTTGGTTAATATTGGGAAACGTGTCTAGCATTAGCGACATAATTATTTATTATGGTTTTCTGGAGCAGAAACGCAGGAATCTATTATTATTATTATCTTGTTGGATAGCAGCTGAGGCATCCTTTATAGTTCTGTGGAGCGGCAGTACGATCGTTTACTCCGGCTTCATGGAGCGATAAGGTCGGAAGTGTTTCAAGGGATTTCGGAGGTGTACATCGAATCCACCGTATCCACCTTTATGTGTTTACTTTACGCTTTATGTGCTTCCTATACGAACGAATATTGGTCGTGGTCTCCAACCGACATGACGGTTGGCGGCTACTGAGCCTCTCGTGAATATAGGGTTAGTTGTCTTATGTGCTACAACCTGTTTATTATCCTGCTATATTAATGTGCATAATGTCATGCCATATTGTTACATTAGTAACTTACTGGGTCTTCGACTCATCCTTTTCATATTTGTTTTCCTTAGTTTGTAGGATTTGAGTTCCAGCGCAGTGAGGCTTTAGTTCGAAGTTCCTCTAGTTGTATTTAGTTGGTATTTTGTATTTATCTCTTATTTTGTGAGATCGTGGATTAAAATGAGTTATGCAAACTTAGTATGTCGGGTAGACATATTAGTATTTATTAGACTTGTATTTGGTGCCGACTAGTGGAGTCGAGCTGGTTGTTCTATTTTATACCTCTAGTTTTCCTGATTTTTGTGGCCGTGTGCCCGTTGGTATTCTACTATTGGTTTTCCCAAGCATATTTGTCTCGTGGTGTTGTTTATGTCGTTGTTCTCCGACACTTGTTAAGCCGTGGAGGTTTTTATTTCGTTGTTGGGATTTTGTGTTCGAGTTTTGAAGCTCATGTTCATTTAGTATTCTGCTGCTTGTTTTTGGTTTTGAGCATTTGTGGCTCGCTTTATTTAGTTCTTTCAGCTGTTCTTCTTCGGTTTGGCGCTCCGAGTTGGGGTTCAACATCGAATTTCGGACTTGGGTCGTCACATCTTATGTCTCATCCATAGATCTTATCAAAACTTGTCTTTTGATTTCGTTTCAATCTCTTCCATCAAATTATCTCTTCAAAATTCACAGTTCCTTTATATCAAAATCTCAAATTCTCACTGTAACAGTCACTTCTACGATGAGATCTGAATGTAGATCTGGTTGAGAATCAACTCTCCGGACAAATTTCCAACTTCTCGAGCTTCTAAGTTTGCCCCAACTTGAACTCACTCAATCTCTCCCACAATTTTATTCAAAATTTGCTCCAGTTAATGAAAAATTAGAATGGGGAAAAAGTTTATGGAAGAGAGGAAGGAGGAAAGAGAGCGTGGAATAAAATTGCAGGAATTAAAGATGGGGTTAGTAGATGCTTTAAACAGTGGGTCCCATTTTATTGATTCAATATTACACATTAGCATCTAACTGTATCGGATAGCAGATTCGGTCACAATTTTTCCCTTTATGTATCATTAACCTTTCTGTATTTATGACCAACTCTAATGACAAGAATATATCCCTTAATAATTAGATTTTTCAAACGTGGACTATTTAGATGGAACAAAGAGAGTATTTTTTAATTATTAGACTTTGAAAGTGAACTATATTTGATCAACACAGAGAAAATATCCCTAAAATCTAGGGATGACAATGGGGTAGTTCGGGGGCGATTATGCATAATACCACCTCCATTCTCCAATTCAATTTTACGCCCCACATCCATCACATTCTCCACCGGGTAATCAATTTGTCCCCCATACCCATTTCCCACGGGTAACGTTTAATCGGGAAATATCCACGGGTAATTCGTCAAATTAACAATTTAGCTTAAAACAATTTAATGATTAGAAAAAATACTCAAAAAGAACTTTTAAATAACATATTATTTAATTAAGTTCATAAGACTTGATAAAGGATAATAATTATAGTTAAAACTATATTATAATCATGTTCGTAAAAGCTAAAAAGTCAAGTTAAGTAGTTGTGCATGCCACAAATTTATCAAATATTAAATAATTAAGTGATGAAGAGGAATGAACGACTAAGTGCACTGAGCGGCAGATTCACAAAATTGAGAAAGATGTTTGAATTTTAGTGTTTTAAATCTAACATATATATACCTAAGTTATATGGTAAATATTTGTATGAAAATACGGGTAAAATTATATTAGTACAAATAAGCGGTTCGGGTAATGGTACAGGTAATTGGGCGGGTAATGGGGCGGGTACTGCTAATACCAAAACCAAACCGTTCCCCAATTTTTAATTTCGGTTATCCCCATTACCCACCTCATATCCAGTCAAACCAGTTAATAACCGTCAACTTCAGTCCAGTTCAATTCGGGTATCCACGGTTCGGTTCGAAATTGCCATCTCTAAAATTATTTAAGTTTAAAAAATAAACTTTTGAAGCGCAACAAAGAAAACAACGTGGTGAGAATAGTTGCAAGGGAATCATCATCAACACTCCATTTTTTTAACTGTACTATTTCAATAAATTGTTACAGTTAATAATGAAAGTCTCGACATTATTTATTCTAGGCTTAAATCGCTAATTGGTCATTATTCTTTGGCAAAAAATGTATTAAGCTAACCCTATTTTTTTCTTTCTCAATTTCATCACAATACTTGACATTTTGAGTCAATAAGCACACTGGGCTTGACTTCCGTTAGTTAAGTTGGATAGAGATCTGTGAAAAGACAAAAATGCCCTGTAATTTTTCCTTTCATCTTCAACCTAAATCTAACTGTAATCCTTCCACCCACATCTGCCACCGCCACCGATATCACCATTCGCCATCAATTTCATTTTAATTTAATCAATCTTAATCATTACAAATCTCATTTGCCAAACACGCCCGTCATCGATTTGAGTAAACATTATTTGCTCTTTCTACAAAAAGAATACAAGAAAATTATTTTCATCCCCCACAGCATCCACCCAGTTTATTTCTCTCTCTCTGTGTGTGTGTGTGTGTGTGCAATCACCTCATTGATCCATCCACCGTTTCATCTCTCTTGCTGTCTCAACTAATCAACAGTCAACAATAATTTATTTCCTTCAATCACCATTGCAATTTTGAAGCTTTTTCAAATATCCATCTAACTATCATACAAATCAATGATCTTAGACCCAACAACAACAACTCTCATTACCCACAACCAAACCTCTCCTCCTATCAATCACAGCCTATTACCAATTTCTCCTTCAAATCGATTGAATCGTCGAAAATGAATTTCAGACTTGTTTACTTTTGGATCTGTATCGCCGCTAGAATATGTCATAATTATTGATGTGCATTGCTACCTACTCAAATGATAACGTTCTTAGACTTGCCTTCGCTCTGCAATTCGACATAGAAAGTTACAATCGCCAAACACAATTGAGATTCGTCCGCTCGGAAAACTATGAAAATCACATCGACGAATTTAGATCTAGACATTTTCTAGTTAAATTGTCGAAAGAAACTTGGTTATTCTTAATCTAAATTTGCGAACCCCTTCTTCAAGCACTCTGGGTTATGATTTAAATGTTTCCCAAGATGGTGGTGACTTTGAAGAGAGAGGCTGTGATGCCCCGACCCGAATTCCAACACGAAACCCCAAGGTTGGTGTACCAAAAGAACAAACTAACATACGAAAATAAAAACAAGCCATTGGCGACACTACTGCCGGAACCCAACTAATACAACCACGAGTCTAAAACTTGGAAAAACAAACAACAACAACTTCCACGGCCACGACATGCTGAAGAACAAATATAAACCACAAACTAAAACATGCCCGGGAAAGAAACTGAATTACTACTAAAACTATATACACGAGCATGACATACATATGTTGGCTTCCAAAAGAATAATTAGTTTACAACATAAGACAATACAACTCAAAGTAAAGTTTACATAACTTCACATAATCATTTGTCCTCGCCAAAAGAAAACCAACTACAACTATATACAAGCTCCACGAGCTACTAAACCAAAAGACAACCTGCAAACTAGTCGTGATCTCACCGACCACACCGCGAACTGTCTGGCTGGCTCAGATTTAAGGAAAACAAATAAACAACAAACGGGGTGAGTCGAAACTCAATAAGTTACTAAATGCAACTACATGACATGTCACAATGCTCAGGCGATAAAATAACATGGTAATAACATTAATATACCAAACTGAACATGGATAATCATCATAAGTATACAAGTCACATAAGCCACGTGGCATAGTGATATTCACATAGGTGCATCGTAAATAAACCACATAAGAAAGGATATCATTTCTCATTCTCCATCTTTGCGTTGCTCCTGCAATACACGAGAAAACAAACATGCCTCGATACTCGTGTTTGATGTATTGATATCCCCGACACAATCCTGTCGGGTTTCATAGCTAACCAAAGTCATGCGTATTGCTACAACAGTGGGGCTACATCTCAACTGTGGCCAACAGAAGAGGGGTGTGTGTACTCCGGTGCGGTGACTCATAGCGATCACAAACATTGATTTGTAAAGGCCATACATCGTCCCACCAATACTCTAACAACAATGTCAGCTAGACTTAATGCGATGCACAAGTAGATGTATTTACTCATCTTATACAATTTAACACTGAGTTCAAAAGTAGTGAATCCGATCAATGTCAAGTAGATTATATAATTCTACTAAAAATTATCACCAAGCACATATTGCTAGAATTTAAACAATTACATTAGAGTTACTTCACAAGTCTCTAATTCACAAGTGCTAATTTATACACTTAACAAATGTTTGAAAATTAGGAATTCTAATCAAATGAACTATAAATCTTATAGGGATTTAACACACTTCTTAGAGTATTTTATTCTTCCCTAAAATTAACTCCTTTGAGTCTTTACTATATTTTCATAAAAATTGGGCATAATTGCTATATGCAAAATTACCAATCTAAAGTCTAAAAATTGTCTCTATAATCAATTCTAAGGTTGATATTACAATCTCTACGCATGCAATACTATCAAGTCCAAGCAAGTAGCACAAATAAAAGTTACTCATATCAACATAGCATTTAGACTTGTAATACTCATTTCCAACATGGCTAATATGGTAAATTTGAAACTAGCATGCATTAAAGCTTAAAGCATACAAAGGGGTTTAGTAACTTACCTAAACTTGACAATCAAACCACCAAGAGCACAATCAAACAATTCCAAGTTGTTCTCCTACTCAAACCCAACACATTGGTGGTCTTGGGTCAAAAATCGGTTGGTTGGATCTTGGAGAGATGAATAATACATACTAATCTCACCATATCTCTACATACACACTCTTAAGCTTTCATGGAGACAATGGAGTTGAATGAGGAGAGAATTGAGGTCTCTCTTGTGATCTCAAGGAGTCAAAATATCAGACCAAGGGAGGAGTGGACGTGGCTCAAGGAGGGCCAAGGAAATGGTCAAAAATTCAAAAATATCAAAAAATCACGTAATGCCTGTCTACCCGGGTGCGCTAGAGCACGACATCTGTGCGCTAAGGCGCGGCCTCGGCTGAAGTTTTGATCTGCCTTTTTTGAATATTACTGGTTGTTGCTCGCTGGGGCGAGGCTAAGCTCGCTTGGGCGCAAACTGTGATCCAAATATGACTAAAAATGTTTCCAAAGTGATTCTAAAATGATCCCAGCCGTAAACCAAGTTCAAAACACAATTGAAACTCAATCAAAACTATATGTAACAAGGCTAAGAATGCAACGCATTACAAGTACGAATGATAACAAGAATTAAATCACAAACCAAAGCATACAAAACACATGAAATCAATGTATAAATCAATCAACATGCTATTCAAATAAACCTAACAAATATGCTTAACATGGTAACAACACATTAAGATAAACATATCAAACATAGAAGGATCCAAAGTATTACAAAGGCGTTTGAGGGTGGTGGGGTGAAGGCTTTAATTTGGTTTAATTGGTGGTGGGTGGTGGTTATGAAGTTTAAAAATGGGTGATGTTGGTGGTGGTCCTAGTGGGGGTAGACATGCCCATTCGGTTCCAAAAAATGGAACCGAACCAGAACCGGACTAGTTTTAGAATCGCTCAAACCGTGAACTGTCGTAAACTGAAACCGGATTAAGACGGTTCTGTTCCGGTTTACATTTCTCAAGAACCGTGAACCGCCAATTCCAAACCACCATAAAATCGTTCAATAACTGCCAAAATCAAATTTTAAACGTTTGAAACTTTGAATTTTGAAACAATCTGCTCCTACATGCTCCACGCCTGCACCTACTCTGACCTCCTTGGACATTAGACTTGATGAAAGACTGGAGGAGACTTGATAAAATGATGGATGAGTCTAGCATAGTAAATTTTGAATGTCAAAATCAACCTAATATATATATATATATATATATATCATAATGCCTAACACACCCTAAACATTGTTTTTAAGTTTGTATTTTGATAATTAATAACATATTATAACACTTTTTTTTACACTTTATTATAGATTTTAAAAATTAAAAATAAAAATAAATATTATAAAAATTTTAAAAATTAAAAACTGTGAAATCGGGAAACCGAAACTTTACGGTTCAGTTTCGGTTTGCCTTGTCACGGTTTGTGGAACTGTCTTTCCAAATCGGAACCGGTTTGGGCATGTCTAAGTCGGGATGGTTGTGGAGTTTGGAAGTGGGTGGTTATGGAGTTTGGAGGTGGGTAAATGGGGAAGAGAGCTTCATCTTTATCTCTCTCACATAGACACACAGTAGTGAGCTTTTTGTATAAAATATATGGGTGTTTTCGAATTTTCATGAAAGTTTAAACCTTTTCATCCAAATAACTTGACGGAGTGATGAATGTGAAATTTATGTCAAATATAGTGATGAAATTGAGGAAAAAAAATAGGTTAGCTTAATACATTTTCTGCCAAAGTAGAATGACTAAATATCGATTTAAGCATTTGTTCTATAAAATTAGAATTTAACTACTTACATGCTCTTTCACATAGATACAACTCAACTCGCTGCAATCTTTGTCCTTACTTGGGCTCGGCTACATAAATTTTTTCACGTCATTCAGTTCGGTTCAAAGTACAGCCATAACAAACACCACACTTATTCATATCATTCTTATTAATTTACGAATGTCTATGTTAGTTTTGATTTTCTCTTTTCTTACTTTTAGTCTGGTCGAGGCTAATACACTCATAGGTGCACTATGCGGTCTACATTGTATGTATTTAAATCATCTTAGACAATTTTATTTCATTTTATCTGTTATATATTAGGATGACTTTTCCTCAGTTAAGGATGAAATAGGTAAAGCCTCCCCTGCCTTCATCCATCTACACTTATTTTATCAAAGAGTAACATATTCTTTCTCTTTGACATAAATAAATATGAAAATTTAGTGCAAAAAATTAGAATCTTGATAGCAAATGGTTTCAAGAATCATTTTAAGAAAATGAAAGATAATATTTATTTTAGAAAGTTTTAAAATTAAATAGGAAACATCTATTTTCGAATGCAGTGAATATTTCTCAAATTCATAAGTGTAAATAATTTTTTCAAAGATATTTAGGGAAAGTATATTTTAGTTATGAATTTAGTTATAGCCACAAGACAAGAAAATTATTTGAGACCCCATTTTCGTTTTGGCTGTGTAAAACACTCTTTGCTAGACGCGTTGAAAACAAACTTCTACTTGTTTGGTCAACGAAAAAGGGCTCAGGCCGTGTTATGTTTCAATTCAGTCTACAAACTTCCCTAGTTGACCTACTCAGTCAGGCCGAATGGAACCTTTCAAAAATAGGCTTTGGGTGGCAATTGTTTGTCCACTTAAATTTGTGAGGAGGTCGTTATTTGATCATGTAAAATTGACCTTTTATTTATTATTATTTTTTTAACTGTAATGATGACTATGAGTCTAGAGATGTTAAAAGGGTCGCGGTCCGTAGGATTGGCCCGTTTAAACTAAAAAAAAATAGGGTTAGGGCTCAATATTTTTGGTCCGTTTAAAATCAGGGCTTTTAGGTTGACCCGTTTAACCTGCGGCCCGTTAGGGCTGGCCCGCCAGATTTTAGGGTTGGCTCGTTAGCCCGTGTACTATTAATTAGGCCGTAAAAATTTTAGGAGATACGTAAAACAACCACTATGAAAATAAAACCAACAATATTTTAATCCAAAGTCAAACACATTTATCATTTGCACTACGGGTCTTCTTTGTGTACTTGTGAATAAATACTGAAATATAAACAAAAATTTTGGAAAGACTGCTAAGTAGAGCTATTACATTATTTATTTTGAGAAAAATAAGTTAAAAATTATAACACATCGATGTAAAAAAATGTCTACTTTATATTTCTTTTGAAAAACATAAGAAACTATCAAAGTTATGAATGATTTATCGATTCACTATTTTAAAATATTGTTATATTATATCTTTAATCGTGGTCCGATAGTAGCCCGTTTAGCCCGAAACCCGCTAGGGTTAGGGTTAGGTCTAGGTCTGCAATATTAGTGGCCGAAAAATTGAACTGTTTAACCCGGCGTTAGGCCACAACCCGGTGGCCCAAAACCACTAGAGCTGTTTAACATTTCTAACTATGACTAGGTATAAAAAGGAAATAAAATCTCTTCTTATACTGGTTATTATTTACGTCTTAGAATGCCAAGAAATTAATGAAACTTGTAAAATAGTATTAATAAAATGTTATAGCATATATATATATATATATATATATATATATATATATATATATGGTATACCTTCGATTCCTAAATAATCGTTTTGTTTGAGTGGACACAGATGCAATTCTTTTTATAAAGCGAAAGTGCATTATGAAAAAACTAATTGTCTCTATTATAAATATTGTTATAATATGTAGTTTCCTTTAATTTTATACATGTAGCCACAATTAAAGTTGAAAGAAAAAATAAGGGTAAAATGGTAAAAGTGTTTTCCTAAAAAGAAAAACTTTGAAACATGATAATTTTTTTAGACAGACAAAAAAGAAAAACAGGACAATTATTTAGGAATGAAGGGCGTATACAGTGAGTACAGTTAAATAGTTTAAGTAGCAAAATAATAAAGTGTAAAAATCACATTTCTAAAATACTTATTGAATTACTCATTTTAAGAGGAGGTTAAAGATGGACACTGTAACAAATGGAGAGGTTTCGGGCGGCCTCCTGAAAGTTTAGAAGGGTCACACCCTTTCCTTCATTATCACCTTTGTATGACATTAACACACATTCAGGTTAACTAAATTTCATTGATTAAGTCAACTCTGAATTTCGTAACTGAAGTTAAAAATTTAATTTAACACATGCTTAAGCAAGAGATCTCAGTTAGATGGACTTTTTTGAATTCCAAGTAGATGATGAATCAAGTTCTTAAAAGATACAGAAAATATGTGAAGGAAGTCTTAAATTATTATTGATGATAATAAGAGGTATATATATACATGAACAAGAGCCCTATTCTAAGTATATGATTACAATGAATAATTATCTAAATATAACTAGATATGTACAAGATAAACAAGGGAAGAATATAATTCTAAGTGGGAGAGAGATCCGGTGGATCTTTATTATTATCATGCCCCCGCAAGATGGACGACCATGTAGAAAGTCCAATCTTGGACATTAACTAAAGAAAACGGGCGCGAGGAAGAGCTTTAGTTAGTGCGTCCGCCAATTGATCCGACCCGGAGATATGAGAGACGCGCAGCAGCTGTGCTTGAACATGTTCTCGTACAAAGTGATAGTCTAGAGCTAGGTGCTTCATCTTGGAGTGGAACTTGGGGTTCACAGCAACATATGTCGCCCCCAAGTTGTCACAATAGATAGCAGGTGGGCTCGAAATGTTGACAGCAAGTTCACGGAGCAAGTTTTGTAGCCAAAGGACTTCGGCTGTAGTGGCAGCCATCGCGCGATACTCAGCCTCAGTAGATGATCTAGCGAGTGTGCGTTGTTTACGAGAACTCCAGGAGATGGGATTGCGACCAAGGTACACAACATAGCCGGTGGTCGAGATGTAGTTATCAGAGTCGCCTGCCCAATCAGCGTCAGTGAAGGCATACAGAGAAGAAGGAGAGTTACGGTGAAGCAGGAGATAGTGAGAACTGGTGCCAACTAAGTAGCGAAGGACTCATTTTAAAGCTTTCCAATGGAGATCAGTAGGTGCATGAAGATACTGAGAGAGTCTATTAACCGCAAAGGAAAGATCAAAACGAGTAAGGGATAAGTATTGGAGAGATCCAACAATGGCTCGGTATTCCGAGGGATCCTGAAGAGGAGATCCGGACTGGGCAGTGAGGACAGGGTGCGGAACCATGGGAGTGGGAACTGGGTTGGCATCGAGCATGTTGGAGCGGGTGAGTAAATCAATGATGTACTTATGTTGACTCAGAAAAAGACCGTGAGAGTGAGGGATGACTTCAATACCAAGAAAGTAGGACAAAGAGCCAAGGTCTTTGAGAGAGAATCGTGAAGCAAAAGAGGAGATGAAGCTATCAATAAGGGAAGAGTTAGAACCTGTGATAACAATATCATCGACATACACCAGCAGGAAAATGCAGTCTTGAGAGTGTCGTAGAGTAAACAGAGAAGAGTTTGAAACACAGTTGTGAAAACCAACAGACAGAAGGTAGGTCCGGAGTTCAGTGTACCACGCACGAGGAGCTTGTTTTAAGCCATAGATGGCTTGGCGAAGCTTACAGACGTGAGTGGGGTGAGTGGAGCTGATAAACCCAAGGTGGTTGAGCCATAAAGACATCGTCAGTAAGAGAGCCTTGAAGAAAGGCATTGTTGATGTCGACCTGGCGAAGCGGCCAGTCGTTTGTGATAGCCAAAGATAAGACAGTGCGAATGGTGGCGGGCTTGACAACCGGACTGAATGTTTCAGAATAGTCTAGGCCCGGGCGTTGATGAAACCCTTTTGCAACCAGGCGAGCTTTATAGCGATCGATGGAGCCATCAGGTTTGTATTTAGTGCGAAAGATCCATTTGCAATCGACTAGGTTGTGAGATGGGTTCGGTGGTACAAGATCCCAGGTATGATTACGGGTGAGAGCATCGAACTCAGTTTGCATAGCTGCACGCCAGACGGGAAGTTTAAATGCTTGGGCAACAGTGGTGGGATCAGTAGTGGATTGGGGAAGGGAGACATGAAGTTTAAGCTTGTTGATGGGTTTGGTAATGTTATTCTGAAGCCTGGTAATAGGACGGTGGGCGGGAGGAGGGTCGGGTGAGGGTGTAGATGATGAGGGTAAGGGAACAGAAGATGAGAAGGGAGGGGTGGCTGCTGTGGCCGAGGTGGGGGTGGCAGGGTCATGTGGTTGGTCGGCAGGGGAAGAGTGTGGGGCAGTGGTGGGGTTTGTGGAGGGGTTTGAGGCCGGAGGGGAAAGAAGGACAGGAAGAGAGGAGGAACACCATTCTGTGAGTGGAGAAGAATGATGGGTAGCTGAGTTGGTGGTTGAAAAAGGAAAAACAGACTCTACAAATTTTACATGTCGAGAAACATATATTTTGTGAGTTTTGGGTTCTAGGCAATAATAGGCGCTTTGGGTGGGAGTAACCAACAAACACACAAGGAGAGGAACGAGGTTCGAGTTTGTGTTTGGTGTAGGGACGAAGCCACGGGTAGCAGAGACAACCAAAGCTGCGGAGTTTTTGGTAGTTAGGGGGTTGTCCGAGTAGGATAAGGTGGGGTGATTTCATGTTGAGGGTGGGGGTGGGCATGCGGTTGATAAGGTAGCTGGTTGTGACAAAGGCGAGAGGCCAGTAGGTGAGGGACATATGAGAATGAGTAAGAAGGGAGAGGCCAGTTTCTACAATGTGGCGATGGCGTCGCTCAGAGTACCCATTGTATTCTGGTGTGTGGGGAGGAGAAGTAAGATGAGTGATGCCATGGGAAATGAGAAGAGGGCGAAGTCCAATATATTCGCCACCATTGTCACTGAAGACGGTGATGATGGAGCGGTTGAAGAATTTTTTGACTCGAGATTTGAATTCAGAGAAGACGGTGGTGGCATCATTTTTGTGTTTTAACGGGTAAAGCCAAATATATTTTGAAAAATGATCAACAAAGATGATGTAATATTTAAAACCATCATAAGAGGTGACAGGAGACGACCACACATCACTGTATAAGACATCAAGAGGACCACTAGATTGAATAGAATTCTCAGAGAATGGTAATTTATGGCTTTTATTGCAGGCACAGGAATTACAATGAAAGCTAGAATAACTAGGAATTTGTAAATTGAAACTACTGCTAAGATGACGCAAAATAGACTGAGACGGATGGCCTAAGCGATGATGCCACGTTGAAACAGCAGAGGTGGATACAAAATGAGCAGCGGGAGAGGGAGGAGTCCATTCATAGATGCCCGAACTAGAACTGCCTTCCAGAAGAGTGGCTCCCGTGCGAAGATCCTTCACAAGAAATGAGGTCGGTAAGAAGGTGACAGAACAGTTATTATCAAGACAAAATTTAGAAACAGACAGAATGTTACGAGGCATAGAGGGAGCACAAAGGACATGATTAAGAGAGAATTTAGAAGAGGGAGTAAGAAGAGAGGTGGAACCGGTGTGAGTGATAGGGAGGCCGGATCCATCACCAATAAGAATTTCGTCAGTCCCATCATACGGTGAGTGGAGAGCCAGGTTATTGAGATCGTTGGTTACATGGTGAGTGGCTTCACTATCGAAGAGCCAGGGTATCGGGTGGTGGGTGGTAGTGGCGGTGTGAGCACTGGGCTGACGTGTTGGGGGTGAGCGACTGTTGTTGGGTCGGTTGGGAGGGGGATTGGAGAATTGGGCATTAGGGTAGACTTGGCGAAAGGCGTGACATTGGGAAAGAAAATGACCATCACGGCGGCACCATTGGCAGTGGCCTTTGTAGGATTGAGAGGAGGAGTTGGTGCGAGGGTTGAAGGTGGGAGAGGGATTTGGTTGGTTGTTGGATGGGCGAGATTGGTTTTTGGTGGTATAGTTGACAACCGCCGGAAAGGTGGGTGTGGTTTTAGGTTTGTTTTTGAGGGTTAACTCACGATTGATTAGCTTTTCATGGAGCTCGTCAAACGTGATCGGGTTTTCTCGGTTCTGGACAGCAGAGATGACACTGTCATAGTCAGGGTCATTGATTTGGTCGAGGATTTTGTCAATGAGGTCGTCGGGGTCAATGGGACGGCCTAGGGAGGTTAACTGGGCGGCACAGGTTTGGATGTCTTGCATGTATTCGGTTATGGATCGGGTACCCTTCGTGATATTACGAAGGTGGTCTTTGATCTGTTTAATGTGGCCTTTGGAGGGATTGGCAAAGGTTTTGGCTAGGGTGGTCCATGCAGCAAGAGTCGTTGGACAGAGAGATATGAGGGGAACAAGAGATGGTGATAGAGAGCCGGCTAAAGCACCAAGGAGTAGTTTATCATGGCGAAACCAGGTTGTGTAAGAGGGGTTGGGCACGGGCTGTGGTGGTGGAGGAGGAGCGGGTGGATTGTCGGTTGCGGCAGTGGGTGCCGCAACGGTGGTAGTGGTGGGGATAATGGTTTCAGGGGGTATTGGGTGGTTGCTGTTAATGAAGTTATGGAGATCCAGACCGATGAGTGTGGCTTCGATTTGAAGCTTCCAGGCTATGTAGTTCGTGTTGGTGAGTTTAAGTACATGGGTGAGAGAGACGGCAATGAGAGGTCAGGTTGGCTCGGCAGAGTTGGGAATGAGGGTGAGGTCGGTGGTGGCCATGAAAGGCAACGGCGGCAGCAGCTAAAAAAAAAAAGAAGGGTTTTTGATCGTGAGCTCTTGATACCATAAAAGATACAGAAAATATGTGAAGGAAGTTTTAAATTATTATTGATGATAATAAGAGGTATATATATACATGAACAAGAGCCCTATTCTAAGTATATGATTACAATGAATAATTATCTAAATATAACTAGATATGTACAAGATAAACAAGGGAAGAATATAATTCTAAGTGGGAGAGAGATCCGGTGGATCTTTATTATTATCAGTTCTTTCCGAGAATTCCAAAAAAATTATCCGCTTTACATCCTTACTCTGATCTATATATATTTACACACGCACACACATATACACATATAAATATATATATACACACACGTATATATAATTAAAATTTTGAATTCGCCATTAATTTCGTATGTTTACATGATTTGAATATGTGAATTGAGACGTATAATTAACTTTGATTAAAAAAGTAGATTTAAAAACTCACTTTTCCTTTTTATAATGCTTCAATATAATCAAATAAAACGCTCAAACTTACTTGAAAATGAAAGAAGGTGCGTCTTGGGAAAGAATATCCCATGTTCTTTGCCTATATGCTTAATATGGATTTAACTTGATCCCATTTATAATGTACATGATTGCGCTTCTAGATAGGGATGTAAATGAGTTGGGTCGAGTAGAGTTGTGCATTAGGAAACTTGGCTCGGTTAAGTTTTGCAAAGGCTCAAGCTCGGGTCGGACTTGGATGAAAATTAAAAACTTAAACTCAAGGTCAACTAATTTTTTTTATTTTTAATTTTTTACCAATCTCAGGTTTGGCTCATTGGGATCAAATGTAGAAATACCTTGCTCGAGTTTGAGACCAAGCTCAAGCTCAGCTCAGCTCAAAATATTTGTATCAACTAGACGGATTAATACTGAAGCACAAGAATCAAGTCAAGGGCAAAGAGTTTTTTTATAGAATGAATTTAGGTTTTTCAATAAACAGAGATTAAAATATAAGAAGTGATTGATTGATTGAATGATTCTTGTAATCAATTTCAATATTGTCTAAAAGTCAACGATTGATCGTGTAATATAAACGTTTTTTTAACCATCGAACATTACCAAGCCTTGTGAGTCGGGTCTAATTTGAGCTAGGCTCGTCAAACACACAAGACTCGCGAGTTTTGCATGAGCTCATGATGTTCAGACTTGACTCGATTTGAAAAATGAACATGATTTTAGACTTAAATTTGACACATATCTTAAATAAACTCGAGCTAAGCCGAACTTTACCAAGTTAGACTATAGTCGAATCCGAATAACTAGTTCAAGATTGGAAAGTGATAAGTTAAGATATTAAGTTTAAGTTGGATAACGATATCGATCCACTACATGATGGCTGTGTTGAAATGAGGTAGACCTTACGTCTCGATTAAAAAATGTGACATAAAACTTCCTTCCGTGCACGAATCTGCTAGTCCTTACAAAGTGCTAAAGGATGTTACTTTACAATTTTTCCAAAACTGTGTCGTATAGTTTTATACTACACTAGTTGACTTGAGGTTGTTATTAGTTGCTTGCCAAATAATTCTTATATATATATATATATATATATATATATATATATGGGGAAGTATTTAATGGTTAATTTTTTATTTAACCATTAATTGTTACTCTCATTATTAATCATTGGATCAAAAATTAAAGGTTGAGATTTAATGCATTAAATGACTCACCTACTTGCATTAATTGCATTTTCCAACAAACCATTAAATCTCAACCTTTAATTTTTGATCCAATAGTTAATAATGAGAGTAATCATTGATGGTTAAATAAAAAAGTAACCATTAAATACTCCCCATATATATATATATATATATATATATATATATATAGTTCAGCAATTATAAAAATTCATTGGCAATGATTATTAGTATTAATTAATTAATTAAATAAACTCGTCTTTACTGATTGATTATCCTAGATTTCAAGCAATATAGTCAACTATCTCTTCCTAGCTAGTCAAGATTTCATTTTTTTATGTAATTGATCCGGTTGACGTCCTAGTTAAGTATTAATTAATTTTCTTAAATTATTTCAATTAATAGTTTAATAAATTTTGAATCAATAATTAGAATTAATTACTATTATTAATATATTTCAATTGAAAATTTAATAAAATTGTGACCCCTAACATGCTTTCACCTCCGTCATTAATGGAAAAAAAAAATAATAATTTATTATGTTCCGTCTAGACAATTTGTTCTTAGCTCACCTAAATTTATCCTAAATTACAAGATGATTCCTCTTGAATATATTAAAAACAAACAAGATATGAAAAAATAAAGGTAGAATATGGAAATTTAAATTAAATTTATTGCTATAAATATATATAAAAAATGTTATTCGTTTTAACGACACTCAATAATGTATCTATGATGTGCTTGAGATAAAGATAGATCAAGATTTACCAGGATTTTTCATGATGTGCTCGAGATAAATATACACCAAGATTTACCAGAGATTATTTTCTAAAATTTAGCAACCTTGAAACGTTATTAATTTTATTGTCGTGTACTCCCTCAGTTCCAAAAAATTAAATTAAATTAAATTGTTTCCTTGACTTGTTTAAAGAAAATAATCTCTATAAAAAGTTTAGTACAATTTTAAAAATAATTTTATTTTTAAAAGGAATAATTTAAGTACAGTTTAAAAGAAGCAGAAATAAGTAAATAAAAGTTTAAGTTGCCAAATGAGATTATTTTATTTTATTAATGAAACAAATGAATAATACAAAGCCGACTATCCAGATTTAAATCTTAGAAATAATCACCGCTTCGACTCGTAGAAATGTTAACAGAAAACAAGTTAGGTGTTCACTCCCTCCGTTCCAAATATTTTAGACCTATATTAATATTATGCTAACGGGAAAAATAAATGGTTTTACTTCCTCCCTCCGTTCTAAAAGAAAAAAGTTTTTCTTTCTACTTTGTTAAAAATATATAAATATATCTTATTGTTAAGAACAGTAATAGTTTTAGTTCAATTTGAAAAATGTATAAATAAAGTTACTTTCTTAAAATAATTGACTTGTCAAATAAAATTATTTTTCGACAACGAGAGAGTATTTATTGTAATGTACCAAATATACAAAGCCCATTACGAGTTCGAGATACAACAACTATACCGGGTTTGTTCTTCGTGCAAACTTTTAGGATTTTATTTTTTGGTTTTTCACCTCTTTTTTCGCCCCCATTAGAGCATCTCCGATGCTAACGTGAATGTTAAAAAAAAATAAGTGCCACCTAGCTAGGATTGATATTTTCTTTAGAAAAAAAACATTTTCAATGTAAACGTGAAGAAGACTTGTGAATATGACATGAGAACAAATTTTTTTTCACATTGTGGATGAGAATGTGAATTTTTCACATTCTAGTTGAGAGTGTGGAAACATCCTAGTTATCATTTTTTAAATTTAAAAGTAACTAGATCGCATCTCTTTCTTCACTTTAGTTGTGAGACCCATGCTACATTACATGGGATCAAATTCACATTTGTATTAGAAATGTCTCTTCTAATTGAATGTGAACGAAGAGATAAAAAATGTCAAATATAATTGAGTTTATTAATTACCCACAACTACGTCAGATCAAATCTACAATTGCATTAGTGATACTCTTAGCTTCTCTCTCTCTTACTTTTTCTTCGAATAATTACAAAACAAAACTTCAAATTCGAAAACCAACTGTAAAACCACACCCGCAAGATTTTCAACTTGTATTCCAGAAAATTGTGTTACAAGAAAAATGTTTACTGGATCAATGAATAAATTTTAACAAAATTGTTAGGCTTTATTATCACATTGCCCACCCAACTATTCGAAAAAAGTCCAATAAGCTTACTTTATGATTTTTTAGACTTTACTAATTATACTTTAGCAAAAGTGTCAACTTGGTCACCCAAAATAAATGCCATTAGTTATTCCGGACGAAAATGCTCAAAAGGACCAAAATGCCCATTAACTTTGGAGACTTAAATAGGAAAAAACTTAAATGCCCTTTAAAATTTATGAAATAGACTAATATACCCTTTTCTAAATATGATGTGATGTGCACATAATTTCTTAAAAATAATATTTTCTTATTTTAATAATATTTAAATAATTCTATCAATTGAAAAGATTGAGAAGTAAATTTTAAATATATATTAATAAGTCAATTTTTATGATTCTTTAAGTTGTAAAAGTAAAAAATATGAGTATAAAACTTCTTTCTATATATATTATGCTTCAAAATAATAAAACAAGAAAAGTTTATTTTAATTTTTTTATAAAAAATTATGTTAACTTTTTCTAAAACAATAAATTATTTATCTTGACTTTTTTTTTTATATAAAATTGTTAAAGTATGTATTTGTATTAGGCCCCTAAAGGCCCATTTGCCCAAGAGCCCTATTTATTCTTTTGAGAGTGTATAAGTATATAGGTTATGATGTAATCAAAACTAACATTTAATAACAATTCTCTCTCTCTGGTAACTCCTATCTCTCTATCTCTCCCTTAACTGCCTTTCTCTCCCTCGCACACAACACAACACTTCCGGCCACCACCGTTAATGGTGCTAGTCCGGCATACTTTCAATACAGAAAATTATCATTAATTCTATTTTTAAAAATGTATTATATTATTATGAAACCGTTATTATTGTAGAATAAATTAGTTACAAAATATTGTTATAAATTATTCATAAATATAATTAGATATTTAAATAATTTAAACTCGAGAACTAATTAACCTCGACATAATATCATCATTAAAATAAAAATTGACAAGTTGGGTATTTAAGAAACCCTAATTTTTCGAGAAACCCAAATCAAAACATTGGCAAGTTGGGTATTTTCAAGAAACCCTAACATGAGTTAAAATTGAAATTGAGATGAAGGAATTCGGTCTTCCTTCTTCAAAGAATCCATCATTGGCATTGAAAAAGATTGAGATCTTTGTTGAGGAAGTTTGAGAGAATGATAATCATAGGGCTTATCTAGCTATCTCCAGAGAAAATAGATATCATGAAGAAAGGCTTGCCAGCTGTCTCAGGGATCAAGCCGAACCAACTGTTGCTAGAGAGCTTCTTCTGTTTTCTGTACAAGTGTTTGTTGTGGCCATGAGACATTTTGCTTGCTAATTTTCCTTCGTAAACCGTTAGTACCAGGCTAGCCCGTTCCAGGTTGGATTTCTCCGCCCTGGGGTTCGCTGTGAACCTATTTCCTCTTGGATCCGATCTCTTAAGAAGGGGGTTTCCAATCAGTGGTCAAGAGAGACCTGTAGTACTTTGATGAATCCCTGGAAATACCTTGGTATGTGTGTGTATGTGTTATTGAAAACTGAAAGTTATATGGAAAATTATTAGTAAGGGTATATTTGAAATTTTAAAAAATAGTAAATTTTCAATCTAAAAATTTGGATTGAGTTATGAACGTGATATTTATGTCTAAGTAGAATTAGTAAAGTCTGAAAAAAATTCGTAGAAATAGTTACTCTGATTTGTTTTGAAAATGTTCTGCAAATATTTCCCGTGTTACTTAGAAATAGTTTTAAAAATATTTCCCGTGTTACTTAGAAGTAAGTTCGATTGTCCAGTGTTATTTATGGATAAGTTCAAAATTAGCAACAATTAACGTTACAATAGGTACAAAAATGTTCTGCAACCATGATATCCCACGGTAAATGCTTATTTGGTTAAGACAAAAAATTATAAAAAACCTTCTTACGTTATTTTCGTAAGACGATTGATTTCTTTAACCTGATCTATAGTGTGTTGGTAGGTTGAACTATAAGAGGGTGGACACCTTCTTAAGAAAGAAGAGACCTACTCTTTAGTTAAAATATGATATTATGTGTTCTTGGCAAAAAAGAAAATAATAATCAAATTGGAATCAGAAAGCCCAACCCTATGCTAACCCTAACAACCCAAGAAATTACAAACTGGAATCAGAAAGCCCAAAGTTGAAATCATACAAAAAGGAAATAGTAAACAAGGAAGGCCCAATAGACAACGCTAGCCCAAAATAAAGCCCGAATCCAATACCCTAAAGACAATCCAGGTAGCGATGCCCGCTCCAAGTGAACCAAGTAATAGCCAAACCCAACACACAAAACTAAGATGAGGTTGCTCAAATCTACGTGTCAAAAGATGAAAATAGCCGCCGGCATGCACTACCGGAAAGGCCATCAGAGAAGAACGTCCGACAAACAAGGCAGGGCAAGCTCTTTCTTGGCAGTATTACCACCGCCTATGCGCACCTCCGTTATTAAAGGGAATTTGTAGAGCCCCTAATGGCCACATCCAATAGACACCTCTAGAACTGCTAGATCAAACTGATGAATAATCAACTGCAAAAGAAAATAAAATATAAACGGAAAAATGGAAAACGTGTAACATAATTAACTCTTTTTTTTTTTTTTTTAAATATTCTTTTTTCTGGCTTAAAAGTAAACCTACAACGAAAAACGATTCCATATCACGACCATAAGATGAAAAAGCAACAATATTAGAAGTCTATGTTCTAAGATGAAGAATGACCCACAATATTATAATGATCTAAAATAAATCTATGTTCTAAGGATAAAGAATGAGCGATAATATTAGAATTAGTGTTCAAGTCCCATTAGAGGTTCCTTGAGTTTCAATTTGTTTTAACCACGTCAAAGCACCATATAATCTTAATTTTATAATAAAGGTTGGGATATGAAAAAAAAAAGGTGAGCCTATATTATTAGAACATTATAAGTGTCAAAGGAAATTTTCAAAAGTTATTAAAAAAACATTCATTTAGAAACAAATTTTTTTTTTTTTTTTAAATACACATTCATTTAGAAACTAGAAGAAAGGACAAATTAGCGAGCATTTTATTGATTACATAGTCCAATCTTATAATCTTTGCCAAATTAGTGAATGAAGACCACACAGGCTAGCTCAACTAGTCAGGCCCAGGGCCCATGTGGGCTTAAGCCACCGCCCACCCCCAAGTTTTCCAAAGATTGCACTAGGCCCTTAATGCTTTATGGTTGTATCAAAAAAGTTTATAATATATGTTACTTGCCCCACCCCCCTAAAAATCTAAAGTTGTTTAGAACAAATCATTGAAAACGTTTTGCTTAGTTCATTTTTCTAGATCGTGAAACTCATGTTTGGAGTTTTTAATGCAATCTAAACAATAGTAAGTAATTGTTTAATGATTATATTGTTGGTTTAATATTCTAAATAATTTGCATAATGATCACGTCAAAATAAATACTGGTGATCACGTCGGATCCACGTATACAATTAGTTTGTAGGTAGGATGCCCCGACTCTCAAAAGGCTTGTAGTTGACTGTCTGGACTTCAACTGATAACACAGAATAGAGCCGTCAAAACGGGCCAAACCCGGCGGGCCGGCCCGTCCCGTTACCTAAAAGTGGCGGGTTGGGTTGAGGAAATTCAGTCCCGTTTATGGGGCGGGTCAAACGGATTGAGCCCGCACGGGTCACGGGTTGAGGCGGGGCGAGGTGGGTTGGGCCGGGTTAGCCCCCTTTTTTTTTTTTTTCTACCCATTGATTAAATTTGTACCATTGATGCTTAAAATTTCAAATAAACCTAGGGCCTAGGCTAAGAAAAAGGAAACAAAAGTTGCAGAAAGTTGCAGCAGCAATATTTATTTTAGATCTCAATACTAAAAGACAATTAATTAAGTTAGTGGAAATCCCACTTAAACCAATATTAATATTTAAACCTTGGTGGAAATCCGACTTAAACCAATATTAATATAATAATATTTTTTATTTTTAATTGTTTTCTCTAAATATTATAATATTTTTTATTTTTAATCATTTTAAGTTTTAAATCAGAAAATTAATAAATCAGTATTTTGGCGGGTCAAGGCCCAGACCGCCTATTTGGGTCACCTGTTACGCCCGTTTGTTGGCGGGTTATGGCGGGTTGCGGCTAACCCTACCGCCACCGCTTTTGACAAAGACTAACAAGCGTTATGTGTCGGGGATTTAACCCGACAAATATCCTTAGACGTAAGAGTCAGTACCGTGATAAATATGGAGAAGGTAGTAAGTGTTTATGGCTAACAACCCTCTGATGAGTACTAGTAATGAAAGTGTATTGAAGGCAAGTGAGTAAATGTAAATAGACATCACTTTAGTATCTTTTGGGGAGTAAATGTGGCTTAGCTATAGATGAAGCTGATACCTTATATTTATAGCTGAAAGTGGTGTGTAAATAGTATGAATTTGGCCACTTGAATGCTTGGAAAGGGATTGCTCATTAATGAGGAAAACATTCTGTCAGTGTAAAGCAGATAATAGAAGCTTCCGTCTTGGGAGGTGGAGGAGCTCATTAATGTCATCGTACCTTCTCTGGGAAGGAATATCTTCCTCTAATGAGAATGTCTTGCCTCTTCTAGGTTAAGTGATGGCAGACAATGGGCATTGAATGTTTGATGTTGACTTCTGTCGAGGAAGAGGAAGCTCGCTATCAAGGTAATTCTCGTTGTTTTTCGAGGACGTTGTTGAGCTAGGTCGAGGTCTAGCTCAGACCCTGACATAAGACTTCAATCTGAGGACCTCGGCTAGGAACTTAAAATGATCACTGTCAACGTGGATCTTAGGACCCACCTGAGGTTGACGTGGAGAACACGTAGGATGGGTATTTGGGAGAATCTCATCACATAAATTCAATTTTTAATCATTTTTTTCAGTGTATATTACTTCCCCAAACATCCCATAAGAGTTAGGTCTAGGTCCCCCGCCTTGAGGTAAGCCTGTACCATTTTAATGTATCCCTCCCTGTACCACCAATTGGTAATCTTATTGTTGGTTCTTTAAAGCCTCAACGAGTTCCATTCGACACGTTATCTTTGCAACTTGGACAATCGCAGGAATTTCCTTTTATTTTTTCGTGATGACAAAAATCTTGTTTAAATTACTACACATTCTACTTTTTATTTTGCAAACTTAGTTAATTCATACGCCTCCTTTTAATAATTAGTAGAGTAAACTTTAAAAACCACCCCTCAACTATGACTCAGATTCAATCCGATACCCTAAATTACTAACTCGGGCGGGTCGACCCCCTTTTAGGGTCATACCCAGAAAAATTAACCCATATGTTAGTTCAATGTTAGTCAAACTAACATAAATTAACATGTGCACTGCCCATGCCAACAAAAAATCATCTTTAAGACGAATTTGCCCTTTATGTCAACAATCAACTTCTTCTTCTTATTTTAATCCCTGCTTTCTTCACCTTCACCATTCCTTCTCCATCAAACCCAAATTGAAAATCCAAGGCAGCCATCTCAAATTACAAAACAAAATTTAGTTGATAATCATCAAGATAATACATTTTGATAGTAAATAGCTTCAGAATAAAATATTACAATTACATACACCAAAATCAAAGGCTAAGCCATTTAGAGCCTCAAGCTCACTAACAATACGAAGTACAGCAGCTTAAGCCTACTGCAAAAACCAAAAAAGAACTCTTAAACCCTTGAACGAAAATCAAAATTAGTCTTTAATGTAGCTGAATACGAGCTCAGTATTTGTGAATTCTTGATTCAACCATCTAAATTGGGCGAAATTTGTTCAACTACCTAATCAAATGAGAGAAACTATAACAAAAAGATTTTAAAAAAAATGGGCGAAAATCCCCAATTGAACTCACCACAATGATCTTTATCTTCTCAGTCGTTTTTGCCACTGACAATCCAATTGTTGGTTATCTCTTACTCCCTTTGTTTTATGCTCCGATAGATTATGTTAATCGATCCAATCAACGTAAACAAAGCCACTAGTGCTCTATACTCCCTCCGATTCTCAACAATACAACACCGCATAAAAATCCAAAAAAATGAGAGAAGTGTTTGTTATGGTCCTTCGGCGTCGTTTAGGTCGTCGCCGGTAGATCGAGCGACCCAATGTCACAGTCCAATATGCTCTTTCTTCTGCAATCCGCCCTATTGAGTTTGCTGACTAGATTTAGATTTCTCATTGTACACTTCTCTAATCCAATCAGTCCCTAGCTAGCTCTTGCTTTTGACTCAGAAATTATTCCCTCAAAGCAATCAATCTAGTTAATTCAATCAGTCTCTCTCCACCATCTTATCCAGGAAAAACGGTTCTATCTGGTTTGGGCACTGTGCGAACTCAGGCAAAAGCATAATCTCCAACCCTTACCGTGTCAAAAGGCCAACAAGCCCAAGGGGAAACAACCCTACTTACACGTACTCTTCTGTCTTAGCGACAATTCAGTTGTAGTTGAGTCAATAGCACCGGAACCAATGTGGATTCCCTTCCTAAAAGCCTTCCACCCAGAAAGAGCCAAACAGTTGCTCTTTGAACAATGGGAGATGGAGACAGCGGATGAATATTGGATGAAAATTTGGAACAACCGGCAACCACCCTTGGAGAACGAGTGTTACTGATTGAAAGCGAGGAAGAAATTAAGGATGAGTGAAGGTTGATTATGTAGGTGTTAGTGCCCTAGGCCTATAGAGATAGACTTATTTGTAATGTCATTATTCATTTATATAAGAGATTGTTTCTTTGATTATTATATATGTTTGCATGTTTGCTTTAATAATCGTGTCCCTAGTACTTATGAAGCACTAGTATGAAGTCTAATGGATAATCATATGATGATTATATGCATGGAGATGCACATTAGATTCATGGGTACTTGTTAGAGAACAAGGTACTGGACTTGACCCATTATGAGATTTATGTCATGGTCGTATGTCATAAATAAATCTCATATAGTTATATCATTGATATCCTTTGACCTGAGATTATCATCGTCTTCCACTCGATGAATATTATGTTTGATATAGTTTAACGTTGTCTTTAACCGGATAACAATAAGGGCTATTATTGGCATGATATGATTCTTGTTGGGAAGAATGATAAGTCAAGATGGAAATTTGTCCCTCGTAAAGAGAGATGTTTGCTAGGCCACTCGTAAGTAAGATTGATGTAGTGCATGGCCATGCCCGAATGAATTAATGTGATTAATATCATTCGATTAACCAATTTACTTAGTAACGAGAAAGCATTGAACAATATGAGTTGACTTGGACCATGACTCATGTTCAATATAACATCGTGTGACAAAGAGATTGTGATATGTTCTATGTAGGAAATCGAACTTGATATTATATTATTTGGGTAGGCATGATGGCTTGCTAGAATCCGCTCATGTCTTATGAGGATCGATGTGATCGAACTCATTGCCAACATAATATAGTCCTATGGGGTCACACGCATCGAACGAATTGTCAAAAATGAAGAATATGGAGTTTTTGTTCTCGGGGACGACTCGTCCCCGGAGAACCAACTATTCCCTTGGCACGGGACGAGAATCGAGAGAGTCTCGAGGGACGACTCGTCCCCGGGGACGAGTCGTCCCGTCCACTGACCGACGCGAAATTGACTTAAATTAGGGTTTTCGCAAAGGGAATATTTTTATAACGTATAAATACAAACCCTTGGTTGCCCTAGCCGTCACTCTCATGCCTTTGGGTTTAGAGAAACACAAAAGAGAGATTTCAATTGAGAATTGAAAACAAAAACTCAATCCAAATCCATATTTCTTCATCGATTGAAAAGAGTTTCAATCAAGGATCTAGCAATCCGCCTAGAATTGTTCTAGGGTTCGTTCAACGCGTGGATACACATAGAGGATCTTCGCTATTCAAGATCTTTCGTTCGTGATTAAAGAATCGTTCATCGAAGATTCGCTAGTTCTTCAACTGAGTTGGAACGCGTTTATCAACGACAAAAGCACACAAGGTTAGTAATTCTAAATCATTCTTCTTAATTAATCATCTAGAACGGATCCTAGGGCTCCGGGTTTTCGAGTTATTTGCAATCTTCCGCGCATGGACCCTCGAAACCCAACGGTGGTATCGAGCCCGTTCATGATGTTTATATTAGATTATCATGATAATTATATAATGTGATTATGTTAATTTTCATGATGAATATGATTTAGAACATGATTTTATATGAGAATTGCTTATGGAAGTAATTGTATATTTTGATATACCATGATTGTGAATTGAATTATTTGATTAATGTGATTAATCTAGAATATGGGTCTTGAATATTACTTAGTATATGGGCTGGACACCAAAAACTTCCCCACGTGCACTTCGATGGAAGTGTGGGATAACCTTGGATTACAATGCCACGTACTAGTAATTGATGAATTTCTAGATCTTGAACAAAGTGTTTGTTATAGGGATTATGTTCATATTAAATGAGATTTTACATGAGTCATTGAACCCTAATTGATTAGAAATTATGATGTAAACATCAAATGTGATTTGTGATGCATCATTCCATGTTCATAATTATGCTCATATAATTTTCATGAATCAACCTTGCCATGTTAATTGATAAACATGAAAATTGAACCTTCATTGAAATTTGAGTTTGTCTATGCCACCCATGTTTAAACACTTGTGAGTACACGGATAGTTTCATGTAGGCTACGCCACGAGGTACATTGATTCTATCTTTGTATGATCAAGATGAGCAAACGGTGATTGCTATACGTTTAAAATGGTTGAACTCAATTAGGCTATCAAAATAGTTTTGGGCCTAAGGCATAAGATGGGATTGAAACATGTGACATATGATGTCTATAATCTCATAAAGGATCTAAGAGTCATATATTGATATGATTGATAAATGTTATTTACCTTTTTAGTTTAATTTTGAGCAATGTGCCATAGCCGACTTGAAATTAAATTAAAGTTGGGTCTTAGCCTACTAAATTATATTATGCATGTTTGTATAAGAAGGTTATATAATTTAGTGGGAGTATTTGAGAAATACGTTAATTAATCTCTTAAATTGAAATTAGTACTTATATGTGTTCATATTTGTTGCATATCTTTGTAGATCAATGGTCATAACACTAATCAAAATCATCATCGCGATCGGTCCTTGAGAAGGACAAGTTAGAAGAGAATGGCAACAACTACGTGGATTGGATCCGCAGTTTGGGAATTGTTCTCAAACAGAAAGGAAGTTGTACATTCTCGATGGACCCGTTCCACCCGAGCCGCCGCTAATGCAACTAAAGCCGAAAAGGATCAACATAAGAAACATGTGGATGATTCTATTGATGTTGGTTGCTTGATGCTTGCTTCCATGTGTAAGGCCCTTCAAGGACCTTGTACACATGGAAGCTTATGATTTGGGAAATCATTTGAAGGAAATGTTCCATTGCAAGCACGTCAGGAAAGGTTTGACACTATGAAGGCTCTTCATTCATGCAAGATGATTGAAGGACAACCTGTTGGGCCTCATGTGTTGAAAATGAAGGGTCACCTCGAACATCTTGAGAGGCTTGGATATCCTATCCAGTTGGAGCTGGCTACGGATATGATATTGCATTCACTCCCTGAAAGTTATAATCAGTTATGAATTATAACATGAATGGGATGAATAAATCTCTGTCTGAATTACATGGGATGCTTAAGAATGCAGAGAACAATATTGCCAAGAAAACCAATCAAGTGTTGATGGTGAATAAAGGAAAGGGGTTCAAGAAACCCAAGGTTAAAGCAAGAGTTGCTAAACCGAGGCAAAGGTTGCCGTTGTTGAGAAGCCTCAACCCAAATCCCAAAAGGATGCGGTTTGCTACCATTGCAAGGAAACCGGGCATTGGAGGCGAATCGCAAAGCTTATCCGAAGGATCGAAGAAGAAGGGCAATGAGATTGCCATGACTTCGGTATCTATGTGATAGATATTTTACTTTCTACTTCTAGTTCTTGGGTATTAGATACGGATGTGGATCTCACATTTGCCTAAATGTGCAGGGACTAAAGAATAGAAGGTTGCTCAAGGAAGGTGAAGTAGACCTGCGGGTTGGAAATGGAGCAAGAGTTGCTGCATTGGCCGTAGGGACTTACGAAGTCACTTTACCTAGCGGTTTAATATTAGTTTTGAATAACTGCTATTATGTTCGGATTTGGCGAAACATTATTTCAATTTCTTGTTTAGACAATGAGGGTTACGCTTTTCTTATTGCGAATAAGAAATTTTCCATTTATATGAATGATGTGCTTTGTATTGCTCATTCTTTTAATGGCCTTTATGTCTTGGATGTTGAAAATAATGTTGAGAATATCTATCATGTTAGTAAGAAATCTAAACCAAACAATGTGAACAATACATTTAAATGGCATTGCCGTCTTGGTCACATAAATGAGAAACGCGTCTCTAAACTCCATAAAGATGGATATTTAGACTCATATGATTATGAATCATATGATGTTTGCGAATCTTGTTTATTGGGCAAGATGACTAAAGCACCTTTACTAAGAGTAGTGAAAGGGCTAGTGATTTGTTGGCTCTCATACATACCGATGTATGTGGACCAATGAATAGCATTGCTAGGGGAGGATTTCGGTACTTCATAACATTCACCGATGACTTATCCGATATGGCTATGTCTATCTAATGAAGTACAAAAGTGAAGCATTTGAGATATTTAGAATATTTCAAAATGAAGTACAAAATCAACTTGGCAAAACTATTAAAACACTTCGATCCGATCGAGGTGGTGAATATTTAAGCCAAGAATTTGACGATCATCTTAAAAGTTGTGGAATTGTTTGAACTTACTCCACCCGGAACACCACAATGGAATGGTGTGTCCGAGAGAGAAATCGAACTCTATTAGATATGGTTCGATCGATGATGAGTCAAGTTAACCTTCCTATTTCTTTTGGGGACATGCACCGGAAATTTGCTTTCACACTTAATAAGGTCCCTACTAAATCGGCTCCTAAGACCCCACATGAGATGTGGCATGGAAGAAAACCTAGTTTATCTTTCATGAAGATTTGGGGATGTGAAGCTTATGTAAAGAAATTGGTTTCGAAAATAAGCTTGCACCCGATCGATAAATGCATTTTCGTTGGTTATCCTAAGGAAACGAAGGGATATCAATTTTACAACCGATCCGAGAACAAAGTGTTTGTTGCTCGACATGGTGTCTTTCTAGAGAAAGAGTTTCTCTCTAAAGAAACTAGTGGGAGTAAAATTGATCTTGAAGAAATTCAAGAACCGAAAATGACATAGAGCCAATAGTAGAGACGGAACCAAATTCACAAGTTGTTGTGGAACCGGTTCAAGATACACAAGTTCTTCGCAGATCGGATAGGATACGATCCGAACACGAGAGATATGGATTTCTCATGACGGAAAGTAACGAAGTAGAAATCATTGAGAATGATGAACCTACTTCCTATCAAGAGGCGATGTCCAATCTGATTCGGACAAGTGGCTAGGAGCCATGAAATCCGAGATCAAATCCATGTACGATAATCAAGTTTGGAACTTGATTGATCCACCCGAAGGTGTAAAAACCATAGGGTGCAAATGGGTTTTCAAAAAGAAAACCGACGTGGATGGGAAGGTACATACTTATAAGGCTAGGCTTGTTGCTAAGGGGTATAGCGCACTCATGGCGTTGACTATGATGAAACCTTTTCGCCCGTAGCAATGCTTAAGTCTATTAGAATCTTAATTGCCATAGCCGCATATTACGACTATGAGATATGGCAAATGGACGTCAAACAGTTTCTTAACGAAACCTACTTGAGGATGTATACATGATACGGCTGAAGGGTTTGTCGATCCAAAGAATTCTAATAAAGTATGTAAGTTGCAGAGATCCATTTATGGATTGAAGCAAGCTTCCAGAGTTGGAATCTACGTTTTGATGAATCGGTCAAAGAGTTTGGCTTCATCAAAAACGAAGATGAGCCTTGTGTATACAAGAAAATAAGTGGAAGCATAGTACTTTTGGTGTTGTATGTCGATGACATCTTGCTCATTGGAAACAATGTTCTGCACTTGAGACTGTTAAGTCTTGGTTAGGAAAATGTTTTTCAATGAAAGATATGGGTGAAGCGGCTTATATCCTTGGTATCAAGATCTATAGAGATAGATCAAGAAGGATGATTGGTTTGAGTCAAAGTACATATATTGACAAGGTCCTTAGAAGATTCCGTATGGAAAATTCTAAAAGAGGAACTTGCCAATGGGACATGGCATTACTCTTAGCAAGACTCATTGTCCTAAGACAAATGATGAGCGAAAGAGGATGAGTGATATTCCATATGCTTCGGCAATTGGGTCTATCATGTATGCCATGTTATGTACTAGACCCGATGTCTCGTATGCTCTAAGCGCAACAGTAGATACCACCGATCCTGGTGAGAATCATTGGATAGCGAAGAATATCCTTAAGTACTTGAGAAGAACTAAGGATGTATTCTTGGTATTTGGAGGAATGGAAGATGATCCGGTTGTAAAGGGTTACACAGATGCAAGCTTCCAAACCGACAAAGATGACTATAGATCGCATGCGGGTTTGTGTTTATGCTAAATGGAGGTCTTGTTTGTTGGAAGAGTTCCAAGCAAAGCACCGTTGCTGATTCTACAACCGAAGCCGAATACATAGCGGATCGGATGCGGCTAAGGAGGCGGTTTGGATCAAGAAGTTCGTTAGTGACTTAGAAGTCGTTCCGAGTATCACTAACCCGATAGAGCTTTATTGTGACAATAATGGTGCTATTGCCCAAGCAAAAGAACCAAGGTCACATCAACGATCCAAACACATTTTGAGACGTTTTCACCTCATTCGAGAAATCGTGAAAGGGAGGACGTCAAGATATGCAAGGTACCAACGGATGACAACATTTCGGACCCTCTCACCAAGCCTTTGCCACAAGCTAAACATGATGGTCATGTTAGGTCCATGGGTATAAGATGCATGAATGATTGGGCCTAGTGCAAGTGGGAGGCTGTAGGTGTTAGTGCCCTAGGCCTATAGAGATAGACTTATTTGTAATGTCATTATTCATTTATATAAGAGATTGTTTCTTTGATTATTATATATGTTTGCATGTTTGCTTTAATAATCGTGTCCCTAGTACTTATGAAGCACTAGTATGAAGTCTAATGGATAATCATATGATGATTATATGCATGGAGATGCACATTAGATTCATGGGTACTTGTTAGAGAACAAGGTTGGACTTGACCCATTATGAGATTTATGTCATGGTCGTATGTCATAAATAAATCTCATATAGTTATATCATTGATATCCTTTGACACGAGATTATCATCGTCTTCCACTCGATGAATATTATGTTTGATATAGTTTAACGTTGTCTTTAACCGGATAACAATAAGGGCTATTATTGGCATGATATGATTCTTGTTGGGAAGAATGATAAGTCAAGATGGAAATTTGTCCCTCGTAAGAGAGATGTTTGCTAGGCCACTCGTAAGTAAGATTGATGTAGTGCGTGGCCATGCCCGAATGAATTAATGTGATTAATATCATTCGATTAACCAATTTACTTAGTAACGAGAAAGCATTGAACAATATGAGTTGACTTGGACCATGACTCATGTTCAATATAACATCGTGTGACAAAGAGATTGTGATATGTTCTATGTAGGAAATCGAACTTGATATTATATTATTTGGGTAGGCATGATGGCTTGCTAGAATCCGCTCATGTCTTATGAGGATCGATGTGATCGAACTCATTGCCAACATAATATAGTCCTATGGGTCACACGCATCGAGCGAATTGTCAAAAATGAAGAATATGGAGTTTTTGTTCTCGGGGACGACTCGTCCCGGAGAACCAACTATTCCCTTGGCCGGGGACGACGAATCGGTGAGAGTCTGAGGGACGACTCGTCCCCGGGGACGAGTCGTCCGTCGCCGGACCGACGCGAAATTGACTTAAATTAGGGTTTTCGCAAAGGGAATATTTTTATAACGTATAAATACAAACCCTTGGTTGCCCTAGCCGTCACTCTCATGCCTTTGGGTTTAGAGAAACACAAAAAGAAAGATTTCAATTGAGAATTGAAAACAAAAACTCAATCCAAATCCATATTTCTTCATCGATTGAAAAGAGTTTCAATCAAGGATCTAGCAATCCGCCTAGAATTGTTCTAGGGTTCGTTCAACGCGTGGATACACATAGAGGATCTTCGCTATTCAAGATCTTTCGTTCGTGATTAAAGAATCGTTCATCGAAGATTCGCTAGTTCTTCAACTGAGTTGGAACGCGTTTATCAACGACAAAAGCACACAAGGTTAGTAATTCTAAATCATTCTTCTTAATTAATCATCTAGAACGGATCCTAGGGCTCCGGGTTTTCGAGTTATTTGCAATCTTCCGCTACGCATGGACCCTCGAAACCCAACAGTTTAGAGATGGTGGGTTGGTCGATGTCCGCGAGATTAAGAGAGGTAGATAGAGGCGGTCATGGAGGAGGAAGTGATATGATTGAATTTGTGCATGTTTTTAGGGTTTTTTTTTTTTGTTATTAGAGAAGAAAGAGGGGCACTGATGTCTTTTAGCTTATTCTGTTATCTCCGTTACTTTAATCGAGTCGAGTGGACTGACTCATTCGAGTTAATAGTCTAGGGGGTTATTTTTTGTCCATACATAGTTCAGGGGGGTCTTTTGAAGTTTACCCTAATTAGTAAACACTTATTTTTTAATGTTGAACAATGGAGAGACCAACTTGTAACAAAGATGTTTGAATACTATAATATTTTACCAAATCAGAAGAATCTATATCAATTCCGTATTTTTATCCTCAATTTTTTAATTCTCTCCCCATTTCGTTAGCTAATTGGGTGTTAAGAATACAATCCAAATTAAACCACTTCTCCTATTCTGATTGGTGGTATAGGGAGAGGGGGGGGGCACATTAGAGTGATACACGAGATTTGGACGGAGTAGTTTATAACGTCTATCGAGCCTATCTACCACTACTGTGGGACTACAATATCATCCAAGGAAAAGCACTTGATGCTATGATTCTCATAAGAGAGTTGTCAAGAGTAGATTATCAGGTCTTGCCTGGGCTAGGAACCCCATTGGACTCAAGTTGCAATAATCGGCCAATCCTTGACACCATAATTGGTGCAACCCTCCTCAACCTCTTTCGGTTTTAGCCTAGTAATGACATTGATCTAGTAGAGACCCTATTTCATTAGGTGATGACAATTTATTAATTAATTTTAGAGTTTCAATCTCAACTTGTTTTACTTTTAACTTAAAACAATTGTACAAACTATCTCCATTATTATAAATAAATACTCATACTCGTCACTAGCTAGCTGATGACCACAGAACTGAGTATTTGGGCGTATGTATGTGTATATATATAGATATAGATAGTTATCCAAAGAAATCTCATTAGTTGATGATCAATTACTGATGCTTACATAACCATGACATTAGAATAATAGAAAAAAAGATATATGGAATCATGCATTTATAGAAACACTTAAATTAAGAAAAAGTAGAAATTATCAAGAAGACTTGTGCACTCTGAATTGTGTTGTGTATTGATTTGTGGTCACTCATTTGGCCGCCCAGCCCATCATTTGATTTGATTTGATCCCAAAGTAAAAACAAAATTTTCAAAACTTGCATAGAGTTGGCATGGACTCCAAGTCACAAGTGGTCAATTATCTTATAGAAGTGGAGTCTTAATCATAAAGTGTCTACACTTTTTTGGCAGTTTTCAAAAGTGCCTGCTGCCTTCTCTCATATTTTAGCTAGTTTATCTCTTTTGTCGGTTCCTTCCCCTCTAGAAACCAAACCAATGATCTATCTCAGAAGAAGATTATCATTCTATTCTAGTACATAATAATAATACATCTTTCTGTTATTCTCCAAATCCTCCATTTTTCTATTACCAATGCAAAATTTAATAAAACTTCCATCCTAGTCCTCATCTTTCTTTAATTCTTTGCAAACGCTTCCTCTTTGTCTTTCCTTTCATCATTTTCCTCTTTTAAGTTATCATAATTCCACTTCCCCAAACACATCTTTATTTTCTCTCTCACTCCCTAAACTGTTCCCAAGTCCCAATCAATCCTAAAAGCATTTTCTTCAGTTTCCCAACATTTCTTTGAAGAATTCAATTCCTCAAGTACCTATCACACTCTCTATCTCTACATGGGTTTTATTTAGTTCCATCACCCCAATCAATTCTCATCTGGATAATGAAAATTTTCTTCATCTTCTTTTCCTTTTTCTCAAGGATTCTTCTGTGAATTCTCTTCTATCTCCTTCTCTTTCTGGGTTTCTTAAAGTATTCGATTTGAATCCTGCTTCTCCGGTATGAAGTACTACTCCATCTTCAGGTAAGCTCCAAATTCTTCAGTTATTATAATACTCATGTTTTTTTGCTCTGTTTTTGTTAGTTTTGAATTTATTTACTGAATTAATGTATGAATTTAGATTTATAATATGTTTGTTGTGACCTACTAAAGATTGGTTTAATTTTTTTTTTTTTTTTTGAATTGATTCTAAATTTATCCGATGATTAGTGATTGGAAATCTCTTGTTAAATTTAAATTTTCCCATGAACTATGTTCTTCTTCTTCAATTTGTTTTTTATTTTATTTTCTTAATAGGTTTAATTCTAGCTTATACTGTTTTATTAAAACCACTTCTATTAAATACTCAGGTAAATGATCATTGTCATTCTTTTATGTTTCAAGTATATCCATTCTCCAGGTTGTTTGAAAGATTTTTGATTAAAGAAATCTTATTTTCTAATCAATAAAATTTCACATTCACCAAACCAAACATTAATTAAAATACAAGGAAACAAGTACTTGAGGAATTTGTTAAACATTAATTATTGAGAGATTTGAATGGGGTACCATCTCTAATCAATGCACAACATTCGTATATTATATAAATGGAGTTACTCAATGTAAATCTTTCCTAAAACTATATTTTAGCAAGTATTTTGGAACCCTCTTACGAAAAAGTAACGCCACATTCACAAGTTCCCATTTACAATAAGTTGGAGTAAAATATTGTAAGTTACATCATGTGACTGCATTAGGGGTCGCATTATACAACACTTTAACATTTGTTGTAAATAAAAGTTGTGATTAAATTCTGTACATATATCTTCTTCTTTTTTAAAGAAAAATGCAATTTATAGATCCCTGTTTTGAAAAATAATTGATTTCACTCAATTTTGATTTTATTGCCTCCAGAGTGAATCTCAAAATAGAAAATGCCTAAAACTAAGTACTTAAAGTTTGCTCTTAAAACATATGTTAGCTCAAATAAATTAAAATGATTAATACTATTTTGGGTAGGTCTCCTGTGAGACCGTCTTACGGATTCTAATTTGTAAGACGAAACCCCACTATCTCACAGCTCAGCCCACCAATAAACGGTGTGTCGGGTTAGGAGGATTTATCTCATAAAAAATACCCATATTTTTTAAGATTTTGACTACTATTTTATGGGAGGATCTTAAAAGGTAGATATCTTTCATTTTCTTTAATGATAGTCCACAACTAGAAACAAATTGACCTCCTACCGTCAGCTAACCCTTAATTAATTCTGTCTCTCTCTCTCTCTCACTCTGTCTTTCCATTTCATGTTTTGTTTACAATATTAATTGAATGGACACTCAATTATTAATTTTATGTAGGGGGGATGATTGTTGAATAATTGTCGTTAGCTATAACATTCCAAGAATGGGTACCCATGCCAATAATGGCTCTTCTGATCAGCCGGATCTTGCCCCTCTCAGTTGACCATTTTGCCCCTCACAATCTTCCTAATGGCCAAATACCCTCCACCTCTTTGCCTCCAACTAGTTCATACCAGTTTGTTACTAGTTTTCTTTTGCATTTTCCCGCCAATTATTGCAGCAACAGTTGAAACCCAGGCCCTTCTTGAGTTCAAGAGACAGCTCAATGATCCTTTGAATTACTTGGATTCGTGGAAAGAAACGGATTCCCCGTGTCAATTTTATGGGATTTCTTGTGAACAAAACACGGGTCTCGTCGTTGGAATTTCACTTGATAATAACTCCATTTCTGGTCAGATATCCCCGTCAGTGTCTGAGCTCAAGAGCCTTACTTCTCTTGTCTTGACATCGAATTTGATTTCCGGAGGTCTTCCACTTCAGTTGAGTAACTGCAGTAATCTCAAAGTATTGAATGTCAGTGGTAACCATTTGAATGGCAGCGTACCTGATCTATCCATGCTGACAAACTTGGAGATTCTTGATTTCTCAGATAACGCTTTTCCGGAAATTTCCATCGTGGGTAGGAAGTTTAACTGGTTTAACTTCTCTAGGCCTTGGTGATAATGACTATGATGAGGGTGAAATTCCTGACAGTCTTGGAAATTTAAAGAACTTGACTTGGATTTATCTTGCCGGTTGCAATTTGAGGGGTGAAATCCCAGAATCTATTTTTGAAATGCAGGCTTTAGGGACATTGGATATTTCAAACAATAGTTTATCTGGGAATCTTCCAAAAGGAATATCCAAGCTTCAAAACCTCTGGAAAATCGAGCTTTGGAGAAATAATTTGACAGGAGAAATTCCTCCAGAACTTGCAAACCTCACTCTCTTGCAGGAATTTGATATATCCATGAACAATATGTACGGAAAATTGCCTTGGGAAATTGGAAATCTGAAGCATTTGACTGTTTTCCAGCTGTTCAAGAACAATTTCTCTGGGGAGCTACCTCCAGGATTCGGCGAAATGCGTAATATTTTTGGCTTTTCCATCTACGAGAACAGTTTTTCTGGCATATTCCCAGAAAACTTTGGCAAGTTTTCACCGTTGGATAGTATAGACATATCTGAGAATAAATTTTCTGGGGCATTCCCAAAATTCTTGTGTGCGAATGGGAAATTAAAGAAGTTGCTGGCATTGGATAATAATTTCTCAGGGGGAGTTACCGGTGACTTATGCTGACTGCAAGTCTTTGGAGAGGCTGAGGATCAATCAGAACCATCTGTCTGGGAAAATCCCAGATGGCGTCTGGGCCCTACCGTATGTGGGAATGATCGATGTTAGTGATAATGAGTTTAGTGGAGGGATCTCTCCAAGTATTGCGGTTTCGACTAGCTTAACTCAATTGGTTTTGATGAACAATAGGTTTTCAGGGGAGCTCCCAACGGAAATTGGCAAGCTTGCACAGCTTGAAAGGCTTCATTTAAGTAACAATGAAATTTCAGGGAAAATCCCTTCTAAGATTGGAGATTTGAAGCAGTTGTTATATTTGCATCTGGAAAACAACTCTTTGACAGGATCGATACCAGCAGAATTGGGTCAGTGTTATAACTTGGTGGAGTTGAATCTTGCTTCCGAATTCTTTGACCGGTGATATTCCCGATACTTTCTCAATGATGGGCTCTTTAAATGTTTTGAACCTTTCGGAAAACAGGCTGACGGGTTCAATTCCAAAGAATTTGCAGAAACTGAAGCTAAGTTCTCTTGATTTGTCGAAGAACCAGCTGTCCGGGAGGGTTCCGTCAGGTCTCTTGACAGTGGGTGACGATGAGGCTTTTGCTGGAAACAAGGGGCTTTGTGTCAATGAAAATCCCAGGAACAAGTTGACTTTGGGATTGGATGACTGCGATGGAAAGCATGATCATCAAAGGAAACATAAGCTAGTGATGCTCGGGATCATTTTACTTTCCTTGGCAGTTGTTATAGGAGGGTTATTGTTAGTGAGTTACCGAAACTTCAAGCTCGGTGAATCCTACACGGACGAACGTATGGGAGAGGGTAAAGGAATAGATCCTAACTGGAAGCTTGAGAATTTCCACCCAATGGAATTCGATGTAGATGAGTTGTGTGATTTAGACGAGGAAAATCTGATTGGAACCGGAGGTACAGGAAAAGTTTATCGGCTTGACTTGAAGAAAGGTGGCGGCACAGTAGCAGTAAAGCAACTACTGAATGGGAATACGGCTAGGGTTTTGGCAGCGGAAATGGGGATTCTGGGAAAGATCAGGCATAGAAATATATTAAAACTGTATGCGGTCCTAATGAAAGGCGGTTCAAATTTCTTGATTTTCGAGCACATGGCAAATGGGAATCTGTTTCAGGCTCTACAACGTGAAATCAAGGGTGGGTTACCAGAATTAGATTGGTACCAGAGGTATAGAATTGCGTTAGGGGCTGCCAAAGGGATAGCTTATTTGCATCATGATTGTTCTCCAGCAATTACTCATCGAGATATTAAATCATCCAACATTTTACTTGATGAAGATTATGAACCGAAAATTGCTGATTTTGGTATTGCCAAGGTTATAGAAGGGCCTTCTTTAGGAACTGAATCCGGCTGCTTTGCAGGCACTCATGGTTACATCGCTCCTGGTGAGTTTGAAATACTATTCTCCAATATTTATTGATATTATGGTTTTGATTTATTGATTTTGTTAGTTTTTTATCTATGAATTTCCCTCTGCAGAGTTGGCATATACTCTCAAAGTTACGGAAAAGAGTGATGTGTATAGCTTTGGAGTGGTGCTACTTGAACTAGTAACAGGTAGAAGAGCTATCGAGGAGGCATTTGGAGAAGGTAAAGATATCGTTTATTGGGTGATGACGCATCTGAATGACCGTGAAACAGTTCTCAAAGTTCTCGACCAAAAGTTGGTCTCGGGAACTTGTCCATGATGACATGGTAAAGGTCTTGAAGATTGCTGTACTTTGCACCACCAAGCTTCCAAATTTGCGACCAAGCATGAGAGATGTGGTCAAGTTGCTTGCTGATGCTGAGCCCTACAGTTTGATGGCAAGAGAAAATGGTGACAAGAATGGAAAGGTTTTCCCTTAGTTCCATTTCAGGTCTGTAAAATAGCATTTAAGTTTAGAATATTCACCAGTGTGCAATTTAATGTATGTGTGTGCTGTCTTTGTTGTAAACTGTAAAATTGCAACTCCCTGGGAGCTTAGAAATTGTAATATAAATCCATATGCAACTTTTTTTGGCCGAAGGAAGGTATATTTTTATGATTTTATCCCATGTGTAACATTACTCAACTTTTGTCTTATTATTTACATGGATTATTTTTCTTTTTTATTAGTTACTCGAGGTCGATTACGTGAATCGTTTTTCTGTTTGTGTGTGTGAGACAATGGCTACATAATAATTCCCTTCTTTTTTTTTTCTTTCCATTTCTGTTAAATCGGGTGCGAGCTACGAGAAGTTCATATTTGTAATTATTTTAGCCCAGTGGAAGATGATCAAAAATACTTCATTTCTGTAATTATTTTAGCCCAGTGGAAGATCATCTAACATATACTTCATTTCTGTAATTATTTTAGACAAATGCAAGATGATCTAAGCGCACGCATTTGATAATTATGGTTTAAACTACAAACACTAAATGGAAGGAAATGAATGATAGGTTTTCAAAGCAATCTCTAGTACTCAAAGCCTTGGCCTAGCTAAACCTAAGCTCTAAGTCCAAGAAAGCTCGATTCAACCCATATACAAAAATGATCCAAAACAATGAATACCCTCCCCAAAAAAGAAACCTATATATATACCATGAATATCTAAATCTAATGAGTTAGTTCTAAAACAAGCCAAGGCAGATCGAGCAATTGTAACACTAGCTTAGAAATAGCCTACTCTGCTAACTTGATACAATTGCTTCTTACTTGGACCCTAACTTTAGTTAAGACTTTTGCATTTATGAAATAATTTCCCAGCCAGCATAATGAATAAAATTCTGATAATGGGTACAAACAGCTAGCGATAATTGTGTTTCATCATATGATAGGACATTCCGTCATTTGATTTTGAATTAATTAAAACCATTTTATTTTAAACACATAGATGAAATCATGTATATATATATATATATATATATATACTTATTTAGGTACAATTTCTCTTTGAGTTCTACTTCTAAGCTGCAAACCTGTAGTGAAACTATGATCAAAAAATGATTCAACAAGTATGTTTATGTAAATATATTGATGTAGTAGGGTGCTGGAATTGTGAGCGTTTGGAAGATTTATTTAGTCATCAGATACAGAAGTTGATGAGAATCTGGCACTGACCTACCTACCTTTGATAGAAGACAAAACTGGACCATTCAGCCACTCACAACCATCTCTAGCAACAGCCAAGACAAAAGTGATTTCGATGAAATATTTTGGATGGGTCTAAAATAGGGATGCCAATTTCGAACCGAACCGTGGATATCTGAATTGAATTGAACCGAAGTTGACGGTTATTAACTGGTTTGACTGGATATGGGGTGGGTAATGGGGATAATCGAAATGAAAAATTGGGGAACAGTTTGATTTTGGTTTTAGCAGTATCCACCCAATTACCCGAACCGTTACCCGAACTGCTTATTTAGTATTAATATAATGTTACCCGTATTTTCATGCAAGTATTTACCATATAACTTAAGTATATATATATATATATGTTATATTTAAAACACTAAAATTCAAAAATTTTCTCAATTATGTGAATCTGCCGTTCAGTGCCCTTAGTCATTCACTCCTCTTCATCACTCAATAATTTAATATATGGTGAATTTGTGGTATGCACAACTACTTAACTTGACTTTTTAGTTTTTACAAACATGATTATGATATAGTTTTAAGTATAATTATTATTTTTTATTAAGTCTTATGAACTTGATTAAATAGGAGTATGTTATTTAAAAGTTCTTTTTGAGTATTTTTTCTAATTATTAAATTGTTTTAAGCTAAATTATTAGTTTGACGAATTATCCATAGATATTTCCTGATTAACCGTTATCCGTGGAGAATAGATATGGGGGACAAATTGATTAACCGATCAGAAATGAGGTGGATATGGGGTATAAAATTAAATTAAAAAATAAGAGTGGTATTATGAATAAAGGCCCCAACCGCATTGCCATCCTAGTCTAAAATGAAGGGAAATCTGAATTCCATGCCTGTAGCACACATCAGTGGTCTTGTTTTATTATACATTGACAACTTAACGAGAATGATCTGGAATTAGTCCACTGAAAAAATTTGTTAAAAAAATTGTCTGAGCCCGGGTTCGAACCGGGGACCTCTAGTGTGTGAGACTAGCGTGATAACCAACTACACCACCCAGACATTTGTTCTTCTCAACAATAAAAATTAATATGTCTTTAAAGCAGTAAACATATGTTATTTATTATTTATTATTTAATTCAACGCATTTTATTTCAAATTCTTTATCCTCCGCCATGGATTTTATCTTTCATGGATATGAAATGAAATGTTACTTTACTTACCTTAAAAAAAGAATAAATTTGACGACTAGCTGCAGCTGTCGAAGCAATTTAGTTTGTCTTAGGCACAAACTTTCAGGAAGTATATATGTTCTTCATTAGCCATATGAAGTTAAGAATTAGAAGATTGTACTTGTCCCACCATTGGGACTATTATCACTGATCAATGCGAAGACACAATTAGTTACAGGCTTATCTTCTTGGTTATTATATGTTCGTTAATTATGAGATCTGAGAATAAAGTAAGTACTCGTAGCTGGACATGCCCGTTGTTATTTCGGATTTTGTAACATGGATCGATCAAGGATGGAGAATGCACCAGGCCGGACCTTGTTTATACACTCATCCTCCTGATATTCCGTCTAATTAATCGTTCTTGAAAAAAGAAACTAAAACAAAATTCTCATGTTCTAAAGCTCCAACATAATCTTTGAAAGAATATATGAAATCAAAACTTAAAAAGTAAAAGAAAATACTATGAAAGAATGAACGAAATGATAAACTTTCAAGCAACAGCAATTTTTCTTTCATTATCCTTTAAAAAAAATTTATAAAAAGAATAGTGCTTAGCTAGATAAACTGTACCAAACTGTGCGGCCTTTATTAGAGTGCCAACATTGAGAGCGAATGCAAGCTTCGCTCATCATCTTCAGAAGTGGCGACAAGCCGAGCACTAGCCACTCTCTCGTAGACCAGCCGGAAAGCTCGTTGCCATCTCCCTTGATCACCGGCATGATTATGATGAAAAGTTATTTGGCTCAGTTGAAAGAAGAAAAGCCTTGAATCATGAAGTATAGCTTGGTAGACCTGGCGAATAGGTCCTAAACTCAAGATTAGTTTTAGCAAGAATGGCCACACTAAGGTAGCAATCACTGGAGTAAGACCATGAGGGTTGCCTGCCCCAAGAAGCTTCATCTTTGCCAGAACCACCATAATTTGCAAGCCCATATATATATGGAATGTGGGGTTTTATTGTTTTCTCATCTGGCAGCTCGGAAAAGGGATGAAGAGTTTGAGCTTTAAAGAAGGAATAGCACCCCCCCAACAACAAACCCACATTTTGAGAGCGCGTGTAAGAGATTAATCTCATATTCACAGTTTTTGAAGATACCGGAGTAGTTTATAACATGATACTATTTCCGTACAAAGCAGAAGGTCGAATTTATACACTAAAAGTCAATTTGGTCATATTTCTAATAGATATTCAGAATACTTTTACTGAGTCGTAGAAAATAAAATTATACTCCCTCCGTCTCTAATTATTGTCTTCCTTTTCTTTTTCGTCCGTCCCAAAATAATTATCTTGTTTGAAACTTTCCTTTTTAAAACATCACTTTTACTATTTTACCCTTACTTTTTTTTCTACTTTAATTATAGGCCACATAAACATGGGCATTAAAGGAAATAACACATTTTTTCAATACTATTCTAATATTAATAATCAAGTCAATTGAGTTTTCTTAATCCGTGTGCCGGGTCATCAACCCAGACAATAATTTAGGGACGGAGGGAGTATTTATTTGTAAATGACACACATAGTACTATGAATCTTAAGTTTTTAATTTTTGAAAAACAAGTACATTCGCATCAAATTTTCTCTAGAAAAATTCAAGTGCTATCCTCCTTTATTTTATTCTTTTGAACGGAAGGAGTATGATATCCTTTTCTAAATACTCTCTCCGTTCCACCCAAAGAGTTCTCGTTTGAAAAGTTTAAATATTAAATGATATATTAGTGTCATTAGAGTTGTTCATATTTACAAAAATCTTTTAAGTACAACTAAGATGATTACAACACAAGTGAAGGGTAAAGATGAAAGATTATGAAAATTATAAGCATAATTTTTTGAAAATAGATTCTTTAAGTGAAACATCCCAAAATAGTATAGTTGACTCTTTAAGTGAGACATCCCAAAATAGTATAGTGGACTATTTATCTGGAACAGGAGTAATTATTTTTCTTTCCTTTTTGATCCGTTCCCAAAAAATTGTACCCTTGCTTTTTCTTTCTACTTTAATTATGACCACAAGCACGAGAGAGCTTTAATGAAAAGTACATATTATACAAATATTTATAATTGAGTCAATTAATTTTTCTTAATTTGTATGTCAAGTCAAATAAGAAGATTATTTATGAACGGAGGGAGTATTTGATAAAAAAAATTGAAAATTAAACAATTAAAAAAATGGGTGGCCATCATCAAGTTTATATTCCTGTTAATTTACTTGAGTTGGTCTGATTGTGGTCCCTAATGCTAAATTAATGAACGTATTAGGATAAGTAAATATGTTCGTACAAGAGATATATATATTTATTATTGATGCAACGATATTGATAACCTTGAAAATATAGATATTTAGGGAAATTTATTATTGATGGGACGATACTACAATAATTTACTCTTTGATTAATAGAAAAGAATAACAACTTTTGAAAGTTATGTAGCCTTTAATATTGCAAAGTAATTAGAAGTGTCGTTTTCCTGTACTAAAACCATTAATTTATGAAACAGAGTTTTTCTCACCATATATATATATATATATATATATATATATATATATACAAGTGAACAATGGGAGGATTGGACGAAACAACAGCAAGCAAATAGTGCAAAGCTTTAGTCTCTTCCGCTAGGGTTAAATGAGTTAAGCTTTAGCTCGATGATATATCCGCTTTTAATTCGGCTAAAGAGTTATCTTTTGGTCCTTAAAGGGTGGTTAAATAGTAAAGTTTGAACTTTACAAAGTATTAGGTCTCAAGTTCAATAAAATAAATAAATAAATAAACTTGCCTACGTAAATGTTTAGAAAACTTGACACTTATTTATGGAAATCAATGTGAGTATAGAAATATAGTATATGTAACGCTACAACAACTTTATCTATGTAAATGTCTGAAAACTTAACACTTGTTTATGGACGGAGGATTTGCTATTGAAACTTAAAAAGACTTGACAATCATTTCTAAATGGAAGGAGTTATTCTTACACTTACAAATTTTTTGAGTTTCTAAGTTGATCTTTATTAACAAAAACCTAAAATTAGAAAAAGTATTTTAATTTCTTAAAACTTAAGAGTATTTATCATTTTTATGCCAAAAAGAAAAGAATTACCTTTATCAATTCTTCTTCTTCATTAAGTCCAAACCGTTCTTGCTTTGATTATGTAAGGTGGAGTGCATGGAGGACAGTTCATGTGATCAGGGGTCAATCACATAATGGAATGACTATTAACAACAGAATCGTACCCTTTCTAAGCTTTACTAAACCACACGGGCCATAGAGCTAGCTAGAAAAAGTGTTTAGAGCTTTGATACCATATTAAGTTATTAATTAATCTAAAAGTTTAAATTGTTAGATAGAGACTTAACAATGTATATCAAACTCAATAGTACAATATGAGATTAGCCCTAATTTCTATAAACAGCTGTAAAAGACTACTTGTCGAGGGAGATACTCTTTCGGGGTGGGATAATAATGATTGGTATAATGGTGAGTTACGGATTTAGTGGAAAGACCCTCGAAGGCTAAGACCGCACCGGACTCGATTCATCCTCCCGAATTAATTACCTCTCGATTTGTACCAAGCACTATATGTAGCCATGTTAATTAACTACGTACCTACAATTTATACATAACATTTAGAACTTTCGATTTCTAAAAGGAGATTTTTCTAGTTGTCTCCAATACATAATAATTGCGGAAGATATTTATATGGAGTAAGAGAGTTAATGAAGACAATTCATCTACTAGGAAGTCTGCTCAAGCTGTCAAGTTCATCAACAGAGATAGCTTAGTTGACACTGGCATAAGTTAGAGGGGTTTCGAGTGTCTATTTCCTATTGTATAGAGGTCAATTGTGTAACTTATCAGTTAGCTTATCTCATTAACTGTAAGCATTTAGTTAGCTTAATTCCTGTTTATTTTTCTGTTCTAACCGCCTTGCTTCTTGTATATAAACAGAATTAGGTTGAAATTAATTCATTGTTGAGATAATGAGAATGGTTTCTAACTTAATTTCTCTCAAAGTAACAACTAGTGGCATAAGATTTGCTAAATAGTACTGTTAGGTTTGAGTAAGAATACCCTAGAAAAAGGTAAAACGTTCTTGGACTCGGAAATGTAAGTTTTTCTTCAAGATCAAATTTTTCTTTTTTAAATGAAATCGTTTCATGATAATAGGTCACACTGATAGTTGACCAGAGCTACGAATTTGACCTATAAGTTACAATCAGTCGGCTCTGTTTGAATTCATGATTATTTTGTGGTTTGTAGTTTTTTTAAATAATTTTATAATAATTGGATGAAAATAATAAAAGAGAGACAGAAAGAAAAAAAAAAATTAGATAGATAAGAGAAAATACATTAAAAACGACGAACTAAAATAAAACCACTATAGTTGTGCTTACGATTAATCGCTATATAATTAATCACTTGATATATGCTCTGGCACACGAGATTTTGCGTTATAGATAAGTTCCAAAAAAACAAAGAAGAAAGAAGAGAAAACATTTTGTTTAAAATACTTATATTGTTTTGACCGCATCCTACATGGTTTGTTATTAACCCACCTGAAAGAAAACGTAAGAACAAAAACCCTGCAATATTTTGGCAGCATCACAATTCACAATCATGTACCCCCTCTCCTACTTATTGAAATAAGTGTTTCTTACTCTTTTTATTTCTAGAAAGAGTTTTTTTTTATATATATATTGTTTTAAAAATATATATATTTTTTAAGAGGCTATTTTTACCGTATTATTCTTAATTTAATTTATATTTTAATTATTAATGGATTCTACTTTCACTTGGACATCTTTAAAAAAATACACAACATCTTAATATTTATAAGAGAGTCAATCATGGGCGGGCGGATCTAAAAGGCATGTGAGTGGGGCTCAAGCCCACCTAAAATTTTGCCAAAAAATAAAATAAAATAAAATTTATGTAACTCAAACTCAAACACCAACTGCCTCACTCACTCTACTATGTCTCCATCAATTATCAAGTCTTCAAAAAACCCTACAGTACTCATCCAAAATTCCTCTCCCTCGGTGTCATCTCTGATCTCCCACCAAATTACCAAAGAAATAACAAACATTTACATCTTTGATCTCTCCTTCACTCGGCATACTTTCTAACTCTTGTAGTTTAACTCTTTAAACTTCTAGGCTTTGATAGTTTGATTATATGGAAAAAAATAAATAAATAAATTAACATATTTGCATGCTCAATTTGTAGCAACTATTTTTAGATCTTTATATTTTGTACACTTTTTAGTCCCAAAATGTTGACATATAATCTAACTGTTTATCGTTATCTTTATAATATTTCACTTTTTTTTTGTGTGTGTTTAAAGGGTAAGGCTCATTAAGTCACCGAATATATGTAACTTATTTTTTCGACAAATGAAGTTATTTTACACGGTTATTACTATTTACAATATTTCTTAAATACCAAGCTCACGTGGAACTAAAATCCTGAATCTGCCCCTGGAGTCAGTTAATTTTTTCTTAATGTGTGTTCCGAGTTAAACGTGACTCTTTTTTAGAAGCATAATGAATATTCTTTTTGGGAAGTTCTAAAATAAGTGTACATTATTTCTTCTTTCAAAAAGATATTCCTTCGCTGCATAGTTTACTGACTTTTTTGGTCAACTTAATTAAAGTTTAACCGATAATTTACACAAATTTATTTGTTTTTTTAAAGTTATGAAAGTTGTAATCCATAGTATTCTTAATGTAGTTTTTAATTAATAATTTTTTTTATATAAAACATAAGTAAAGTACGCAAAATTTTGATTTAATTTAGTACATGTTGACTTCTAAAAATAAAAAGTAAACTTTTTACCTAGAACGAGGAGTACTTAATACCAATTGACTATAATACTCTTATTAATTGCTAGACATAAAAAGAAATGGGTCCATTGATTTGAAAATACTAGGAAATGTTTTGAGAATATTGTAGTAAAATCACCTATAGTCATGTTTCATAAAACTTGTACTCTCTTTGTTTCAAAATATTTATAGTTTTAGCTCTAAAAATTTGTTTCAAAATAATTGTTGTTTTAGGTTTGTAATGCATGTTTTGTCTAATTTACCCTTGTCTTCTCCTAATTTCTAACAATTAATCATCTCTTCATTAAATATTTTATTTTTTTCCAATAGTTATCTCATTTTAATTTATCTTTTTAACTAGCTACTTATTACTTATAGCACAAAAATTAAAGATATTTAATAAAACTATATTTATCAACCAATAAAATTTCTTAATACGTGTGCAAAACTCTAATATGATAATCTATTTGAAATAGATGAAGTATAAAATTAACAAGAGAACTCTTATTTTAAATTGGACGAAGTACATCTTTATTCAAAAGAAAATGATAAACTAATTAGGTGAAATCTCCAAGCCGAACTTAAAGCCTACTAATGTGACATGATGACATGTTTTGCCACACCTTCACTTTCCCCTCTTGTACATTGACCCAACTTTTTCTTCCTCTCATAGTTTATCATTCATGAAGACTTAGTTATAAAAAAAATTATAAATAATTATAAATATAACATTTTTGATTAAATAATGTGTGGGTGAATAATGAATTCATTGAAACGATATCCTCAGAGTGTAGATTAATTGGGTTTGTAGAATTACTATTAATAAAAATTTATTCGATCCGCGATAATAAATATTATATACATAAAATATTTCATTATACTGTATATAATAATGCATGAACTTTTACTTGAAAGTTGTAATTGAGTGATACATTTTTATTTTTCTTTTTTTGTTTGCAAATTTATATAATTAACTATTCAATATGTCTAATTATATTATTTTATATAATTAACTATTCAATAAATAAAAATTGATGCTTTCAAATAATAAAAGAATTTTTTAAGAGAATTATGATATAAGCTACTAAGTGTTATTAATCATAATTTTCTTAAATTTTGGACCAAAGAAAGTTAATGTTTTATTTTATAATATTAACTCAAATTAATTGGCGCAAAAAGTAAACCACTAATAGAGGCTGAATCCGTAATTCAACTCGAACCAATCCGCAAAAATGTGGATTGGATTGGACTGCTTTTGTCCTATTGTGGGAAAATTGTGGATGATGAAATTATCAATCTATAAGATGCAGTATGGAAGGAAAACTAAGTACCCTCAAATTCAACCATCTAATAACCGAATGTGCACCGTAGTAGCAATGAATTTGACCTAGAAGTTCCATGATCGTTAGTTTATTGTAACTACATATGTTCTAAATAGAAAAGTACTACCTTAAAATTAATCACTATACTATACATAGAATCATCATATGATATATATATATATATATATATATGTTGTCGCACGCGCTAGGTTTCGAAGAAGTATTTATATAAGCTCGAAAAGACCAAATTAAGAAGAAAGAAGTAAGAAAAACATTTTCCTTAGAAGGAATGTGATATATGTTTTAACCGCATCCTATTAGGTTGTTAGGCCACGAGACGCACAAAAACTAAAAAGTTAGTAGATAAAATAACGCAACAGCAAACACTGCAATATTTTGTCTTGAAATTGATCGATCCAATTAAAAACAAAGCCAAGTGGTATTTGTAGGGTTTGGAATGTTGGTTGGATGGGACATCCATTGGCAGGCAGGGTCGCAATAATGTTGGTATGTATGTATAGATATGAGGACTAACTAAGTAACTATATATGGGTCCTACTTTTGGTCTAAGAAATTTCCTTGAAGTTTCTTAGTTTTTGCAATTATTCTCGGAATTTTTTTTTGTCTTGGGTTGTTGTTGGTATGCGTGAAGACAAAGAGCCCGTTTGGTACAGCGTTTACAAAATGCAGTGTTTTAAAAACGCATGTCTTTCCTTATAAATACGTTTGGGATATCACTTCAATACTCAGTTTTTTTTTCCTACGAGCGTTTTAAAACCTGCGTTTTGGGAAAAAGCTGGGAATTCCAGCTTTTAAAACGCAGTTGCGTTTGAAAACGCCGTGTTTTCTCGCAGATGAAAACACATTTTTGCAAATAGGTTTTATCCCTGCGTTTTGGCCAAAACACTCAACCAAACGGGCTCAAAGATTGAGATCGGGAATATGTGACCAGCATGACATGGGGAGTATGCTCCTTCTGCCTCCTTCCAAGAACCTTATCCCTTTCAAACTTAAAAGAAGTGAAGAGACGCTCAAATTAGACAAGTAAGCTGTTAAGATTTTGAAATACTCCGATCCTACCTGTATAAATATGTTTCTGAGTGCTTATTTAATTTTGGGTTAATAAGCCATCTCATAGACCATGCGACGAGATCGAGGTGATGGAGCAAACAACTGCTATTACCGCCGTCCCAAAATAATTGTCATTATAAGATTTTTAAAAATATTTGTTCATATTCTACCAAAAGTGTCTTTATTTTTTACTCACATTAAAGATGGTTTGTAAGAAGAAAGAGAAAAAAAAAATACTTTTATAACTTGCTTACAATAATTGAACTTAAATAAGGGTAGATTAGTCTTTATGAAATCTTCCTTAATCTGTGGGTACATTCCTAAAATGACAATTACTTTGGGACGGCTGTAGTACTAATTTTTATTGTTACATACAAATTTGGATTTTTTTTACTTTCTTTCACGAGGTGTTTCCAAATCACATTGAATTTGGGTGTAATTCGTAGCATTTTAGAAGTACTACAAATTATATTACGTGATCATGATTTTAGAAAAAATAAAACATATACATAAAATTTGCATTTAAAAAATAGTATATTTAACTTAAAAAAATCAAATAAAACGATAATTGAAAAATGGAGGGAGTACTAGACTAGTAGTTGAATAAAACTCAATATGCTCTATAAATCATACATAGGAGCTCGGCCCTAACTATAGATTATTACATCAAGTTTACAGAGTATTCCAATAATACGAGCGAGAGCATGAAACCCATGATCATAATTGAGATAATCCACATCCCTTCACAAACACACACAAAAAGGTCTTAAAGAGCTAACATTGAGAGGTTATGCATGGTGGTTTTGTTCATTGGATGAAAAAAAAAGACGAGAGTCGCGCATTACTCACTCTCTCGTGGACTAGCCGCAAAGCTCGCTCCCATCTTCTACTTGCATTCCCATGTAAAGAGGAATATATTTCGATAATTACATCCGTAAATTACATAGAGCTTTATAGGAAGAGTCCTTCCTTAATTCAAGCTAACTATCCATAATTTAAGCAAATCTAATGCTATCTATCGTAAACAAATATTTGAATTATCACTCCTAACTATTTACATTATTCACACGGATATTATCATATTTATTCAAATATGATAATATATTCTAACACACCCCCTCAGTCGAAGCGGGAGGCTTACGAACACTTAGACTGGCACGGAAATCTTCAAAAAGAACCGAAGGAAGACCCTTAGTAAAGATATCTGCCACTTGATGTCGTGAAGGGACATGCAACACACGAACCTCACCTTTTGCAACCTTTTCTCGGACGAAATGAATATCAAGTTCAATGTGCTTGGTTCGTTGGTGTTGAATAGGATTTCCAGAAAGAAAAATCACACTAACATTGTCACAATAAACAAGGGTGGCCTTCGTTATGGGACAATGAAGTTCGAGCAGTAGATTACGAAGCCAACATGATTCGGACACAACGTTCGCCACCCCACGATACTCAGCCTCCGCGCTGGATCTCGAAATGGTAGGTTGCCGTTTGGCAGCCCAAGCTACGAGATTATCACCCAAAAACATACAGTATCCAGATGTAGAACGGCGAGTCTCCGGACAACCAGCCCAATCGGCATCGGTGTAGGATACTAAGGAACAAGTAGATGACGGGTAGAGAGACAAACCGTAGTCAAGTGTGCCATTAATATATCTAATAATGCGTTTCAAAGCATGCATGTGTATGTCACGGGGATCATGCATAAACAGGCAAATCTGCTGAACAGCATAGGTGATGTCCGGACGAGTAAACGTGAGATACTGAAGTGCACCGACGAGGCTACGATAGTGAGACGGATCAGCAAATGGTGGACTGGACGTAGCCCCTAATTTGGATTTAGTATCAACAGGAGTAATGGCTGGTTTACACGAGGCCATGCCAGCCCGTTCCACTATCTCGGAGGCATACTTCCGCTGGGATAAGAAAAGCATGTCAGGTGTCCGAGTGACTGCGATCCCAAGAAAATAACTAAGAGGACCGAGGTCCTTCATAGCGAATTCCGAGCTAAGCCGAGACATAATAGAGCACCGAAGAGAGTCCAAAGAGGTTGTCAATATAATGTCATCAACATATAAGAGGAGATATGCCATCTCACTGCCCTTCCGATAAATAAACAAAGAATGGTCTGATTTACTATGAGTAAACCCAATCGAGAAGACGTAATCTGCAAACCGCTGATACCAAGCCCGAGGAGCTTGCTTAAGACCATACAATGACTTCCGTAGCAAACATACATGATCGGGAAAATCCTTGTCTCGGAAACCAAGCGGCTGATGCATATAGACCGTCTCACTAAGGTTGTCATGGAGGAAGGCATTTTTAACATCAAGTTGGTGAATTGGCCATTTCTTCGAAAGAGATAAACTCAACACAGTACGAATGGTAGCCGGCTTCACCACCGGGCTAAAAGTCTCCCCACAATCAATACCAACCTGCTGGGTTTTGCCATCACCCACAAGGCGAGCCTTATGGCATTCGAATGATCTGTCTGACCTGTGCTTATGAGTAAAAATCCACATAGATCTAATAACATTAGAATCAGGTGGACGAGGTACTAAATCCCACGTCCCATTTTTAATAAGCGCATCAAATTCATCAGTCATGGCCATCTTCCAATTAGGGTCATTAAGAGCCGACACAGGGTTACGAGGAATTGCAGATTTAGTAGTAGTATTTAAATTAAACAATGGTTTAGGTTTAAATATACCATGCATGCTGCGAGTAACGGGACGGACGGACTGCAAAGAAGATGGCTGTTGTATGGAGTTTGTGTGCACTGGGGACTGTTCAAGGGAGAATGGGCTGTGTATAGGCCCAGACGGTATAGGAGCAGGCCCAGATGGGGCGGAACCAGCAGAAGAGGGCTGGACAGGAGACAAAGGGCCAGGAGGTATCTGGTCCGAAAAAGAACCTGGGCTAGGCGGACCAGAAGAGGGACCAAGGGGTGGAGTGGGTGGACCAAAAGAGTGGGCCGGATGACTGGGCTCAGTGGACTGATTTTGGGCAACCCATTGATGGAGCACATGAGGATGGAGGCCCTCATCTAAGAATTTGTAAGATGAAGGGGACGGAGTGTGTAATTTGGAAAAAGGAAAAACGTTTTCATCAAAAATGACATGACGATTAATAATGATTTTTCGAGAGGATAAATCATAACATTTGTAGCCACGATGATGGGATGGATATCCTAAGAATACACAAGGAGTGGAGCGGGCTTGGAGTTTATGTATCGTCGGAGAAGGAAAGAGGGGATAACATAAACAACCAAAAACGCGAAGATGGGAAAAAGCCGGATCCCTAAGATATAATACCTTAAGCGGGGACTCAGAGTCAAGGGTTTTATGAGGGATTATATTAAGGAGATAAGTGGCCATATGAAGAGCATGGTGCCAAAATGAAGAAGGCATGGATGCATGAGTTAAGAGAGTACGAATCATATTATTGATAGTACGAATGGTGCGTTCAGCTTTGCCATTTTGAGGTGAAGTGTATGGGCAAGAAAGACGGAATGAAAGACCGTTTTGTTTGCAAAAATTCCAAAAATTGGTGTTGTCGAATTCTTTGCCATTGTCACATTGAATAGTTTTTATTTCCCTTTCAAATTGAGTACGAATATGATTTCGAAATTCAAGGAACGTATTGTAGACATCAGATTTTCTAGACAGAGGAAATGTCCATAAAAAATTTGAATAATCATCTAGCAACAACATATAAAAACGATGACCCGAAAAGCTAAGAACCGGAGATGTCCAAAGATCACTATGAATTATGTCAAACGGAAGAACAGTACTGGAATTAGAAGCAACAAAAGGAAGTCTAACACTTTTCCCTAAGGCACATGCATTATAAACTTGAGATAATCTCGAGTGGTTACACATGATAAATTTATTTTTCTGAAGCGAATCTAAAACAAATTTCCCAAGGTGACCTAGACGAGCATGCCACAACGAGGGAGAAACCGCAACAAACGCAGAACCAAAAAATGGGAGCTTGGACTGGATTGGACCAAGAGGATAGAGGTCGCCTTGGCTTTCACATCTCATGAGTTGTTTCCCCGTCCGGTAGTCCTTCACAGAAAAACCAAAAGAGTCAAACTCAACTGAGACGGAATTATCTGAGGTAAACTTACGAACAGAAATAAGATTTTTAACAATCTTAGGAACATTTAAGACATTTTTTAGAGTGGGAGGGGGATGAGGTGGATCTAACCTAGTGTGACCAAACCCATGTATTGGAATCGAATGACCATTTCCCACAACAATATTATGATTTGTGCGAATATTAAAGTAGGGACGGAGATTACCTGAAGAAGCAAACATGTGAGACGTCGCCCCGGTATCCATATAAGCGTTGGTATCCGGAGGAGTAAGCCCAAGAGTAAGCATGGCAGCTTCTATGTCAGTTGGTGAAGGCTGCGATGAAACTGCATAAGCTTGAGGTCGAGGGCCTAAAACACCATTGGACTGCACAGACCCTTTGCCAAGAGATGGACCAGATGTAGGGTACGGGCGGAATTGCCCAAGTCCAGGACCACCCGTTATTGCCCCAAACCAGCTGTGGCCATTGCGGACTAGAAGCAGGCAGATTGCCAGGATTGCGACCTCCACCCGAAGTCTGACCAGTTCGACCGCCACCCTTATTGTTTCCCTTGCCTTTGCACCACTGCGAGGCTGAGAACGTTGAGAAGGCTGACCACTAGGCGGAACTACAACCGGCGGCTTCACTGCCACCACCGGAGCAGAAACCGAAGTCCGAGCAAGATAGGCAGAGGCTGTCGCTGCTTTCTTTGCCAAACCCGCTTCCTCCAACATTACCATTGACCGAGCTTGATAAAATGGAGGGATCGGATCTTTCTGACGAAGCAGAGTTGCAACTCCGTTGTACGCTTCCGTTAACCCGGCTACCATCTGTAATACCAACCTCTCGTTTGACACGGGAGCCCCAACATTCTTCAATTGATCCGCCAATTGCTTGAGTTCGGCAATAAGTAGGCCGAGGAAAATCCGCCATGATCGTGTGGGAGAACTCCTGTTCAAGGGCCACTGCACGCGAATTTTTATTGTCCAGAAATATGTCACGAAGGCGTTCCCATGCTGCCATGGCGGTACTATCGGGTTCAAGAATGGTGGTGAGAAGGTCGTTGGAGATAGTACTGTAAATCCACCCTAGAACGGTGGCGTCCAACGTCAGCCAAAGTTCTTTCTCTTCATCCGTGGAAGGATCTGGCAGCTTCCCCTTCGCTGGTGTGACAATATGGTGGAGGACACGAGTGGATCGGGAATGAACTTTGAAAAGTTCAGCCCATGATGCATACTGAGCGGACTCCAAATCAAGGACGATGGCAATGTGATTTTTGATGTTCGACACTGCCAAGGCCGGATGGTAGAAAGATTTAGAAGTCATGGTGGTATGCAACAGGAAGAAAAAAAGAAGACGGAAATATCAATCACAGAGACGACGGCGCAGCGGAAGACTTAGAAAAATTGCCCCGGTCTCGTGATACCATAAAGAGGAATATATTTCGATAATTACATCCGTAAATTACATAGAGGTTTATAGGAAGAGTCCTTCCTTAATTCAAGCTAACTATCCATAATTTAAGCAAATCTAATGCTATCTATCATAAACAAATATTTGAATTATCACTCCTAACTATTTACATTATTCACACGGATATTATCATATTTATTCAAATATGATAATATATTCTAACACCATGAAAGGCTATCTGGATAAACTGAAAGAAGAAAAGGCTTGATTTATATAGTATATCTTGGTAAATTTTGATGAATTAATATATCTTGAGCTTAAGGACAGTTTAAGCGAAAAGGGGAATAGTAAGGCTGTAATTGTCGGATTTGTTAAATAGTGAGATTTAGCCAAAAGTAAGAGGTTCATCAAGTAGCAAGTAAAATCCCATGGTACGTACGGTACGTAGGTCAGTTGAATTGCCAAAGACCGTACGTAGAGCGGAAAAATGGGTTTTGGAGTTTATTTCTTTTCGCAGCATATATATATATATATATATATATATAATTCGAGAATTAAGTGCACCCACGTGCATGGTGGGTGTCCTTCTCTTAATTAAAAGTTGTGCGTTTAATAGTTTATTAAGATATGATGTCACAGGTAATTCACCATAGAAAATATAAAGTGAGACTGCATTAATTATGGAAAAGTAACTTAAAATTAAGAGCAAACTACACAAATAGTCCCTGTGCTCCACCCCTTTTTTGGGTTTGGTCCTTGAACTTAAATTCGAAAAAATTAAGTCTCTGTACTGAAACTTTTTACGCAATTGGTCCTTCCGTCCAACTCCGTTAGTTTTTTTCCGTTAAAATGCGCTCACGTGCCTCTCACGTGACTCTGCTCAGGGGTAAAATTGTCCACACATTTTTTAATGGACAAAAGTATCCATACTATTTTTGTTTTTTAAAACATAATACGAGGGCATTAATGTAATTAGCTAAATTATAACTTTAACTCCCTTTCTTCCCCATTTCCCAACCCCCCTTTCCTTCCATTCCACCATGGCCATAGCTGCCACCACCATTGCCGGTGAACACAAAACCACCATCGCAACACAAAATTAAACTTGAAGAAAATCCGAATAAAAAATTACAAAATTTCTTCCTCCCCAAGTTGAAAATCTATCGTTTTTTTTTCCTTTGTTTTCCCATGTTTCTCCGAGTTGAAAATTTATCAAAAATTATGGCTAATCTAGCACCACCAACGCCAACATGATCACCGCCACCACCATGTCCACCTGCACCCCCACTAATTCCAGAACCACCTCTAAACCCACCACCAAAGGAAATCTTTGTGCGGAGTACCCTCCCCAAAGGAAAAAGATGTAGATAGCCTGGTAGTCCATGCCGTAAACGATGAGTGTTCGCCCTTGGTCCGATCGGGGCCCGGCTTGTTGACTCATTGCTTCCCTGGATGGATGATCTTGACGAGGAAGGAGATTGATTCTCAAGGGCAACATGAGTATGGTAAATCTAATTAAGCCCTTTCTTCATCATTCCAACCCCTTCCCGTGGTTCCACCATTTGCCACCACCACTAGGCGAACACAAAATCCAAAACAAGAAAATAAGATCTTTGCCATCAAGAAATAGCTTAACCATTGGTGGTAGCTAGAGGCCTATACAATGGAAGAATTGATCACTCGAAATTTAAATCACTCGAAATTTCTCATTTTCTTGCGAAAATTTAAAACATTTAGAACAAAAAGAAATCGGCTACGGCGCAGTTGAGACCTTAAATGGACGCGCCGCTTGCGGGTGCAACTGGCGGTGGGAGTGGGCTAGCGACATGTGAGTCGCTCACGCCGCGGTGCGGGTGGAGATGAGGCGTCATCGAAGCATCGGGGATGAGGCGGGGAGGCGGAGGAGGAGGATGGGGTTGATGCAGAAGGAGCGGATGAGTTGGATTTGGATGCAGCGAGAATGAGGTGATGAGCAGTAGCCATGGAAAGAGGAAAAAATGGTCCTAGTACTTTTTTTTTTGAAATGACTATTTTATCCCTTGTAAAAATCACATGAGTTGCACATGTCTGTACTTAACGGCAAGAATTTAACGGAAGGACCAATGGTGTAAGTCACCCCACTATAGGGATCACTGGCGTTGAGTAAGGACCAATCCAAAAAAAGGGGTAGAGCACAGGGACTATTTGTGTAGTTTGCTCTAAAATTAAAGCTTGGTATATACTCCCTCCGTTTCAGGCAAAGAGTCCACTTTTAATTTTTTTTTAGTCAATTAAGCTAAAATTTGATCAATTATTAACATAAATCTAGTAGTCTTTACAAAGTTATTAAAGTTGTAATCCATAGTATTATTAAGATAGTTTTTAATTAATGAAATTTTATTTCTTAAAACATAAGTAAAGTATATAAATTTTTTATTTGATTTAGTCTTATATTGACTTTTATAAAAAGAAAATTGACTCTTTGCCTGAAACGGAGGGAGTAGTTCTTTTTAATCCCATTCACAACAGAAATCATTTATTAATTAGATGCACAATAACGGGTAATGCCATCACCCAGCCAGCATTAGTACTGCCTGCCTTTCTCCGTTAGAGTCCGTCACATTATACAATGATAATTTGAAATTAATTAGAACCATTTACACTCTTTCCACTTGACATTTCATCCCTCTACGGAATAATCCTAGCCACCCTAGTTACACGGGGTTCACTTGACCCCCCTCCCTTTAGTTTTGAAAAACTTCACTTTAGTACCTTTAGATTTTAAGAAAATGACTTTTAATAGAGTTTTTAAATTTGACACTCTTTGTTTTGGGAAAATACAACACTATATTACAATTTCAACCCCCTTAATTTGGAGTCAAATTTAGATACTAAAAATATAACTTCTTATCCCTAAAATAATCTTGACCCCCTTTTCGAGAAATCGTGATATTGCCACCGGTCATGTCAAGAGTTGTAAAACGATTAGAAAAAAAAAAAAAAAAGGTTAAGGAGTGTAAAATTGGAGCTCGACTAAAGTAGGATGGTTTGTTTAGACATTATAGTTTTCAGCTAACAAACTGAATTATAAAGAAAATGAGCTGATCGGTCACTTATATCTTGTTGACCGAATTGCCCTCTCCATTATTTCCACTTGTCATTTACATCCATTCTGATAATACCAAGGCATATAATAATGATCTTCATGGTGAGCTTATGTGTTCCATGGTTAGAGACATGATTTGCCTTATTGTGAACACCGTTGTCAACCTTATTTTCTTTGCCTTGATAATGTTAATAATTTTCAATGTCCATTCTTGCCCTATTAGGGCAACGGATTCCATATTTTAACTCTTGGACCCCTATTCTAAAATTAGAAACAAGAAGAAAAAATTAAGCATAATATCGGTGTCCTCTACAACATAAAGCTTTAATTGTTTCAGTTATTTCAGCCGTGGAGGAGCTCAACCATAACTACGTATACAAATATTCCAAATAATGAAATAATCTTTTTAACATGATCTTGCAAGGAGCAGATTCACTTCTAATTATCCACCATATATATCAACCAAAAAAGAAATAAAAAACGAAAACCTAGGCTAAGCAAGAGGCCTAGGTTTCGAGCCTTTGTTTCTTTCGAAAATGAAAACCTTGGTAAACTAAAAAAAAATGAAAACCTACTTACCCCCAAAAAAAAGTTCAGAAATTTCTTAGAGAGCTACCATAGAAAGGGTATGGAAGTTTTGATTTTCGGATTCAGAAAAAGATGACAGTCGCGCATTGTTCCGTAGTGCTCTGTGAACTAACTGGAAAGCTCGTTGCAATCTTCTACCGTGGTCACGAGTTGCTTCCCTACGAACAGCTATCTGGCTCAACCGAAAGAGAAAAAGGCTTGAATTGTATAGTATATCATCGTAAACTTGACGTATAGGTTGTATGCATAAAAACACTTTAAACATAAATGGAAAGAACAAGATGGTAATCAATGGATTTGTTATCTGAGATGTGCTTACGAGGCACATCTTTGCTAGAAGCAGCAATTGAAATCCCATTGTTGGTGAAGAGACAAAGTAGTAGTTGCAATGCAAGTTGAGAGGCTCCAGATTTTTTTATGCATAAGAGTAGAATGTGAATAAGATTTTAATAAACTGAAGAATGATTAAAGAGTTATCACGTGGGGTAAAAAAAAAAAAAATCTGAGGTGGCTCCAAATCTATAATTAGTGTCCAACCGCAATCATGTTTGTTCAAAGAAAATAGGTACATTCATGTAAAATATCATTCTCCAATCTCAAAAGAAAAGAAAAAGAGAGAGAGAGAGAGAGAGAGAGAGTTGGTTTATACTTATTTTATTTAAGAAACACTAGTGAATAGATGTAATTTTTTGAATTTTATTTTCTTAACTTTTGATTCTTTATTGTTTCTTTTGGAGACACTCTTCATTTCCAATCAAAGAGTTCAATTCTTATTTTTGGGGGTCAACTTGATTAAATTTTGATCGAAGATTTACATAAATTTATTTGTTTTTAGGAATGCATAGAAGTTGCAACGAATCGTAATCTTAACGTAGTTTTAATGAATGAGATTTTATTTTCTGATGTTGCAAGAAATATCACGTCTGCTGGGCTGGACTGCTTGTCCACTTAGATATCTGGGCTTGGTATGATCTGTCTAAGAAAAGAAACACTAGGTGAATGCGGTGACCTGCTAAGACACTCCGGTGTGAGAGTAAGTTACCAGCTCAAATCACAATCTGGCAAAGTGTAAGCTCAAGTCTTAGTATGCGTACCTTTGCTTGGAATGAGTCCAAGGCTTTTATAGGTCTGTTCCTCTCTGGAGTAACGCCCATTCATAACTGCCCAAGCGTGGGTATAAATCTTGGCGTAATGGGTGTAGCTGCTGGGAGTAATGGGCGTAGCCGCCGGCTCATACGTCCCTAGACGTTACGCCACGTGCTGTCTCGGGCGTTACACAACATATCCCGATCGCCGGATCACGGTCGAGGCTCGGTCGGTGCATCCCGAGTTACGCCGTGAGATATGCTCGCTTATGCCCAGGGTTGGTAGTCGGCTCGATCATTCCATATCTGCTCATTGTATGATGGACCCGCACTGTATTATGTCTCGTGCTGGGCCTTGGGCCCAAAGTTTGGGCCTGGCTCTTCAGTGGCCCCCTGCTTTCTGCTCGCAGAGTATTTATGCTCGCTGCAGGAAGCATTGCTCGTTGTTTCCGCTATGTCAAGAAAAGCTGATCGTATAGCCCGTGGTTGTCACTCGCCGTTCTTGCTTCGAGAAGCTGCCCAGGCGCGCGTGTTCGTGGAAGACAGCTGGTCACGACGCTTGGGTTCCCGTGTAATGGAGGCGGCGCGCCTTCCCGAGGCGTTATCATGACCTACCGTAGGCCCATGGGCTACTTCCGTAGGCCTGCAGTCCTTTCCATGACCATTGGTTGACGTCATTCTCAGGGTATAAATAGGAGCCCCGGTTGAGAAATCACTTTTACTAACTTTTGAATTTCAAAACCCTTTACAAATTCAAGAGCTCTTCTCTCTTCCCATTGCGTCGCCGATCTCGGAATCGTTTCCAGAATCCATCGCTGCTGCAATCGCCAGTTTCCCTACCACCTTTACTCGATTTCTCAAGTTTCAAGCTTCTTAACTCGTGCGCAATCATGTCTCGCAGTATGTTGTTCTCTTCTCCGCTTTTATTATTTGCTGTACATTTTGCATTTTCTTCCCTTTTTCCATCGCTCAATAGAAGGAACCCCTCTTTTTAGTCTGGATAGAGGAACTTAGGGTTTATCTCTGACCGTTAGAACCCCGTCCTTTTAGTCTGGCCGTAGACCTAGAAATTTCCCTTTGCTTCCCCTGATTCTGTACAAACTGTAACCTGTCTTCCTCCTCGATCCTTGTAGGTTCTGACTCCCCCCGTAGATTACGCGATGAAGCCACCGACTCCGAGGCCACCAATTCGCAGGAAGCCTACGATTATGATCGTGGTCATGCAGCGAGCACCAGCTCCAGCCCATCATCGTCTTCCTCTTCGACCAGCACAAGCTCAACTGATAGTGATGATGACCTCATTGTCACGAAAGTGGTCTCTCGTACCACAACCCATGACCTGGACGAAGTTGTGGGAACGAGCTCACCAAAGCCTACCCCTTCTGCTCGTCCTGCTCGTGGTGGATACCAGGCCTCTCGTCGAGCATCTTCTCCAGACCACTGGAAATCTTTTAACGACGACGAGAAAACCCAGAACTGGTTCTCCTCCTTGGGAATCAATTCCACCAACTACCGGGTGACCGTCATGAACCCTGAGGTCGACCCTTCTGAATACCGAGCTCAAGGCGAGAAGATGGTATTCTTTTATGATTACTTCAAGGTTGGAATGCGCCTACCTCTCGACCCCTTCCTCGTCGAATTCCTAACTTTGGCCCAAGCTGCTCCCTGCGATCTTATGCTCAACACCGTTAGGATTCTAGTATCCTTCACCGTTACTTGCCGCCTGCTCGGCTACGAGCCTTGCCTGCTCCTACTCAGAAAGCTATACCAATTCTCCACTGACAAGAGCTCAGGCCGAATCTCTGGCCGCAGCAAGCCTGGGGCGCTCAAACTGTTTTCCCCCTTTCCAAATAAAACTGACAAGTGGGACTGCAAGCCTCTCCTGGTCGAGTCTCGAGCAGGCTGGCCGTTTCCTCCTCCCTCCACTCATATCAAGGTTCCTACCTACAACCGGGATGCCTTTACCTCCGGTGAGAGCCGTCTGATGGACGCACTGAAGACTGCCCTCGGTGCCCGTGACCGCGACCAGGATTGGTTTTTTGACTGGAAGCCTCGGTCACGAGCATTACTTCGAGGCTCGCCGGTATTCGAGCACGAGGTGGAGGGGTTACTCCACGAGTTACCATGGTCGAAGAGCGACCTCACCCCGCTGGGGCCGTCATCAAGGTAACGTTTTCCGAGTGAGTGTCAAGCTCAGAAGACTCGAGAACCACCGCACGGCCCCTTCACCCTCGGGTTGGCCTTACACCTTTAACACTTCTCACACTTTATACTTGAATACGACCAATTTTCCTTTGCCGCAAAGATGATGAACATTGATGTCCTGGAGAAGGCCAAAAATGCTCGCAAGAAGGCCGATCGTCGCGAACTCGGCCGCCAAGATCCAAAAATCTCCCAAAGTGCCCACCGGCACCCGGGAAGGAGCTCCTCCGCTAAGGCCACGGCAAGGCGCCCACCAGATCCCGCCGGCCTCTTGTTCATGTCCGGAAATCTCCCGAAGGAGATGTCGCCCGATCGCACCGCCTCCAGGATACCCAGTATTATCCATAGGAAGAGGGTGCCGAGGCGGGCTCCCAATCGATCGCTCGGTGCGGTCTCGCGGGCAAGAAGCCGAAGCGCCGGCGCCCGCATCCGCCCGATTACCCACGCTGCCTCCCGCGGCGGGAGGGTTTTACCATGCCCAAGGACCGCGCAGGCTGCGAGCGGTTGATGAACGAACTGGCCGATGTGCCAAGAATTTCGGGCATCGATCTGAAGGCCCGGGGGCACCCTGCTGCCTTGGTGGGGCAAGGAATTTTGAAGAGGATTGTGCACTCTGGGGTGTACAAGGAGTGTGAAGAATCGACGAGCACCCTGATCGGTAATGGGGGCATGGCCATATGCGAGGTAACCCTTGTGAAAATTCTTTTACTCTGACTATCTCTTCATGCTCTAACTTCTGCTATATGCCTCAGTTTGCGACCAAATACCTCAAGCTGGCCACCCGTGCTGCCGATGGAGCCAGGGCTTCTCGCCCGAGCGAAGATCCGACAAACAACCTCCTCCGGGGGCGCCTTCGGCCTCGGCCTCTTTGCTTGAGCCTCCAGCTGGGTGATTCGGGAGTTCAGGGACTCCTCGTTGACCTTGGCCGTGTCGAGCTTGCGGATAAGGGCCAGCTTTTCAACCTCAAGCTTGCCGGGTCTCCTGGGTGAAAGCGGATATCCTAACCGGACGACAACGGAACCAAACGATGTTGCAAGAAATATCACGTCTGTTGGCCGGACCGCTTGTCCACTTAGATATCCGGGCTTGGTATGATCCGTCTAAGAAAAGCAAGCACTAGGTGAATGCGGGCCGACCCGCTAAGACACTCCGGTGAGAGTAAGTTACCGGCTCAAATCACAATGCGAGTGTAAGCTCAAGTCTTAGTATGCGTACCTTTGCTTGGAATGAGTCCAAGGCTTTTATAGGTCTGTTCCTCTCGGAGTAACGCCCATTCATAATCGCCGCGTGGGTATAAATCTTGGCGTAATGGGTGTAATCGCTGGGAGTAATGGGCGTAGCCGCGGCTCATACGTCCCGACGTTACGCCACGTGCTGTCTCGGGCGTTACACACATATCCCGATCGCTGGATCCTGGTCGAGGGCTCAGGTCAGTGCATCCTGAGTTCTGCCCGTGAGATATGCTCGCTTATGCCCAGGTTGGTAGTCAGCTCGATCATTCCATATCTGCTCGCTGTATGATGGACCCAGACCTGTATTATGTCTCAGGCCTGGGCCTTGGGCCCAAAGTTTGGGCCTGGCTCTTCATTTTCTAAAACAAAATTAAGATATGTTAAATTTGATTTGATCTTATGTTAACTTTTAAAAATAAAAAATAAATTATTTGGTTGAAAGGGATGGGGCATCTCTAACAGCTTCATAGGATATCCAAATGGTAGTCCCTCTGTTCCAATAAAAATCCCCTATTGAATTTTAGACATTAAGTGATTTTCCTCTAATATAGTCAAGATATCTTCTACTTCTAGTGGGCCGGGTTAAATTATTAGAACGAACCACTTCTAATTTATCTCACACTAAATTAGGATATTTTGAACCATTTAATGTAACCTTGCAAAAGTGATCATGTGACATGATCACTTAACAAAGAATTTCCTAATGTCATCCATTTATAAAGAACCAAATTCAAGCAAAAAAATGTGTACTTTGTATAAGCTTTGAGCAAAATCTAAATAAAGGACTATTCATGAAAAAGCTCAAGTACCGGGTTAATTAGTGTAATTTTACCTAGTTTTTGTTTCCAGATACATTTGCCGGTGATATTCCATGACTCCATGGTCGATGAGATGAATGATGAAAGGTAATTTCCTAGCGGCTAATTTATTACGGTAAGTTTCGGTGTTGAGCCCCTCTCTAACAGCTTAAGTTTTTAGAGTAGTTGGTTACTTAACATTCGATTAGGGATTAATTGTCTCTTAATTATTAACGTTTAATCTCCATGGTTGATTGATATTTTTTCTTGCCCTTAAGGCTCATTTTCAATGCTGATTTCAGTTGCAGGAATTGAAGCTTGCTTGAAAGCTGTTTTTTATAATTATGTTTTCCATTTTTGTTGTTCGTTGCTGTTTGAATTAATGATATTTAACGGCGCAGTTGTTGCTGGAATATTTGAAGAAGCTATTGTTATTAAGAGTTTTTTTTTTATTTGAGGTTGTAAATTAAAGTACACTTTCTTCATAACTTTGAGTTTGCATTCTTGTTATTTTATTTAATGAATTTTAATTTGCTTACTTGTTTTTGTTTAGCAATAAAAAATGAGTCAAAAGCAATATATATATATATATATATATATATATATATAATAACTGGAAGCTGATCGTTATAAAATCAAAATAGTAAAAACTAAAATTGCCGGTTTAGTTTCATAACACGACAGCTTTCTCCCTCTTTTTTCTTTTCTTTTTTTTTTATTCGGGTGCTACGATTACATTAAGAATCGAACTCATTTTCTCTAAGTACTGTGGGACGACGCTCAATATAACTCATCTACAACCAAGAATTCAAATAGATATATAAGTCTTTCTTCTCCAATGCATTGAAAAAAAAAAAAAGGAAGAAATAATTAAATAAATTAAAACTTTGATATTAATGCTATATTTGATCCTATATTTACCAAAAATAATTCAAATATCTCCAGCTTGGGAGGATTATAAATTTATAATGTCATATTTCCTCCTTCTAATCGAAAAGATATGTTTTGACATTTTAAATCACTTTTTTTTTTTTTTTAAATAAAGACAAGGGCGTGGAATGAAGTTTGAAGGGTTTACTTGCTCTTTTAGAAACATGTAGTAATTGATAATATTCTTGGTCTAGTTTACAAATATTATAGCTTTTTAATTTTTTTAAACAAAATAAAGACATATTAATAATTAATTTAAAAATTAATTAAATTGATTTTAAAAAATTCAAAACATGCATATTCAACTGAGACAAAATTACTAGTATGACCTCGTTTGCTTTTGTGATTTGTAGTTTTTTTTTTTTTTATACCTAATATTTTGTCCCATATGTTGTGAGTTTAAGTCACCAAAGGGTAAGTGAGAAACCACTATTGATCCCAATTTCAAAAATAAAAAAAAAAAATCTCTCCATTTCTCGCCTATTATTTTACCCAATCATTACACAAAATTTGAAAATAAAGCACATATCCAATAGTTTTGCAGGACCACCTGTGGGTTCTTGTTTTGGTCCAGGAAACTTCCACGATGCTTCGTTCTTTCTGCATTATGTTACTAACTTATAATGCATGCATGCAAACAAGAGTTAAGTGAGAGAGAATACAGAATATAAAATTTAATATTCGCTTCCACCCAAAGAGTTCATGTTTAAAATGTCTAATAATTAAGAAATATATAAGTAGTATTGGAGTTGATTATAATTACAAAAATATTTTAGCATAGTTAATATGTTTGTACCACACGTGGAGAGTAAAGTTGAAATTATTTTGGAGGTTATAGGCATAATTTATAAAGTGAATTTTTTAGATGGAACATCCCAAAATAATATAATGGCTCTTTGCCTGAAACGGGTAGTATACAATAAAGTACTATATACTAATTGTACTATAAAACAATTTAATGCACATTAAATTTTTTGTAATTAAACTCTACGTTTACATAAAGAATATAGTATTGACTTCTTTTGTCAAGATTAAATTTAGAATGACGAATAATACAATTTTATTTTTGTTTTAAAAATTAATATAAAAATTAGCAATTTATTATATTTTTAATGTAATTTTAATTATTAAAAATTGTATTTCCTAAAACATAATTAAAAGGTTGAACATTGATTTGGTACAGTAGTACATTCATGTGTTGACGTTTGATTGTAGAAGGTGTACTCTTTTTCTGATCATACAAAGAGAGTATTGTGATAAGAAGCTACACATGCATTTGTAACAATGTATTTTGATGTGCGTACTTTTAATTACTTCTACAATCAAACTTTTAAGCAACTTTTGGTAATTATAGAAAGAATGGATGGTTTTCGAGTATTCAAGCTGCTCAAAAGCCTTCAATAATGCAATTGAACTAAATCACTAATTAGTTGTGAGGCTCGATCGTAGACTAACTGATTATATACTTGCTTGAAAACCGAAGTGGGAATGTTGAAATCCCTAGTATTTTTTAAAGTTTCAACATGTTTTATAGCAAAATATATATTTGAGCTTGATTAATGATGTTTATTGATGGAACAAATCATTCTATTATCTTATCAACACCAACGAGCTCTAGCTTAACTGGCACTGCGCTTACTTCTTTTAACGGAGAGGTCGAGTGTTTCTTATCAAAACGAAGACACACAAGTACTTATAAAAAGATTTGTAACCAAAGAATAAATGAAGAGAAAAACTAAAGAAAGCAGAAAATTGATCTCAATAAGAACATGGTTTTGTTTGAATTCCTTCATCCTTAGGAGCTCAACCTAAATATATAGGTTTACATATAAGAAGATTAATATTCCAAATATCAAACCCATGATTTCTTTCTCTTTTCATTATTGGCTTTGCAAAGAGCAAGAAAATAAGCAAGGATATATTCTCACCTTGCTATAAGATATCTTCTCAAATAAAATCATTGAAAAGAAACGGACAAAAAAAAATACAAAAAGAGACCTAACCCAAGAAAAAACTGAGGTGTGCTTAGAGAGCTATCATTGAGAGTGTATTGAAGTTTTGTTCATCAGAAGTAGAAAAAGATGAACCTTGCGCGTCGCTCACTCTCTCGTAGACTAACCGGGCCGCTCGCTGCCATCTTCTGCCATGGACAAAAGTCCCTTCTCCATGGAAAGCTATCTGAGTCAACTGAAAGAAGAAAAGCCTAGAATTGTGCAGCATATTTTGGCAAATTTGATGAATGGATCTTGTACTCAAGGAAAGTTTAAGCAAAAATGGCAATACTAAGGTGGTAATCATTGGACTGGTTAAACTGTGAGAATTGGCTAAGAGGTTCATCTTTGCTAGAAGCAAAAAGTGAAAACCCATGGTAGCTGGAGAGAGAGAGAGAGAGAGAGAGAGAGAGAGAGAGAGAAATGGGTTTTAGGGTTTCTGTTTTTGGTTGCATATGAAATGTGAAGAGCAATATAGGTTTGGAGAATGATTAGAGATCTAGAGGTGGAGTTTGAAGTTGGGAGGATAATTAATCCAGGATTTTTTGTTGTTGAGATGATTACCATTTTCTTAATGAGTGATCCAAGAGCCACCATATTGGTTCAATGAAAAATGTGAATATATATGATCTAAATAAAATAGTCTCTCTTTTTTTGCAAAAAAATTATAAAATAATTTTAGTTTGCAAACATAATTGTATATTACGTTGACCGAGCTCAACTAATAATTATGTGTACCTTATCATGATTTAGGTTTCAGGTTCAAATTAAACCCTTTTATATGCTAAAAACTTAGTATTTGGGAGAGGTACCGGCCGGCCACTTCTAGCTAGCATTGATCAGCCTTAGTTTTGTACCTAATACCTTGGGGTTTCATTAGTAAGGTGGCTTTTTCAAGTTTCTAGTCAGATTGGTTGTAGTACCCCAACTTGATTCATGTTCCTAGATGAATTCAAGGACGCACATCGCCCGCCCATGCCAGTCGTCTATGCATGATTGTAAACTATCTATCATCATCATTGTGCTTGTTTGATTTATAGAAGAGAGAAAAAGGAATAATTATCATATATCATTGGCCGATTCGATCACTGAAATGCATGGTGGATGCATGTTTTACCGCTTGCTCTATGTTTGGTAGGCCGAAGGTAACAGCTAACAGAAGTAGGCACATGTTATATATATATATATTGGAGAAAATTGTCTGAAACTGGTATCAGTAGTATAAGAAGAATTGACCCTTTTGTCAATTTCTGAAACATTTTAGGCCGAGAGGAATGGAGGATCAAATTAACAATCCTGTATTTTTCCGGACTAATACTATACTGGGGTCTGGTTTTAAATTGGGAAGCTTCCTTGAAGCTTCTCTCTTTTGTTCACTGCTCTCACTGCTCTGTTTTTTTGTTTTTTTTTTTTGTGGTTTATTATTCTCTCTCATTTACTGCTTCAGCCATTGATCGTGGGTCCAAGCCAATCAATTTTTAGAAAATGAGTGGGTAATGTAATATCAGTAGCCCAAAGAAAACATTAGATTCGTACTTGTTATTTGTCACTTACTATAATTGTTTCACGAGTAATGCTATCGTAACTAAAGACCATCAAATTTTTTGTACCAAATAATGTGTCAGCAGATATGGTACAAAAAATAAAATTAAAAATTATAATTAATGTATCACATCAACTGCTACATCAGCTGACACATCATTTAGTACAAAAAATTTAATACTCTTTAGGTACTCAGCATTACTCTTGTTTCATTATTTGATTTCTGCTCTGAGGTGAAGTGCAGCACTTACTAAAAGCTCTTTAGAGTTAAGCCCAATTATTGAAAATGGTCTGAGCCCATTAACTCAGAAAGTTGCATGGCCTGGATTGTTCCCTTAAAGTTCAGAACCTTAGACTACAGAGTATCTGTCTGTCTCAAATTGCTTATTATTTGCCTTGGGCCCACATACATTTTACAAGGTTGCAATTAGTTATGGTCAAGCCCACCAAAAATAACCTTAATTAAACCCATCGGGTTAACCCGATACCCACCCGATTCAGATTTCTTGTCCACCCAAACAAGAAAAAGTACTCCTCGCTAAAATATGAATTACCCCCCAAAGTTTCCACCAAATCTTAAAGTGCCCCCCACATAAGGTTTACCTTAGAAATCCGTCTAATATTGCCAATTTTTTCAGTTAGCCCCCTGGCCGTGATGACCGTTAGAAAAGTAACGGGAATCCATCACGTGCCTTGCACGAGGGGAGGCAATTGGGTCTTTTCATCATATATACAGAATACTAACTAAAAGGGGTCAAAGTGTCAAAAAATTACTTAAATTAAATTTTCCTTCTCCCCCTTCTTCATCTCCGGTGGTTCACTTGATTGAATAAGGATTCACTTGATTGAACAAAGCCGAAGAGACAAACTTCGAGTGTCAGTACAAGACCTCCATGGTTGCGCTGGTTTACTCCCTCTTTACGATCCCATAACCTCCCATTTAATCTCTCCCGATTACCTAACTTCCGCCACCAACCACGTTAAAGAAGAAGGCATAAACTCAATCGGCTATGTTCATGGCACCCCCGGCATTTCTTCATCATCGTCTTCGTCCTTTCTTGGATCCAAATAACAGCAACAGCAACAACAACAACAACCCATTTCTTTACACCCCTCAAAACCTTAGATTAATTGACATCATCATCACCATCAACAACAGCAACAGTTTAATATTAGTGTCAACGGTGGCGGTGCTGGTGAGTTGATGGTGTATAAACCGAAGACGTTGGCTTTATCTCTGTCTTCTCATAATACCCACCAAAGGAATCAACCTCTGGAGCTGAATTTGCAGAGATATGATCAGTCTTCGATTTATAGCGGTGCTGGTGGTGGGGAGTTTAGGAGTACGGTGTCGTTGGGGCCGTTTACAGGTTACACTTCGATTTTAAAGGGATCGAGGTTCTTGAAGCCTGCACAAGTCCGGGTTGTTGTTGCTGCTGTTATTTGTTTGCCTTTTTCTTCACCTCCTCCTGCCCCCAACCCGTTCCAACAAGTCCCCCAATTTCTCATCCCCAGTCAACGGCATTGCCGAATTTGAATTAAAATCATCGTCATCATCTTCATCCTCGTCGTCGGAACCCAACCCTAGGTTTCGCAGCCGGAGTACAATGTGTTCGATTGCAGTAGTCCTGGTGGGACCCTCGGACTGTTGGGGCTGCTGCTTGGATGCGAGGCATTTCGAATGGAATTGAGTTTTGGGTTGGGGAGGTAGGGGTAGAGGACCATTTGTGGGGAAGAAGTGGGTTTGGATTGGGAGGGAATAACGTTAGAATTTTGATTGATTTTGGGGGAATCGTCGGCTGTGGTTGCCGGAGAAGAATGGAGGGAGGAGAAGGGTTTAAGGAGAGGGTAAAAAGATGATTTAGAGGAGAAAAAGAAAGAAGATGGAGGGTGTGGGTGTGAGGGGGAAAAGGAAAATTTAATTTAAATAATTTTTTTGACACTTTAACGCCCTTTAGTTAATATTCTGTATATATATGATAAAAAGATCCAATTGTCCCCCCTTATGCAAGGCACGTGATGAATGACCATTACTTTTCTAACGGTCATTACGACCAAAGGGTTAACTAGGAAAATTGGCAACATCAGACAAATTTTTAGGACAAACCTTATGTAGGGGGCACTTTAAAATTTGGTGAAAACCTTCTGAGGTAATTCATATTTTGGCCGAACAAAAACCATTACGCCGAAACTTTTATGTTTACTCAAAATTAAAACCCATCTTCACCAAATCTTTGTTGCTTAAAACCCTAACAAAAACCTCCGTACCCTACCCAAATCGGTAAAAAGTTTCAATGAAAGAAGAAGAAGAGGGAAATGGCCGACCCCAAAATAGAGAACTATATGCTCTGCTTAATATTTCTCCGGATGCCTCAGATGAAGAAATCCGTAAAGCTTATCGGCAATGGGCTCAAGTCTATCACCCTGATAAATATCAAGCTCCCCAGGTACACACACACTTGTTGAAATGCTTACAGTTGAAATTATGAACTTTGATTCAGTGTTGTTTTGTGATGATTGGTGTAAGGCTTGTATGGCGTGAATTGTTTGAGGTTGAATTTGGCTAATTTGGATGTTTTTCCCGTTCGATTGTACTGCCAGAGGCTCTATTGAGGGTGTTTTAGTGGGGGTAAATCTGATGGGTGTTACTGTTATTGGTCCCAAAAAGATTGATTTTTGATTTTTTTTAATGTTACTCACTTGGTTCCGGTAGGATCTGAGTGTCCATGTTTCCGAAGTCTGATGATTAAGGTATGAATATCAATAGAGTTTGTCATAATTACAAAAATGCATGAGTCTCTGAGTTTGGATTAGATCTGACCTGTCTCCTTTCATGTGTGACGGACAATGTGAACTGAAGCATTTCTATCAGTCCGGTTCAGCTTGACCACCATAACGAGTGGATACATACAAGTGTATCCATATTGGTACGGTATCTACCACTATGATGCACACGGCCTTATTTTAGTTCCCTGGTTACAGTATCATTTTCGCCTCATTTCCCTACATAAAAGATTGAACTGTATCTTTCTTGAATGGTCGACAAAAATTGCACATTAAGTGCATATGCTGTCTGCTTGGACATTCTTATCAGAATTGAGAATTGGTTTTTAGTGCTGAAGGGCTCTTTACATTTTTTCTAATTTAGATTGGTTAATAAAAGTTGTGTAGGCCCCGCATTTTCCACAAGTATCATTTTGTACCCCTTACCGTTAATGTGATTTTCTTACTGTTAGAAAGATCCACGCCCTTCCACTTAAGTGAGATAGGGGCCCACATAGTCCACGTCATCTATTCGTTACTAGTGATACTAAAATTGGATGTCCAATTAATGGTAAGGACCACATCGCACTCAAATCATGAGTACGTTGGTCACATTTTGAAAATTGAAAGTTTGTTGGTGAAATCGGTTACCCCCAATTTGTACGATGGTCAAAAAACTATTTTTCCCGGTTTTATACCAAAAATGGCCAGTGGAAAGCTATCTATTTCTTAAGAAGATTGATGGAAATATATAAAGACGGAAAGAAGGATTTATTTATGTCTTTTTATTGGCTTATAAAAGGGGTATGATAGAGTTTCTAGAGAATTAATTTGGTGGGTATTAGAGAAGAAAGGGGTTAAAATGAGATATATTGATGTGATTAAGGATATGTATGATAGAGCGACGTTAGTTAGGACTACACCAAGAGTTTCTAATTACTGTAGGATTACACCAAGGATAGGCCTTAAAGTCCTATCCTTTTTTTTCGGTCCGATATTTGGGATTTGGGAGGAGCAAGAATGCATAGATTCTTTAGCTGTAGCATGTTAGGGGGTACATGGAGTGTGTGAAATTCTTTCATCTTTCGAGAAAAGGCAGTTTCTTTTTCTCTTCTGCGGGAGTGGATTTTCTCTTATGCTTCTCTTTGGGCTTCAGTGTTGGGTGCCTTTCAAGAAGAGTATTGCCAATCTCTTGAGAGATTGGAGGGCGGTTCTTTATTAGCTTTTTTTCTGGCACTTTTGTTTCTTCTTTTTATCTTTTTATTTATTTCGGCAGATGACTTGTCACTGTTCTGTATCTTCTTTTACTTGATCTAATATATTCTCCGTTTATTTATTTATTTAAAAAAAAAAAAAACCTTATCTTTTTGCGTTAGTGATGGATGGATTAATTGAGCATATACAAGATGATATACTATGATGCATGCTGTTTGACGTTGACGTTGTTCTACTGATAGGACAAAGAATGGGGCCAATGATAAGCTAGAAAAGTGGAAAGAAGTTTTAGTAGTCAAAGCCTCAAAGGGATTAAAATTAGTTGGAGTAAAACGGAATTTATAGAACGCAACTTTGGCGGTAGAAGGAGTTATAAATGGAGACAAAATAGGTTAGATAAGGAATACCACAAAAGGAACAATTCCGATTTGGGAGGTTTCAGTCAGAAGTGAAGTAGAGAAGTGCATCAGGATGTGTTACGTGGTCAACATATATGTGTTAAGTTGAAAGAGTAGTTTTATAGGATATCCATTAGACCGGGCTACTTTTTGGAAACGAATGTTGGCAACTAAGAAAGAATGTGTTAACAAGATGAGTGTAGCTGAAATGCAAACATTAAGATGGATATGTGGTAAAACTAGGAAAGATGTAATTTGTAATGAACAAATTTATGAGACGGTAAAAGTTGCTCAATAGCGGAAAAAATGAAAGAAAATCGCTTAAGATGGTTTGGATACATATAACGTAGACCTCTTAATGCAACCGTTAGGACGTGTTTGTGTAGCAACATTAACAGATTAGATTAGACGTAGGGGAAGGGGAACGCCAAAATTAGCGTGGACATCCGTAATAAAGAAAGCTATGAACGAGTGTGGTGTGTGTGATGACCTTGCTTTGATCCAAATTGAATGGCAGAGAAGGATTCATGTAGTCGACCAAGTGATTGGGACTAACATTGAGTTGAGTTTAGTTGAGTTGTATATATATACATACATACATACATACATATATATATACATACATATACACATACATATACACATATATATATATATATATAATATTACTATTATTATTATTATTACTATTTTTTTTATTATTATTATTAAAAACGAATAACCATAAAATAATAGCTGGATTGAGTTAGAAGTATATATTTCCTTTCAAATGAGCGGAAATGAAAAGAAAAAGGGAAAATATTCCAGGACTAGATTAGATGCTCTTAAAGGGATGATCGAGATAGAAGCAAAGTACAGGGATGTAGGGAGAGGGAGATCTACATAGCAGTTGAAGCCCTCTTAACGAGATCTTTCTCATAGCAGGAGACCGAAATAGAGTGAGCAGGATAGGCAGATAGGAGAGCTAGGTCCGAAGGGGAAATAGGATAATAGAAAAAGAAGACAGGAATGCAATAAGATGGAAGGAAGACTAAGGCATAATTGCAGTCAGTAGAGAGCTTTGGCTATAAAAGCATGAGAAAAAAGAAGAAGAAAATTACTGTTAAGCAAAAAGACAGAAATCATGTCACATGGCTTTGCTACAACCTTTGAAGGCATTTCTTTTGAAAGTAGTGTACAGTTGCATTTACTGCGGTATTCAATTTACGAAAATGGCATACTGACCTCTTGGCCCGTAAGTCATTTTACGGAGAAAGAGATGTAATTTCTGTTGACTTGTAAAATTTTCTATATTGACTTATTTTCTAAAAGTTATCCAAACACCGGAAAATACAGAAAATATTTTCCTGAAAACATTTTCCATTAAACAAATGGAGCCAAAATTTACACCAAAAAGCAGGAGTATTCTTGTCTGACAATATCTACTTGGCAGTAGTTTAGTTGAGGTTCTTTTCTTTTTCTTATTGATATTCTGCTTCTCTCCCTAGCTTTTTCCAAAAAAAATTCCTTCCATGGAGAACAAATTGAATTTTTGAATGTGGATTTGGTTCCTAATATACTCTCTGATGTAATTAAAGGGTAACATCTAATTTTTTATTACGAACATGCTCCCAGATGAAGGAGGTTGCTACACAGAACTTTCAGCGGATTTGTGAAGCGTATGAAATTTTATCTGATGAGAATAAGAGGCTGATATATGATATTTATGGGATGGAAGGGTTAACTTCAGGTTTGGAACTTGGTCCGAAGCTAAATAAAGCAGAAGAGATTAAGGCAGAACTTGAAAGATTACGGCGCCAGAAAGAACAAGAAAAGGTCTCAGCTCATTTCCGACCTTCTGGTATAATCCTGGCAAATTTATCAGTTCCAGCATTTCTAAATGGGCATGGTATAATGAGAGGGTATGGCTCATGTTTTTTAATCTATATTCACACCAATTGCAACAACATAATATTGTCGGTATTTAGAACAAGAATATCTCCTTTCCACATGGATTCACGTGGAGTATTGTCTTGCATACTAGCATGGTTTCGTAAGTCCCAAATCAAGTAGAATAGCACTAATCCAAAGTAGGATCTGCAAATTAAAGTGTCGAACCTTTTACTCCTTGGTTACCAAAGAACTCACCCGCACCTTCTCTTTTGGCTGTGTACATATGCTTATTTTATTTTAATCTTACTTCTTTCTGTTGTCAGATATATTTGTCCTATTGATCTGTGAAGCAACCCAATTTATCCTACTATATTGTTTTAAATAAGTTTTTCAAACTTAATGTTTTGTTTGTTATAACGAAAATGACTTCCAGAGAACGATTTTATGAAATGTTTTCTCACCAATTAAAATCTTATATTTTCGGCAGTTTAGTTTACCTTCTGAATCATAATAAAATATTGGTTGGCACGCTGAGAACATGGAAGCAAATCTCATTTGTAAGTAAAATTTTGAAATTGCCAAAAAGGCTTTGCAAGCTGATGCTTGAACTTAGAAAAAGATGTTATGATTTCACTATTATCAATCTATAAAGAACAAGAGAGAGAGAGAGAGAGAGAGTAAGAGATGATGTCTTTTCTCACTTCTGATTCATATGAAAATTATAATATGGTCCACATTGCATGCAAAGTCTAATTTATTTAAGAGCATGCCAGAAGGAGTAGTGTATGTTAACCCCCCAAATGTGTCCACCAAATCCCACTTTGTATTATCAAAATTCTACCACTTACACACTCCATATTAAATTTTGTCCCACATAACCCCCTTCACTTGACGGCCTTTAGAAAAACTAACGGAAGTTGACATGAGCATCGCACATGACAAATAATTACAGGCAATTTAGGTTGTGTTTGGGAGGAGAAGTAGATGGACTTCTAGGCATCAGAAGCCCTTCTAAGATATTTGGAAGTGTTTCGTAAGTGAAGTAGAATGGACCTCTATGAGAAGTGTTGCTGAGAGAAGCCCATCTAGAGGAAGTGGGCTGAAAAGATTTCTAGAGCACTTTTCGCTAGATCACTTTAGTTATACAACTTTTTTCCAGCTTTACCCCTACCTTTATTAAAGAATGGCAATTATAACCCCCCATTGAAAGTCTGAAACAACGTTGTTGCACTCTCATGATGAATGCGACCCCAATTTTCATAAATTGTTCAAGCAACTGCTAGTTTATTCATCTTCTCTTTTTTTCTTTGAAATTTGATATTACAAGCTCGAATTTGTGGTATTCTTACAAGCTTAAGTGTTAGTGCCTTCGGATCAAATTTACTTACATCTCTACACCGTCAAATCAAATTTGCCAAGTATCAAGATTTGTGTTAAAACCATCCAACGGCACTAACACTAAAGCTTGTAGGGATACCAGAAGCTCTAGCTTGTAATATCATTTGACTTTTTCTTTTCTTTTCATATTTCATACTTATTTATTTAACTCTTACCTATTACAAGTTGAATTAGTTTGCCATAGAAATATGGTTGATATTAATAACATTTTATATTTATCATAATATTTGTTCTTTTTCTTTTCTTTTGATCTTTTTGTTATCTAGGCTAGATGATTTCTCCCACTTACAATACCAAACACATAGTGGAAGTCCATCTAAAAATTTACATCCTACGTAACATTTCCATAAAATGGACTTGTCTGGATGGAAGTTGTGCCAAACAGACCCTTAGTAACTTGGAAACTTCTATGTATGCTACAGCTCATTACCAAGAACCATCTCCAGTCCCCCATAACCACCACCACTCCTCTTTCAAACTTCCATAACCATCACCGACTTTAAACCGCCATTGTCTTCACCTCTGACAACATTGTTTTTTATCACAAGCAATGTTGCAGCGCCATTAATGCATCAAGCCCAATCCTTAGGCTGCCACATAATCAATCCATCATCATCTCTAAAATCAAAGACTCGTAATAAGGAGAGAGAGAGAGAGAGATCTAAAATCAAAGACTCGTAATAAGGGGAGAGAGAGAGAGGGATTGATGACAAGACAAGCATTGAGCATTGTTGGTGGCTGTGGAGGATGGACGTAGAGGAAGGGATTAGGTTGACAACTAATAATTGAGGGGAAGGAGAGAGAAGGTAGGGAGGGGGCGAATCTAGACTAGTTTTTTCTTCTTTTTTTTGGGGGGAGGATAGTGTCATGTGCAAACCACATGTCTAAAACATATTGCCCCTCATGTGCGATGCACATGTCAATTTCCGTTAATATTTCTAACGGTCATCACGTAAAGGGGGTTTTGTGGGACAAAATTTGACATGGTGTGTGTAAGTGACACAAATTTCAATCGATGATGCAAAGTGGGATTTGGTGGATACATTGTGGGGGTAACATATTTTGGCCATCTTTTAAATACATGTACCTATGTAGTGCTAAGATTTGAAATTCTTTTTTTTTTCCTTTTCCCATTTAAATGTAAACAAAATCTCAAATTGCCCTTACTGAAGATTTTGTCTCTCACAGCATTTTTTTCCTCTTATATATAGAGGTTGATCCAATCTGTGAACTTGGCGATTCATCTCACTGCTTGTGCTGATATGCATTAATTTCAGAATGTCTATGGCTAGTGAAGTTCAATCCCAACTGTCGAAGAGCAATGCAATTGCTGTCGGTGGAAATCTTGCAGTAAAGGGAGAATCTGGTGGTGCTGCTGCCACTGCCGTTCTTAGGCATGAGTTATCTTCTGTTTCTTCCATAGAGTTCATGGCCACTGCTGGCTTGCGGTCATTGATCGGGTTACAAACATCACGGTAGGGATTATCTTAAGCGGGTGAATTTAATTTCTTTTCCTTTCCTTGTGTAATTCTTTTCTCACCAGCTCTTCGTTCTGACGTGGTTCAGCCAGCTATCTAATCACTCCACTGCAACAATGGGTTTCTCCATGTCCCTTAGAGATGGTTCAATCAATCTTTCCAATACTTGGACTCGCCAACTCTCTCCGACAGCTAATGGAAATGTAAGCTTTTTGTGTGTGTTCTATCTACTTTTAACATCCTGGCATTAGTATGAACATAGAAGTATGGTAACGATGAAGAAATGACTGCAGTTAAAGCCTAAAAGTATCTATACCTTCAAGAGAATGCATTATAAACATAAACATCCCAGAGTATCTTACCATAATAGTCAATAACATCAGAGTAAAGAAGGGGAATGAGATCATGTAGTAACTTGTTTCCCCATTGTTATTTTGGCATTTGAAGAATATAGTGATGTACCAAGCCTGTGGACTTTTCGTGAACAGTGTGCACTTTCGAAATGAAATCTTATTTGGGGAAGTAATCAGATGGTAACTTATTTCATTTTTCCATTGACATGGCAAGATCCAATACAAAGAAAAAGTAGTTAAAAGCATGGATTTTTCAAATTCCTGCACCCCTGAGGTTTATCGCCTTCTTTCTTTTTCCCATAAATAGATGATACATACAAAATGTTTGCAGTTTAGGTGAATGTGTATATTACAGCCTGTTATGGCTACTGATCATTGCCTTTTTTTTTCCGCCTCCCAGATAGTGCTTGCTTTAGGTCCAGAGTCATCCATAGCTATTGGATGGCGAAAGAAAGAAGTAAAAATGACCGCAGCAGGAGAAATTAAGGTACACCCGTGTTTGGCTCTATCCCATAGCTAAATGCATTGTTCCTGAAAGTGTAGTAAAGTTCTTGAATAACTAGATCTAATTACATTAAGGTAGTTAAGGGATAATGATTCAATGCTAAAAGAAGAGAGAATTTGTTGGACAACTGAACCCAACTGCACCTTTCTCATTCATCTATTACCCCAAGATTTCACTCTCAAGTTAATCTTTTTGAAGTGGTATTGTTAAACTAATGGAAAGTCGCGAATATATATTTTTCCTCTTCACTCATGTTCAATCAACTCCAGCTTGGCACAAGCTCCTTTGGTGCATCAGCTCATTATACTCAACGATTTTCCTCCAAGTCTCATGGGCGAATTGCTGGAAAAGTAGGAAGGTATAGCTGTTATTTTGTTTTATGTTCTTTAATATGTTTTAACCTTTCATAAATTGTGAAAGCGCACCAATTTATCAGGAAGGGAAAGTGCTATCCCTTTGATGCTGAACCATTTTTGACAAAAATCTATTATATTAGAGAGTAGAATTATGGAGATATTAAATTTATTATATTATATGTTTGACACCATTTACATTGAGAATTACAGACATCACATTCTCAAGTTGGTGCTCGACTGCTCGTGTAATTTTCATTGAACGATACTGTTCCTTTTTTCGTATACATAGTTGAAAAAAAAAATCCTATAGGTAAGTACCACGTTTCTCACACATTGCATGAGAAAACTTGAAGAATAGTCATTGGCTCAAAAAATGATTTCCTTGAATTTTTTTGAAAGGTGCCATCTATATCTATGCAGTTACTTCTATATTACAATCTGGGAGAAGGATCTTATTTTTTTAAACTAGGGTTTGATGTGTCAAAATGTGATTAAAATTCTGTGAAGATCACTAGATTCACATAACAGACCACTGGTTTTGCTGGAAGGGTTAACTGGCTATTAACTACTATTAATGCATCCTCATACAAATGGATCTACAAGATTAATAAAGATAATTGAATAAAGAACCCGAAGGAGGCCGTCTGCAGATATAGTTTGGTGAATATATTAATTATATAGATGTACACTTAGTGAAAATTGGATGGTGAAAGGGGGATTCTGTAAAAAGGGTCTGAAGTACAATAACCTAGAGGCTAACAAGAATCCATGAATATCTTGGAATTTTCTGCCCTAACTGTGGCGTAAGCTCGAAGAATGGCAGTGGCTTCATTAGTGGGGCAAATTCCCCCGTTTAATTTTGTAAAAATATGGCACTTTAATACTGCTAATTTGTGATGTTTTTAGAATAACTAAAGTATTATCATAATTTTGGGATTTTTTGACCCTTTTTGCTAGAAGAAAAATTGCATTACATTGTAATGTTGTCTCTGATTGAGGTATGGAGATAAAGTTGATTCATGCCATCTTCGTTCATAACTAATTGCCATTCTTTTAGTTATATTCTCTCTAATTGGTTACCATTTTCTTATTTTTTGTACGGATTCACTCGCACAAATACTATACTTTGTGGAAGGAGCTAGTATAAATTTTGAGATTTAAAACCAAAACTCTGTTAATTCACATTGACTATTGCGTGGTCATTTGAATATGGGACCGACCATTTTTAGTTTACATGATAAACCTTGTGCAATCCTTCAATTGGTTCAGTATGGAGGTTGGTCGTTAGTGAGAGCTAATGGGGCTTCACTAGGGTCCAGTTCAGTTTATTTCAATGTAAAATCTTTTCCATAAAATATAAAAACGGTGATGTCTTATGATATTTCTTTTGCTCTTTCATGGGAAATGTATATGACTCCTAAACGTTGATGGTTGTCATTAATCTATATTATCTGGATTACATTTTGCACTGAAACTCTCTTTGACTTTCTAAATCATTCTTGCAGCGGTGCTCTTGAACTGGAAGTAGGCGGTGGTAGAAAGGTATCCAATTTCAGCACCGTTCGCATGTTGTATTCAATTGGAATCCAGGTACTTGTTATGTGATCATTAGTTACCCAACCCTTCATTTTCTTTCCCTCTCTTGGTCTTTTTCCTTCTTAGGAAACACCCTATATTGTTTGACCAAATTCAACCTAGCCTGCTAATTGTTTGAATAAGTTCTGTTTAGGTGTTCCTGTTACAATTCTCCTATGATTTAGCCTCTCTGCTTTATAGTTGTATTTTGTGTATTGATTTATCTTACCTCCTTACGTTTACATGTAGGGGATTGTATGGAAATTTGAATTACATCGTGGAGACCAAAAGTTGATTGTTCCTGTAAGTGCAATCTCTACTTATCACTAACCTAGTATCTAACACTTCTGTGTAATTTTGGCCTGAATTCTCTTTTCCATTCTGTTTGACATGTCCTATGTCCTATATCAATAGATGAAAGTTCTTTATTAATTGTCTTCATTTTGATTTGGATTTCTTCTATGGGAACCTTCCCATTATGATAATCTTTGGGAGAAAGCATAGGCATGTTACTCATGAGCTACTATATGCAGATTTTGCTTTCAAGACATCTGAACCTTGCACTCGCAACCGGAGCATTCATTATCCCAACATCGCTTTACTTTGCACTCAAGGTCATCTGCAAATTCAAACTCATATTGCCTCCTTTTTTCGTGATTGGTTCTAGTAATTCTGCATTCGTATTGAGTTCCTGACTTCCTGTCAATCGATTGTGAATTATATCGAATTATAATTTTTAAGATTTTAGTTTCTCTTATCGAGTTCTTTGACCTGCTGGATCATTCATTTGTTTGTGTAATGAAACTCAGTCAAGTAGTCATAAATGTCTCTGAGCTGATCCCTTATTTTTAACAAACAATATATGAATTCCTATCCTTTTGGTGCATCTGCAGAGGTTTGTTTTTAAACCTTATTACCTTAGACGCGAAAAGCTGAAGTCACTAGAGAACAAGGAAAAGACGCAAGCTCAGGTATTTTATGATGTCATTTCTTTGCGCGTTTGTCATTTATAAATTCCTAAATTTTCTCCTCTCTTTTAGTACATGTCCCCCCAACCCCCGAACACTCCAGGGGAAATTAAAAAAAGATATAGTGAAAGTGCAATAGGGTTTTGGTGAACTTGTAGCATTGGTGATTTTTTGGAGAAAATTTTGCTCTCTGTACTTTTTAATCTCTTGTGATTATTACAAAGAAATAGGAATATGTACTTGGGTGCCCTACTTCAAGAAAATTTCTTGCTGGGCCCCTTTATCAGACTTTCATTTTAATTTTGATGTAACAAGTCGATCTATTTCTAAAACTCGTTTTCTAGTCACTACAAGGGTATCTTTTACGCCGTTTTGAATTGCCTGATATTGGGCTGTCTGACATGTTCCTTTTCTTTGCACTAGCCTAGGGAACATCTGCTTTTCTCCTTGCTGCACTCATTTGTGCATCTTATTTAGGTAAAGGAAGCAAGGGCAGCAGCTCAGAAAGCTCAACAGTTACTCCAAAATGTGGCCAATAGGAAAAGAACTAGACAATCAGAAACAGGTGGACTCGTTATAGTCAAAGCAATTTATGGGAGCCATGAAGCTTTGAGAAATCATAGAGATAAGTTGGACGAGGAAAAGGATGAATCAGCCCACGAAATCATGGATGTCACTATACCTTTAAATTTTCTGGTTAATGATTCAGGCCAGCTTAAGGTATTAAGCTTACCCTCCCTTCCCAGGGAGATTTTATATTTTTGTGATTACATATTGTTTATGATTAATGTTTCATAATGTTCTTGATTTAAAAAAATTGGTTTAAAATGGGAAGTACTTTTTCCATAATTTTTCCTCATTTTCTTATAGAACATTGAGTGCAATCTTCTGCGATTACTTTGATTAGAGAGCATATACATAAATTATGCTTGGCTTCAACTATGTGCAGCTTCACGAAGGTGTAAAGAAATCAGGCATTATGGGCTTTTGTGATCCTTGTCCAGGAGAACCTAAGAAATTGCATGTGAAATATACTTACGGTGGCAACAGATTTGAGGTATGTAATTTCCTTATAATGATCTTCATATACAAAGCACTCTCAGATCGAGTGATTGTGATTTTGTTTGGTTGAATGTTGAACAGGTGGAGGTTGATGATTTTGAAGAATTGCTAATACCGCAGGAAGCACACAGAGTCTGAAAAATATTTTTGCTTGAGATGTAGCATTACAAAAATAGAAAGAATAATGAAGAGAATAACAAGAAAGATAGAAAACCAACTTGGTTGCCTCAGCTGCAGTTTGCATGCATTTGCAAATTTTGATTTTTTTTTTTTTCCCTCTATCCATCTTGGGTCATTTTTGACATGTCTAGTAGTGTTGTATCTTACTAATTAGAAATGCAGTGGGGGGAAGATTGGATAATGGCAGTGAAGTTGATCTTGATAAGGGTTTACACTAGATCTTGACCAAAAGGCCGAGAAAAGTATAACGAGGTTAACACAACATTTTGTCTGTACTTTTGTTATTGAAATACTTTGTATATTTTGTACAAAGAGATTTTGTCTACTTTCTAAAATGGCGGGAGTTGTTTACCTCATTTAAAGGAGCTGCAAGAAGAGGATAGACTTTTATTTGTGCTACTTTCGCTCGGTCATAATTTCTATTTTGAGATCTTAGTATGAAGATTCTTACTACTTCAGTACCCCCAAATCCACCTGTACTGGTTCATCATATGCCTATGGAGTAGATAGTGCTATTTGGTAATTAGATGTTTATATAACATTGATCATTCATAGGTCGTGGGAAGTATTTACTGAGCAAAAGTTTGCATTGGCCTCATCTTCGTGTGCTCATAAGCTTCCACGCCTGAATTGAATCCATTTTGTAACTCCCTACGTGCGTTTCTCCCTATCCAACTGTGCCGTTCTAGCTATTAAGAAAAACTTGTAAGCTTGAAGCAACCTAAAATGGTTTATTAGACAAGCTAAGCAAAGTAATCAAGAGTTGATGAAATACGATATTCCAAACTTTTTTGTCATTACTTTTCTGCCCTAAAGATCCAAACTTTGTCAATACTTTCTGCCCTAAAGATACGATCTTGCCATGAGCAGGTTGAAGAGTAACAAGCCTTGGACGACCTACCAGCATCTCACGAATCTTTTGCTGCTGCCCATGACGTCTTTGATGTTCTCTCTGCTTGGAAGAGGATAGACCAGAAGTATCACACTCCTCTCCCACTGGCGCAGTTGTCACTTCCTCTTCCTCTGGTCCCTTTCGGCCTGTCATGTCATTTGATTGACTCAGGTGTTTTCGACCTTCCATTTTGGAACATCCCATGATAGAATCCCCAAAAGTCATTATGAAATTGATATATTCTGCATGTTTAAGTTTGTGACGACCGGGGAAAGCTGATTTCTTCATTAAACTTGATAAGAATTTGTTCAAGTTTCGATCATGTACTTCAACAGTAAGCCAGAGTGTGAAAGCTTTGCTTGCTGCCCTGCTTTCCCCAGATTACATTAAGCTGTATCCAGAATTACTAACACAACTTTTTCGCCATCAACATTTCCAGTGACTAATTAGATACTCGATAAGGAAAACCAGAAGTACACCAACATCAAGATACAATCATCTTTAGATCATTGAAAGGTGTGTTTAATGGCTAGTTCACCGCTCGATGGATCAAAAGATGCTTCAATAAATGTTGAACAACAACCACCTGTACTTGTTCCACGACTTGCAACTGCCACGGGTTCAGTGAAAAGCTTTACGCCTTGCTTCCAATGCCTTTGATCTGACCACAAACACAGCAAGAGTCAATATTGCAGCTTGCCAAGCTAAAGCAAATGTGCTTATACCAAAGTTTAGTTAGAGCTTAAGACAAGTATACGAACAATAGAGCCAAAAAGACAGTAAATAGGGTTCTTAAATGGGATGGAAAATCAAATCCTAACCTGGTCCGGTTGACAACACAGTAGAGTTCTCCAAATCCATCACCCAGTCAATCCAAAGTGCCAAACCATGGCATGTTCCCGTCTCTGTAAACTCAACCTGTAGCATATTTAATCGAGGGTTATACAGCCATGCCACTCAGAGAAAAAGAGAATAGGACAAAAGTGGGTGGCGGGGGTGTAAGGAGGCAAACAATACCTGGGCTTTGCTGGAGCATGGACTTAATGGTTTGTAGAAATCGAATTCCATTATCGTAGATATCTCACTGAGTATCTGAAATTGCATCAACAATAGATGAAAATTGCATCAAGAATAGGTAAAAATTGCATTTACAGGTAGGAAGTGAGTTTCGTCTTTCTCCAATGGACATTTCCCTTGCTAAAACAAATACTTCCCCCGTTCCACTAAAAAAGTCCATGTTTAAAAGTAAAGTATTTTAAGGATTAAAGAGGTTTTTCAAAGAAACCTTCTATTTCAAGGATTAACATATTCTAGTAATCCCAAGTTTAATGTAATAAAGGTGATTCTAAAATTCATAAAATTTATTAGCTAAATCTTTCATATAGGACACTTGTGTTCCAAAATAGAAAGTAGGACGCTTTTAGCAGAACGGAGGGGGTTTCAATTACCTTAATCTCCCCACACTGCCAAATAAAGAAGGGTACACAAGAACTTTCTTGTGATGCAGGTAAACCACCGCATGCTCCTAGTGTGTCATTGACAACTGAGTGGTTAAAACCTTCAATGTCTTTCAGGCAGCAACGACTTCTCCAAAGATCCTAAACATTTTAATCATCAAACCATATTTCAAAGTAGAGGAATCAGATAATTGATCAGGTCAAGATATCGTAGTAGCTTACAGGGAGATACATTGCACAACCCTTCAGGACTCCTTTACAAGGCATTATCAGCACGTCCTCAGACAGGATGGAGTTGAGCATAGTGCGCTCCTTCCTTCAAGAGAAATTGATACTTTAGGCCTATTAGCCAACCAAAGACAAAGACAAAGACAGAAACAAGAATCCTACAGTAGATATACTTTTTGAAAGCAAAATCATTATAGAAGCTAAATAGAGCAAACTGCAATCCATACTGGCTTAAGAACTAGTATAACCTCGCAAAACAATGATACTCCCTCCATTCCTGAAAAAGAGTCCCCTCTAACTCAGATAAAGAATATCTAACTATTACTCCCTCCGTCCCGGATAAATGTTACTAGTAGATAAAACACAGAAATTACGAAACATAATTAATGATGTGCTGTAAAATGTGTTCTGACCGTATGAACATTAATTGAGTTCAACTACTTTAAATAATTGAGTTTGTTTGGATGTTTTATATTAAATGAAGTTTTAAGGGTATATTAGGAAGAATGGTAGAGAATAGGTAGATCAAAAGTCTTTAGGAACATTAGTTGGGACATCCCAAAATAGAAAGTAGGAACATTTATCCGGGACGGAGGGAGTATAAATATTTGTATGTTTTCAACTTTCCAGTGTTGCCCGTATGGGATGGCACTGTAAATTAAAAGAGCAAACAAATCAAGCAAAAAATGGTAAAAGCAACAATCCCATAAAGGAAAGATTACAGAGCGGTTATTTTCTTTTTGGAAGGGCCATGTGATTGCAAAGACGTAACAGTAACATATCAAGCTTCAAAAAAAACCATGTTTGTAGATGCCTGATGCCTCTTTTAGCCATGATAAATCAGGTAGTTAAAGGTCCTTATACTTCAGCATAAATAAAATGTTTGAAACATGTGAATTGCCATATGCGTGATCATAAATGCCTTAGCTCAAGGAAATTTTTGTATATCATAAGCTTGTTTGTTACGGGTAAATACTTTAAAGCCTCTTTTACATTTCTCAAACAGGCGTCCATAGCAGAAACAAAAACTCCAGACCATTTTCTTCCAGCACACTCAAAGAGAAATCTTAACGATTAACGAAATGCAATGAACTTAAAGAAACTACTATTGCTATTCCAGTAATAGTAAAGATGTTAAAAGTTTCGCACATCCTGGAAATGAACCAGCCCCATGCCCCAACTAAGAATTGCTTGTAAATGTCGGAGCAAGCAACATTTTCCAACTACCTCAAAGTGAGTAACCTCCAAGTTATTCTATTGAGCAAATCTGTCATTTGCTACAAATTTAAACATCAGATACAGCTTTGAAACATGCAAGTAGGCATTGTTTGACTTTTTGTAAAGAACTGACATTCGAAACTCCTGATGAAAATTACCAAAGCCACAAAACAAGTTGATAGCCCAGAAACAGATAGCGAATCAAAAATAATATATATATATATATATAATAAAAAAAAAAATTTAATGTGCCAAAGCAAGTGTAATAATAAACTTATCTCAGATGCAAAACACAGAGGTACCATGAATGATAATCAAGAAATTCAAAACTGCCGACAGCATTTTGAGACGAACTCATCTTTTCTAGCTACTAATATTTATTTATTTATTTATTTGATAAGTACTAATATCTTTCCTAGCTACTAATATCTTTACTAGCTACTAATATTTCTTTTCTAGCTACTAATATAAGACAATTTCAGTCTCAAAACATTAAAGATACTATAGATTTCAATATCATTTACCAGAACCGCAGGTTTTCCCAAGGAAGCCTACTCTCGCTTCCATAATAATATGGCTCTCCTACCAAGAGGTCAACCTGCCCATTATGCACTAAATCAGAAAGTGTGTATGCAATTTCTGATTTCTCTAGAACAACTTGCAGTGACTTGCAAAATAATTTCTGGAAGAGAAAACGAGGAACTACTTTATGTCTAACAAAATAATTAATTAATTCAAGTACATCTATAACTCATGCAACAATACGCATTAGTCCATACCGTGACGTAAAGTTATGATGGAAGCAAACCATCACAAGTTTTTGAATCAAATTCTAACTTAGAATGTACAATCAAAAGCAATTGATCAGGGAAGAACCTTTTTTTGGTGAGTATCATGCACAGTCAATTGCTGTATCTTCTTCTTTAATACTTCTACTCGATCCACTGAGAAGCCATTCTCAACAGCTACAGCTTGTAAATATTGAGAACCTTTCTCTCGCAACCCCGGAAATACAGATATTACATCTGATGTCTTAGAGAGATGGGCAATGGCCACAGATAAGAAAACACTATCATCTGCTACTAGACATAAAGGAGAAACTTTATGTTGCAACTGCCAGGGAAAGAAACTAAATTAACACATATTATTAGTTAAATGTAGCAATCAGATACACGTGGCCCAGGCACATGGTGCACAGAGAGAGAGAGAGAGAGAGAGAGATTACAGAATTTTTTATGGCTTTTAACAAGGAATCTCTAAAATTGCCATCTCCATAAATTGCAACTCTTTCAAGAGGCAGAATGATCTGACAATCTTGACAGCAGGACTCATGCTGGCCAACCTCTGATCTCTGTTGTTGATCCTTGAATTCATATGAGATGCTAGTAGTAGTATGCATAGCATCCATATGAACATCCTCGTCCTTGCATACTGGCAAGCCTTTCCCTCGGCTGAACCAGACAGATTGTTTCCAGTGGTCACACCAAACTCTGGCAACTAGAGAAGCATCAAACACCAAGATTTAAAGAAACAAAAATAAAGAAAAGAAAAGAAAATGGTGGGTAAAAGTTGCTTTCCTATGAGAGAGAGCTTACAAGTTTGGCACAGAGGCTACAAATGACCCTGACCTAGTTCAGCTGTCGATAAGATTTGTGATCTATTTTTCTCCCCCTCTTTCATTTGAGAAACTAACCATTCTTAAGCATAAATGTTTTGCACAATTACAATTTTTTCCATGGTGGAAACTCTTCCATGAAGAATGCCTGCGAAATGCACATGGAGACTTCCACAAACAAATTATGCATAAATGTATTTGATAAGATCATAATTTTTTTATATTTTCCTTTAATTTCCATTAATTCCGATGCATTATTTGGTTAATTATACCTGGGGAAATCGAATTTATGTTGGTTTATCACTTTATTGTAGGTTTCCCGGGTTTACTTGAACTTCTTAGCCTCCCATGCTTTTTTTCCTTCTAATTTTCTCCTTGCAAATCTTTTCATTTTCTTTTGCTTTCAAGGGACTAACTTCAAGATTTTAACCTCACTCAAAATTCATTTCATAAGCGGATCCACATCCTGTTATGGTAAAACAAATGGCCTTGAGGCCTAAAAACGGTGTGCTAACCCCGTAACCTGGCAGAATCTATACCCAGCAAAGGAGATAAATCCATGGAGGCTCGTCCCAATTACAAAATCACCTGAAAATATGTCATATACAAGCCACCCACTTATAGGAAAAAAGAAAAAAAAACTTGCAAAGTCCAACTCAGAAACTGGAGAAGGGAAAATCATAAAATTTGGACATTTGACCATGCAAAATCTCTAAATTTCATTTTGAACTCCACACTAAAAAGACAGGTTAGTAGTCCCACTGGTCATTCATATTGATTATTTCTTTAAATTCTTATCAACGCACATGATTATGACTTGAACAAAAAAGATGTTTCCACTCACAACAGAGAGATGACTGTAATTCATTCATCTCGACGGGGTGACTAATCCACTTTGGAGCAGTGGAATAAAAAATCTCCCCTTCACTATCAAGCTGAAGTATCCACCTGAAAAGAAAGCAAAATAGTGGGATAAGCATCCCTAGAAAATTTTGGAACAGAAAATAAACATTATTGCGCCCAAAGTCTTTACCATGAGATAACAGCATGAACATTACCAGCATTAGTTGCCTTTATCTGCAGCTCAGTTCTCCCACAACTTTCTGGCCGCTTCCAAAAGTCAAAATCAAAAATTTTGAAAGGCTCTGACAGCTGGATGAATATTAAACTTAGTGGAAACATAAACAAGCTCACAAGAAAACTATGCCAAAAAGCAAATTTGGGGAATACCAGTTTTATTTCTTCTATCAACGCATCACAATGCATGTGAAACTGTTGTGGTTTGACACATAAAATTGTCTCCATCCCCTTTGGAACAAGGCGAATGTCATCCGCCACTTTTGCTTCATTATTAAATAGATCATGCAGCTTCCAGAGATACGTGCTTTCGACCAGCTGAGGAGAAGAACAATAAAAACAAAAAAGAACTATTAGTCTTGTGGCCATTGAAAAAGTTAGAATTATATTGTCAATTGCCAACTATGAGGACCAAGTTACAGCAAATAACTTATAAACCAAGCATAGGGATTAGGCATGCTTCACATTATGGAATGAATAAGTACGAAATGAGTCGAGGGTCACAATGAAACGAGCAAACACAATCCTCCAGACCCAATTCAAACATAAAAGCATAGACTGCTACTATTATCTGCACATCAAGACTCCCTAGAGGACTTACCCCATCAGTAAAATGAACCGGAAAAGTCCCTGAGAGGACAAGGATCACACAAGAGATGGTTTCCCTAAGGATGTAGTGGTTTCGCTTTGGCTGACCAAGGAATTCCAGCTTTTGACCCCTACAAACTGAACTTACAAATTCATTTATGATTGCAAAAAGCTGATAAATTTAAACCGACAGTGTGCTTGGTTGCAATAAAACTGCAACTTGAGTAAGGAATTAAGCATAGGACGGCCAACCATCCTTGATATAAGGTTGCTGTGAAATTGGACTCACGCAATCCACGGTCCTGAATGGACAATCCAAGGAAGCTATAAATTTTTTGTAATACTGCACTGGCAACTAGCACACTAGATTTCCGCTAAAATTCATACACTGCCAACTCGATTCCAGATTGTCTTTTTCTGTATTGCGTACAAATGTCCTTTTTCCATGACAGGAAAAAGGGCACAATACAAGATTTAAACATGATACCCGTATCTTCCTTAGCATATGCATTTACTTGACTTCATACATCCTTGTTCAAATGTAAACAATATTTGGCACTTATCTAAGGTCGTAAAGTAAGAGCTAAATGATACGTAATTCCGGAGCTTGCAAATTTTGACAGGTTCAATGACAATTAACAGTAAATAACATTAAATTAAACAAAGACAAAGCAAGAAAAAATGATTTACTCCCTCCGTTCCAGGTAAAGAGTCCATTATACTATTTTGGTATGTTTCGCTTAAAGAGTCCACTTTCAAAAAATTATGCTTACAATTTTCATAATCTTTCATCTTTACCCTCCACTTGGGTTGTAATCATCTTGGTTGTGCTTATGTATTTTTGTAATCATGACCAAATCCAATGACATTAATATATCCCTCAATAATTAGATTTTTCAAACGTGGACTTTTTGGGTGGAACGGAGGGAGTATTTCAGTAAATATGGACAAATTAAAAGGATGATAGTGCAAATACAATTTGCAGAAATACACATAAGCAGATGCAAATTATTTGGCCAACCACCTGACCATATATAGTTGCTCGGTAAGGCACCGTTTGAGGATTTTCCACCAACAGATTGTCATGTGCATGCTGTAGAGTTGGAATTAGCCCTTCACCCAACAACTCAGAGTCTAGTATTTCACTGACCTGCAGTTACAATTTATACGTCTTTAATATGAAAACAGGAATCAAAAGTAATGTTTACAGGAAAATATAATGCATTGTATACACCTGACACTTGATGCTAGTGATTAACATGAAGTCTTTACATGTAAATTCATGCAAAAGCAAAACATAAGGCTCTCAATGGCAAGGAATAGCATGCCTTTTAAATAGTTAAACATTTAGTCAAAGAAAGTAAAATATTTAAAATTCTCCGTAATGTAGCAGGTTATGGATGTAGATCAACTCTGTGCCTTTGTTCAACAAACCAGAAATTATAGACAAACCAGTTACATTTCCTTCCTCAGATCAAAGAAAATCTCACAAGTGGAACTTCAAATTCCTCTTCCAGTCCTCAGAATTCCAGCATCTGAGCTAGTAACCAACTCACAACCACATACGTGTGCACACATACACTAGTGCGACTCGCACGTTCAAGCTTCAATAAGCAGATAGGTGTTTTAAAAAGCCTTCTCATAAGGGGTGTCCTTAAATTTACATGTGATATATTCCAGTATTATCTGGTTAGCCCTGTTACTTTGGCCTATAGTTTCCAGGATTGCACCACCTGACTGCTCCTTCAGGGAAACAGTTATCTATTTTTACACAGCTAGGTCAAAAAGCTGAATGTAAACTCTAACCCAGTCTCATCTAAATTGATTTTAACCTCTACAAATTAGTTCTGGTGTTTCTGGACTTTCTAGAGGTCTTACGAATCCATTAAATATGGAGATGACCTTTTCCCTACCAGCTATAATCATTATCCCTGAATTTATCATACATATACATACAGATCAGCACATTTCAGAACAGTTTAGCGGTGTTACGTCAGTTAGAACCTGAGCAGCCTGACAAACTAACATTGTTTCTTGTTTTGTTTAACTATCAATGGTCTTTCTCCCCTCTCCCATGCCACTCTTTAGATAACTCTCTACCCATGTCTCATGGTTAAAGTGTTCTGATTTGTGTTGGCTTCAACCCAGTAATGTCTCTATTAACTCACCTTCAACACAGGTTCTCATTAAGGGCAAAGATACAGCACACAAGCACATTTATTTAGAAGTTTCAGTTGTATATTTCCATCCAACAACTTCCTCCTTTTTTTCTTCTCCTTCTTTTTTTTTTATTTATTTATTTTTTTGATCTTTCCAGCAAATTGTTTGCGAGGGGCTCAACAATGTATATCAAGGTTAACATAGTTCAAAACATACCTCCAACTGAAGGAATCAGGGGAAGAAAAGTTCAATGCAAGACTGCAATTGAAAGAAAATTTGGAACTCACAAGAACATCTGCACGAGAAGTGATATCCACACCGACTTCTAGCTCATCAGACCTCTTGTTAATAACGCGTACTTTCCTTTCCATACCATTTGCACGCAGAACCTTCCGCATCAACTTCACCATGGGAAGGTACGATTCACATGCAGTGACTGTCCCCTTTGAACTACAACATGCTGATGAATCACCAGAATCCATTGCCCTTGCAGCCATCATCGATAGCAAGCCAGTTCCAGCACTACATAATAAAAATCATAATCTATAAGAATGCATAAACTTGATGTTCAGTTGCATTCAAAATGTATCAGCACAAAAACCGATATTATTTGAAGTATTGAGCAAGTAGAAGATGTGTTGTGCGTAATAGGAGCTCATCAATAGTACACTTTAACCACACCTATACTCACTTTCACTGATAAACATCCGACAACAAGAATTTCACGTGTGTTATGCTCACTATTTCTGCTGATGCGTACTTCCTTCTCTCTCAGTTCTGATCTTTAGAGACAACTTTCATAAAGCACCTCAAATTTGAAGTTAAAATCTTACTACACCCTGGTTCATTTATATAAGTCTTATGGTGGTCTCTCTTCATCACACTCTCACGTTTATCATCAATTTAAGCGTGAGCTAAATTTATCTTTAACTTATAAAATATGCAGAGCAATTATAGTCAAACTTGGTTTTACACCTCAAAAAGAAGCAGTTAGCACGAGCTCTTCCTTGTCTTATGCTAACAGCAATTCCTTTTCTCCCTATTGTAGTACAACTTTGGTGAAGGAGCTCAATCACTAACTTTAAAAACCATTAAACCTTGGTTCATATATTTCAAGTCTAAAACTGTCGAAACATCACTGTTTGTTAAGAATTAGCCATTACTACAAACATTTGTTTTTATATATATTGGCATTCTTTTTTAATGCAATTTCTACACATTTTAAAATTTCAAAGTCAATTTAACATTTTAAAAATGAAGACTTGTTCAGGATTTACTTGCTTTTACAAAACAAACTCCCTCTGTCCCTAAAAAAATGAGCCGCATTTGAAAACTCAAACCTTTTATACTTCATTTTAAATTGCATTAAGGTTATGTTTGGCTGCTCAATACCGAGCTTTAGAATTGGAATTGGATGAACAATTTGAATTTCTTCCAATTCCAATTCTATACTCTGGAATTAAGAATCCAAACATAGTCTAAATTCCAAATTAGACTAAAAAATAGTCAAATCGGCTTTGGTTAAAGTCAAAGATTGACTCATGTTAAGTAAAGTAAATGAAGTGGGAGTGTCTTATTTAGCATTGCCCTAAATATATTCATAGCGAGGTAACCAAAACAACTGAGCAAATTACCCAATATCAAGAACATGACAAGGCTTTGATACAGTCTTGTCGATCGCTTGGCGGTATGCTCTGTTCCTGGTAGTGTCATTGAGCATATCGAGGTAAGAAGTATTGGCCAATAAGGATTTGGGAGAATCGTTAGGTGCATCGCCTTCTTCGATAACGACCCATTCCGAGTTACCAGTGAGTGGGTCGAGCTTGAGCTGGAACATGCGCTGAGTTGATGCGGCGCTCATGGTTCGAACGGAGTTGGTACTGGAACGAGTGAGTAAGTGGAGAGAAAGAATTCGAGTTAGGGTTTTGTTGGGTGGGCAACGCATGAAGTTTAGTTTGGGGATTGTGGAGGGATTTGCTGTTTGTTGTCAAATTTGAATCAGAAGATTACTGAGTTGCCACTGCTTGGTCAGGTAAAAAATGGTAGTAGTAATAAATGACATCAACCAATGGCATTTACGTATTTGGCTTACGATAATTACTGTAAATAATACTCCATGTACAATATTTTAAAGGCCAAAATATAAATTACTTCCCAAGGTTTTCACCAAATTTTAAAGTGCCCCCCACATAAGATTTGCCCCAGAAACCCGTCTGATGTTGTTAATTTTCCCAGTTAACCCCTTGGCCGTTAGAAAAGTAACGGAAATCCATCACGTGCCTTGCACGAGGGGGGGCAATTGGATTTTTTCGTCATATATATAGAATACTAACTAAAGGGGGTCAAAATGTCAAAAGAACAACACTAAATAAAGAGGTGCAAAGTGTCTAAAGTCAAAGTACCAAAAATAAAAACAAAACAATTAAACTTTTTTTTTCTTTTAATTTCATCCAACTCATTACCAAAATCCACCACCACCACCCACTGACCAAATCATCATCACCACCACCACCCATTACCAAAATCACCACCACCACCCACTACCAAAAATAAAAACAAAACAAATAAACTTTTTTTTTCTTTTCATTTCATCCAACCCATTACCAAAATCCACCACCACCACCCACCGACCAAATCACCATCACCACCACCACCCATTACCAAAATCACCACCACCACCCACTACCAAAAATAAAAACAAAACAAATAAACTTTTTTTTCTTTTCATTTCATCCAACCCATTACCAAAATCCACCACCACCACCCACCGACCAAATCACCATCACCACCACCACCCACTGCCAAAAATAAAATCCCTACTAATTTGCTTGGGTTACTGGGGAAACAAACACATAGAGAGAGAGAGAGAGAGAGAGAGAAGTGGGGGCTTACATCCACCATCGCTCATTGACCCGTATTACATTGCAGCATCTCTAACAAAAAACACAAACCAAACCAAGCCAGGCACAACGCGCCTCCACTTCTTCCCCACAAAACAGTGTGGCAGCGATGGGTCCAATTGCCGTTCCCATCGCCTCCTTCTCCTCCGCATGAGATTCAAATTATCCACCGTCACTTTCTCCCTCTCCACCAAACGCAACGCATCTCTCTCCTCAATCAACCCATTCATGGCCTGCCCTTCCCTCACTCAAACCCTAACTTTTCTCTCCTCACACCCATCTGAAGACCCCGACGACGATACCCTCTATGTTAACAACCAGCAAGTTGAGCCGAAATTTTCTTTGCAACCCGAATCGCAGGCTTCTTATCTGCGTTGTCCGAGTGGGTACTTGACGGGCGAGTCGAGAATTGAGAGAGCTTGGGCTCATTGGAAGAAATTGGGTGAACCCAAGCTGATTGTGGTACCCATGGTTGATAATTGTTTTGTTTTTATTTTTGGTAGTGGGTGGTGGCGGTGGATTTTGGTAATGGGTTGGATGAAATTAAAAGGAAAAGAAAAAAGTTTAATTGTTTTGTTTTTATTTTTGGTACTTTGACTTTGGACACTTTGCACCCCTTTATTTAGTGTTGTTCTTTTGACATTTTGACCCCCTTTAGTTAGTATTCTGTATATATGACGAAAAGACCCAATTGCCCCCCCACGTGCAAGGCACGTGATGGATTTTCGTTACTTTTCTAACGGTCATCACGGCCAAGGGGCTAACTGGGAAAATTGACAACATCAGACGGATTTCTGGGGCAAAACCTTATGTGGGGGGGCACTTTAGGATTTGGTGGAAACCTTGGAGGGTAATTCGGTAATTCATGTTTTGGCCTATTTTAATGTTTGTTGTAATTTATTTACTTATGATTTAGGATAAATACTATAAATTGTATTGTACAACATTTTAAAATTTGTTGTAATCTAATTCTATTGATGAACTCTGTTACTTTAGTATTAATCTTAGTAAAAATGCAAAATAGGCTCCACAGCAGGGCTGTTCCTAGCATTTTATAGGTTCGGAATAAAGTTAAAAGAAGAGCCCTTGTTTAATTAATCAAATTCAAGTTATAACAAAATACTGCTGTTTTAACAAATTTATCAATGACTCGTTTTTTGGATTCTATTAAATGTTCCGTTCGTTTTCTTTTTTTTTTTTTCCTTTTTTCACTTCCCGATAAATGTTTTTTAGGTAACATTATATAAATGATAAATCAATACCAACAAAATTAGACCAAAAAAATGAACGAAAGCACCTCTATTTTCAAGAAAAAACAAGGCTAACTCCCCAACTCTTCAATTTTTTTTTTCAAACTCTCTATTCAACCGTGCACCTAACATTGAAAATCAAACAAATTATATTAATCTCATGTCTTTCTAACAAATTAAATTGAAAAAATAAATTAGAATTACACCATCACCAATTCACCATAACAGACTAACAGTGTTACAGTGAGTCAAAATTATTAACTAACACATGCACACACACATTAACACAAATCACAAATGCCCTGAGTCTGTGAGTCGAACACAGTCACATAATGACTCAAATTCTGAAATTCTAAATTCAGTTTTCACACCTTAATATTTCTGATTAAGTGATTTCTCAAACCTTTACGGCCTCTTTGTGAATTGTGATGCACTAATGCTATTTCTCATTCTCAAAGCTGAGCTTTACCATGATGAATTGTCAGAATTGAAGATTGAAGGATTAAAGAATTTTAGAGAATAGAGATGAAGGTGGATCGAGACTGAAATTTGGGAGGAGGAACTCAAGGAGAATTTTAGAGAATTTCAGCCCTTTTGCCAGTACGAATGTGCACTGACGGCTCGTTTGCCTCATTCTCGTTGGTGTTGCCGTGACCCGTGTTGACTCAACAAATTGACGTCCTAACTTCCAGTCTTTTTTTTTTTCTTTTTTGATTTTTTTAAAATACAAATTAAACACTTTAGATTTTCCAGTTTGGGCCTAAGCTTGAGTAGTATTTTGGGCATCAACTTGGTTCTATCTATATATTACTATAACAGTTAACAACTCTAATAAATTTTGGGCCCCCTACCAATTTGGGCCTTGGGCGGGTGCCCAGCTTGCCCTCCCCTGGGCCGGCCCTGCTCCAAAGTTAAATGGTGTATACTAACCCTCGAACAGGTCTACTTTTTATTCGTCTCCTTTAGAGTCCACAAATTAAGATTTTTCATATAAAAATATTCCTTCCATTTTTAAATAATTGTTATATTTGATTGGACAAACAAATTTAAAAAACTAATTGACTTTATTATATAGTTTCTTTCAAAACATGTGGTCATAATTAGAATAGGAATAAAAAGTAAGATTAAAATGGTAAAAATATTTTTCTAAAAAAAACATTAGAAACAATATAATTTTTTTAGAACGTATAAAAAAAAGAAAAAAAATAGGACAATTAGTTATGAACAAGGGGAATACTTATTGTTAACTGTTAAGGTAACGTTTTCAATAATATGTCATTCAGATGACCCAAATAGAGGGACACGCCTGTCTTTCCCAATCTTTTCTTCTGTCTTTGACATGTGTTTTTCCATATGCTAAAATTGAAGAAACAGTATGCTGCTCATTTTGTTAGAGCGTTCACAAAATGGACTTAAAGTACTTCCTCCGTTCCTAAATTATTATCTTATTTAAAAGAAAAGCAAGACAATAATTTAAGGACGGAGGGAGTACTATTTATCTAAAGGTGTAAATAACTTTTCCCTTGAGTAGGTAAGAAACAGATTGGATTTGAATTTATTTACTATGTATTTGATTTTGATTTGGCCAATTGAGTTAATGTTGAGAGATTTTTTTGGTGGACTTATTAAGCGAGTTCAAAAGTGTTTCCGAATTTTAAGTTATGCTAAAATTTGTTTTCTTTCGATCAAAAGTTGATTTTAGGTTTAGTTAATGAACGGCCTCACCCTTCCCTCCAGACACGTGGCCATCACCTCAACAGCCAGGTCACGCACTCGAGCCCACACCGAGGTAGAACCCCGCCACGTAGAAACGCCGACCTGGAAGCCACGCCAGATCGGGCCGTCGGATCCCAGCATGCTCTACCCTTCCGACGACCTGGCAAATTCCTCAGGCGACCTGCGCAAGACCAGGTCGACATCCCGCTGCACAATCGACCTGACCATACCCGAAGTCGACCTCGGCTCAACCCCGCGATCCCGCTTGCGTGGCTCGCCCTTGGACATAGGGAAGGTACGGTTCTGGCGATACTAAGCTGCTCCACCTTCCCACCTTCGACAGAAAGTACAAGGACCACGGTACGGAGAACGGCCATGATCTCTGAACCAGTGCCGCTGCACTAGGGGACAAAGATTGGCACAGGGATTGTCTCCACACGGTCTCCTCTCCATGAAGAGACACCACCCTCCGCCAGCCTATAAATACCAAGGTATGGACTCACTTAAAAGGATGAACACTACTCACTTGCACACACTCTTGCACTCCTAAACTCTAGCTCATCAGCCATATTCACAGACCAAGATCTGTGGACACTGGCTATTCCACCACCTTGTTACTGACTCTCACGCCGGAGGGTTTTAGCTGGACAAACCCCAGCTCCCCTGACGGTGTTCTTCACTTGTTCTCAGGTCACTGTTCCATTCCCCATACCCTAGTCCACCAGGAGGGATCCAGCAACTCACGGCCCAGTATCCAGATAGACTACAGCACAGCACCTACGTGGAACTGACGTGGTCACAATCCATTTTTGGCGTGATCAGTTAACATCAAAGATACCACAACTTATATAAACTCCTAATTAATCCACAACTAATGCCACCATGGATGAATCCATTACATCGTACTTTGTTTTCGTTCCATAGAAAAACTGTAATGAATGTGTTGGCACATTCAATGACCCAAAATTAAGGAAAACGAAAGGTTCTTCTTGCAACTGCATGAAATCTTTCAGTGCATTCCCTAACAAATTCTTCACTACATCTCCAAAACCAACAGCCAAGTCAACTTTTTAAATGATAAATTACTATAATATATAGTTAAATGACAATCCCCGAATGCATATTTGATGGTTATTGTTTTTTCTTGAGAAAATAGAAACATTGACAACGGCAATGGCAACGGCAACGGCAACGAATGATGAAGGAGAGCTTCCTAAAATATTAGAGAAATTACCAATAGTACATCGATCACCAAATGATAAATGAACATTGTCTTTAATACCATGCATGCATGCTCAAATATGATAACTCCTCTTCTAAAGATATATATGTCTGGTACGTGGAGGAATATTTTCTCTTGTCTATTTCCATTATATAACATTTCGATAGGAGGTCGAAAGCATCATATGTCATTTTGTATACTATCAATGGTTGTGTTGTACACTACTCGTTCGTTTGGTTTACAACAAGCCCCTCTTGCATAAACCTGAGCAATGAATCCAACTATGATGATCCCTCGCAATCGCATAGCTTGAGCAGGTTCGCAAATATTGTTCTCAGATTAGTTTCTTGAGTAAATCTACAACCTTAATAATCAATTTCATAGAACAAGCCCATCTTTAAGAGCTAGTGCTAAAGGTAGTATGGTTGGGTTAATGACCAAATATGTTATAAACATCTTAACTACATTGATATATGTATGTGTTATAAACGTACTCGAAAATATCCAGCACATGCATATATAGAAATTCTAGCTAGCATGCATATTCACAAGAATAGAGACCAATCATAATGGAGTATGTGTAATATTAACAGGTGTTTCGGCCTCATGAACAACCAAATATTTTCCAAAACTTTAAAGAATCTCAAAATATTTTTTTTCCTACAACTGAAAGATAAAACTGTACAAGTACAATAGACGAACCTCAGATTAAGTTTTACAAAATAAAATTTTGGGTTAACATATTATCACACTTAATTTATATTGTTAATGTTGGAGACGAAGTGTCTAATTTCTATCAAAGAGCATTCCGATCCCCTCTTAATTTGAATTTCAATAAACTAAATGGACTAGTTTGCTCCTAACAAATCGCATTAAAGATGACCACTATTCTAGTGTATAGATATAGTCAAGTTGGTTTAGGAAGGAGGAGTTTCCAACCATGCTTAAAGTTAACCCTACCATCAATGGAAGAAGGAATTAATGTTGATTTAAGGCTGGATTATTTTCACGAGGTAGGTTTCTTGAAGGCAAGAAGTATACATCTTTACAAGCGAGTTCTCATCTTAGAACGATTCAGTTGGTGAAGAAGCATTCGACAAACACAAAAGGCACATCTTTGTGGCCTCCCATGCAATCTTCCTTTGCCTATTTCAGATTACTTTGATATGACATGAACAACAACCTTTGTTTTAGTCTTTTGATTCAGAATTCATCAAATCATTTTTCTCAAAAAGTGGACACCTCATCAATCAACCAGATAATAGAATCGAAACATTTAATCATAAACTTATGTTGATAGCTAGAGGTGCACAAGGATCAAATGTAGTTTATATATATATATATATATATATATATATATATATATATAAACTACTATAGCCTTAGCAAAGTTGATAAGATAATGCACATTAATTGCAAATAGCATTCACATATTTATAACACGTGCTGCACATGTCTTGATGTCATTAATTACGTACAATTTTGTTAGGCAAGCGTATAAACTGAGAGATATCAAATACAAAGCTATTTGTGTATCTTATTAATGTTAGGCTCCGTTTGTTTCTCGGAAAATGTTTTTCTTATTTTCTGGTGTTTAGTAACATTTGAAAAATGTAGTCAATGTAAGATGTTTTACAAGTCAATGGAAAATGAAGCATTCTTTTCAGGAAAATGACTTACGGATTCAATTTCCGTAAGTCATTTTCCAAAACTTGTTCATTCTATTTTTCTCCTAATATCACCTTTGCACATTTGGATGTGCTACATTCATTTCTAACTTTCCATTCAAGAAAAATAATCATAATATTTTACTGTAATATTTTGAAGTGATTCTATGAACAAAGTTTTATTTATATACTTTTTGTTGATATTGTCAAGATTTATGGAAACTTTTATAACATTGAAAAATATATTCATGTTCGTCCCAAAATAAATGTTTACTTTTATTCACGATCACAAATAAAAGTAAATATTCATTTTGAGACGATAAAATACAATAATATTACAGATTCAAATAGTTGAATTTCAAAAATATTTTAACTTAATATTTCAATTAGAAATACTAAGATAGAGTGAACATGTTATATATATCCTGTTTGAAATTCTTTAGTGCGTTGATTTAAAAATTTAAATTATTTTTTTAATACTTTAATTTTTAAAGATAGTATTATACAGAATAAAATAATTGGTAGAAGAGTACATGAAGCTTCTGGTATAATGTTTAAGATCATAGAATTTTTATTGAGGCTGGAATTGGAGCCTAATATCACATTTGCACTACTCAACTTTAATAAATACCCCCTTCGTCCTAAAATAAGTGTCTATTATTTCATTTCGGGACGTCCCACAATAATTATCTCTTTCTTTTGTTTTTGAAATGTATTTTCAAATCAATTATCAATTATCAATTATGTTATTGTTATTTGTGAGATTGAAAAGTAAATGAACCCCCATTAATTTAATACCATTAGTGATAATTGGGGTTACTAAAGAAATTATTTAAAGTAAAAAACTTTTTAAAAATAAATGTATATTCAATAGCAGACACTAATTTTAGGACAAAGAAAATATAACTTTTTATATGTATTTATGTTTTCCGTAAAAATTTCATATATTTGCCAAACACCGAAAAATGTTTTCCGACATATTTTCAAAAGATTTACCAAACTCCTGAAAATAGAAACTTTTCATTTTTCAGAAGTTATTTTCTAGAAATCATTTTTCGAAATTTATTTTCCTTGAAACAAACGGAGCCTTAGTCACCAATATATTTCAAGGTAAGTGCATATCACTAATTTCATTAACTAACTCATGATTCTTCCCAGATTATTTCTTAATATCGTTTGTTTATGATGGCATCGAGAGTAGAACGGACTCCATACTTTCGTTAATCTGTCATCCATATAGATGGTTTAAAAATGTGAAATGCTGTTAACATCGCTTAAATGATCAGTAAAATCTTTTTAGACTAACACTTACTCCCTCCGTCCCGGATAAATATTTCTACTTTTTATTTTGGGATGTTCTAACTAATGTTCCTAAAGACTTTTAATCCACATATTCTTCCTAATATACCCTTAAAGCTTCATTTAATATAACACATCCCAAAAAAACTCAATTATTTAAAATAGTTGAACTCAATTAATGTTCATGAGTATTATGGTCAGAATACATTTTTTTATTTGTTATTTTTTATTTTTGTTTTTTTGAGATTTTGTCCAAAGTGGTTGCATTGCTCTTTAATTAACGGCATAATGATTTTAAAACCATCTATAAGTAGATTGCTTTTCAAATTTAAGCAAAATCCTCTAGCCCACGTAAAACATCTACATGCATCTACTAGATCGATCTCCGAATGCCATTTCTTCTCACTGTGAATTCCTCATGTGTTTATGTATAGTGTGGATAGATACGAAATTTTACTGTTGTGTGGTTTCAGTTGATGAGCCAATTGCGCGTATATTTCAAACAAATTAATGCAAGCTCTTAATGGTTTTACTTTTTTTTTTCTTTTTTGATCAACTTAATCGAATTTTGACAAAAAAATTATAATAATATACTTATCAAGATAAAGTCTAAAAAATGTAAGTGACAGTATACTTAACTAGTTTTTACCCCAGTGCCTTAAACACACGGCATATATCTTTTTCAATTAAACTATACATAAACAAAATAAAGAGGAAAAATAATATTAAAATAATAAATTAAGGAGAACAACTTAAATTTAAATATAACATTGTAAGACTAATCATTATAAAAATACAACATTGTATCGGTATACTATAGATTCTGAAAAATATTCTTATACAACATTTATTTTTTTATTCATTGGCTTTCCTCCCTTTTCATCGCATATCAATATATATCTTCATACCAGGACTGTTTGATACCATATAAGAAACTGCGACATACAGTTGCATATGGCTAAACATTGGCTTCTTCAAGAAGAATCATATATGCAACAGTGATTGATCTTGACGGCTTGACTTTTGTTAATTGCATACGATACTATGGATATACCAATAAGTAAATAATAGTAACGTAAAGATTATGAGTTCGATATATAAATTAAGGTCAACTTTAGATTATGCTTTTATATAATTTTTTCAAATCTACGTTTAGCTAGGGCGTTTCGATAGATTTGAAAATATTTGACATACATATTCGAATTTTGATAAACAATAAGAGATTTTTTGAGAATTTTAATTATTTACAAAAGTTCCAATTTGATGGTTAATTTTTTTGAACACTTTTCATTAAAAGGAACCGATCTATTTAGATCAAGATATGAATTTTTTTTGTCGTAACTTTGGATTTTATGAAATGGACAAAAAAATATATATCAGATGTACATAATTTGCTCTAAAAGTTACGTACAATGGACTCTTTGGTTGCTGTTCTTATTATTCTTCTTCTTATTATTATTATTATTATTAGTATTCTTATTATTATTATTATTATTGTTATTATTATTATTATTATTATTATTATTATTATTATTATTATTATTCTTCTTCTTCTTCTTCTTCTTCTTATTATTATTATTATTATTATTATTATTATTATTATTATTATTATTATTATTATTATCATCATCATCATCTTAGAAGACATTTTATTATTGATCATGTAATGTTTCGGCTGTCCAATGAGTGTAGATTCATTTCTCGTTAATACCAATGCAACAAATACATTCATCCAAGGAGTGTAAATTAGAAGACATATTATTAATCATGTAATGTTTCGTCTGCCCAAGGATGAATCTCTCGTTAATACCAATGCAACAAATACATTATTCAAAGAGTGCAAATTGAATCTAAAAGGGTAGACCAGAACATTGAATCTGATGTTCCATTTTTAGCAACCTGTTTTAGACGAAAAACTGCTATACTTAGAGCCCGTTTGGTGTAGCGTTTACAAAATGTAGTATTTTAAATACGCAGGTCTTTTCTTATAAATGTGTTTGGGATATCACTTCAATACGCAACTTTTTTTTTTTCTAGCAGCGTTTTAAAACCTGTGTTTTGGGAAAAAGTTGAGAATTCTAGTGTTTTAAAACGCAGTTGCGTTTTAAAAACGTAATTTTTTCTGCCGCAGCATTGAAACACAATTTTTACAAATAAGCTGCATTTTATACCTGCGTTTTGGCTAAAACGTAAGAACAAACGGGCTCTTAGTAGGCTAAAATGTTTTTGTCATTATATATATATAGATAGCTATAGTATCAATGATTGAAATATTATTACCTGAGACATAATAAGTGTAAGGTTAGTCGTGATATATATTGTCTTAGGTTGACTTTTTAAAACAAAAATAAGACTACTTTTTTTTTTGGTGACGTACGAAGTAAATTATAAAGAAAATTATGTATATTTGCACACAAATCATGTACTCTCTCCATTCCGCAAAAATCCACTTTTTATATTTAAAAATCAACATGGGTCTAAAAGAAATTAAAATTTAACATACTTTAATTATGTTTTACGAAGTAAATTGCATTCATTAATAATACTACAACTTGCAACATTTACAACTTTGTAAAAACAAACAGTGCTATGCTAATTTTTTTATCAAAATTTAATTAAAGTGACTAAAAAAAAGTAAGAAATAAATTCTTTGATTGGAAATAATTAAGGGAATATGTGTTTGGACCAAAGTCATGGAGTAATACACAAAAGGAATAACAAAGATGTGGATAATAAATGTTTGAACGAGAAATGCCTGTTGCAATATATAGCTATAGAATCCGTTCATTTTATAATTAGTTGAAAAAGAATTGAAGGATCAACTTTTTGGTTGATAGGCAACAATATCGCGGGTACCTCTTCTCCAAACCTTTTCATTCAGAGGCTTTTGTTGACGAGCCAATTACATGTACTTTCAAACAACTTAGCGAAATATCAAATAGTACTTAGCTCCGTCCAACAACAAAAAAAAGTTCCCTTTTTCATATTAAAAAGTCAACCTATTAAATTACTACTTATTAAACATGCATTTATTGTGTCTTAATAAATATTACCAAAATTTTAATTAAATAATATAATCTTGCCAATACATCAATACAACTTTAAAATTTTTCAAATATAAATATTTTATAAATCTATGATCAAAATTTAACCTAAATATATATATATATATATATATAATGACAATTGAGAGCCTATAACAGCTAATTATAGTAATTTTCTGCCTAAATTAGCTTGTCAAAAATGGAAACTCCTATTTATACTAAACAATTAATGTATTAGTTAAATAATTCAACATTTTTTTAATTAAATCCTAGGAAATTGAACCAAAATTTACTACAAGCTCTCTTCACCCGGTCATGCCATGTATAGTGCCAGCAATTTATTATTCGGGTAACTGATGGTGTTCCAATGTCATGATCTTTATGATCTCTTCAGCTATATATTCATCATTTTTGTCCTTTCTTGTTTTTCTGTACAGTAAAAAAAAAATAGACACGAAATTATATTTGGCAATCTGATAACAAAAAATAGTCAGAAAAAGTTATGACTTTCATAGCATCCGTTTTAAAGGACATTCACAAAGGAAGATCAGCTTGGATTTATTATTTATAGTGATAAAGATTATAAAAATTACACATATATCTTACACATGAACAACAACCGAACATAGAAGCAAAATATTTCTTTCATTTGTGATCCATAAGAGTCTCATTCATGCTACAGAACATAGAAGAAGATGAGTCAAAACATTTCTTAGGCAAAAATGATATTCTTTGAATAAACAAAACAATTAAAAATATTAAATTTATCAATCAATTTTTGCATATTACAGTAATCAAAATTATTAAATTAGAAAACCTCTAAGAGACGAAACTTTTTTAAGAAAAATTACCATCAAGAAAATTACGACTACAAAATTAAATACAAATCTGGACAAATCTAAGCAGTAAAACCAAATATCAAAGTAGAAAAACATAAAGCAAATAATAAAATCAAATAACGTAAAGTGTATGTGACGCCCCGACCCGGATCTCTATACGAAATCCCAAGGTTGGGTCGCCAATACGACAACAACAAGAAGAGCACGTGGCGTAACCGCCCGTACTTACGATAAAACTCAACTTATAAAACCTGGTTTAGTAAAACAAGTCTTCGGCAATAACAAGCCGGGAAAACAACTATTAACAACCACGAGTTTACAACTCGGGACAGACAATCACTACCAAAAACATCGGCCACAACATGCCGGAAACAAAACATAACCACGAGCTACAACATACTCGGGAGAGAGACTAATTCAACAACGAAACTATACAAGAGCACGACATACATATGTCGGCTACCAAAAGAATATAGGGTTTACAACACAACAAATACTACCCAAGTAAAGTTTACATAACTTTACGTAACTGTCGTCCTTACCAAAAGAATATTGTTTAACACAACCAGCTCCAAGAGCTACCAAACCAAAATACAATCTTCGAGTTAAACGGAGTCTCACCGACCTCACCGGGAACCGCTAGGCTGGCTCGGATCTAAGGAAAACAAATAAACACATAACGGGGTGAGTCATAATGACACAGTAAGTTACTAGTGCAACTACATGGCATGGCATGATGCTCAAGCGTTTAAACATAACATGGCATTAACATTATATACCACAACTAAACATGTATCATCATACTTGATATACAATTCATTCAACTCACATAGCACTTTAGTTAACACATAAGTGCTCTTAAATAATTCACATTATAAAGGATATTCTTTCTCTTTCTCCAACTCTGCGTTGCTCCTGCATTATACAAATAATCAACTATGTCTCGATACCCATGTTTGTGGTATCAATGTCACCGGAATCACTCTTCGGCTATTGACTTCCCCGGAATCACTCATCGGGTTTTGACTTTCCCGGAATCACTCATCGGGTTTTGACTTTCCCGGAATCACTCATCGGGTTCCCGGAATTACTCTTCGGGTTACTAGCTAACCAAAGTCGTGCGTATTGCTACAACAGTGGGGCTACTTCCCACCTGTGGCCAACAGGTGAGGGTGTGAACTCCGGTGTGGCGACTTATAGAGATCACGAAACAAATTCGTGAAGACTATAGGTCGTCCCACCCTAAAATAACAACGACGACGCCAGCTGGACTTACACCACGCACAAGCAGGTATTCTAACTCAACTCATGCAAATAACCATCAAGTTCCAAAGTAGTGAACTTAACAAATAACACGTAGATTAAATTATTCTACAAAGTATGATCTTCAAACATGTCAACCAAGAACTCTAAACCACAATTTTAGAGCTAATAACAAGTCTCTAATTTACCAGTATCATTTACTCGGAGGATCAAAATATAACTCAAACGAACTCTAAATCTCGTAGGATTTTAACATGTTGTTCGGGGAGTCATAGTCTTCCCTAAAATCAACTTCTCGGAGTCATTACTAAAGTTCACAAAATTAGGGTTTCAATACTAAATGCAAGATCACCCAATTTCAAGTCTCAAGTTCCCTATTTGTTCAAATCCTAAGATTTATGTTCAAACCCTAGCTCATTACACATCATCAACCCATAAACATATCACAAGTACAATGTACCCATCTCAACCTAAAGATTTGTACATAAAAACAACATTCATAGCAAGTCATACAAGATTAAAGATGAACTAGCACACTAATAAGCTTAAAGCATAACAAGGGGGTTTAGTAACTTACCTTGTGACGAAAATCAAAGCAACAAAAATGAAATCAAAGCCTCTCAAGATGATCTCTTAGTTCTTAGCAACACAATGGTGGTCTCGGATCGAAGATCGGATGGTTAGATCTTTGGGAACTCACACACACACACACTAATCTCACCAAATATCTCACACACACACACACCTTGGAGCTTCAATGGAGGAATTTGGAGGAAAGAATGGAGAGAAATGAAGCCTCTCCACCCTTTTAAGTGACCACATTTTCAGATTGGGGAAGGGTAGTGACGTGGCTCAAGGAGAGCCACACATGTGGTGAGATTTAAGGGTGAAAATGTAATTTCCGAAAATTAGATTTTAAATCTGCCCGACTTGCACGGCCGCGTCAAGGAAGTCGCACGGCCGTGCCACTCTCGCACGGCCGTGTCAAGGAAGGCTGCACGGCCGTGCCAAACTTTCTGGAAAAGTCTGACCACTCTTGCACGGCCGTGCCAAACATTCTGTCCAGCCACACTTCTAATTTACTCTATTTCATTGGTTTGAACACTTGGACACTCCTAGGTGTGATCACACAACACTTATAACACATCTTATAGACATCATGAACTATAACAATCAATTTATCAATGCGTAAATAATCTAACAATTCTTATAAACATGAAACTAAAATATAAATTAAAGCATAATTCCACTAACATGCCAATAAAACAAGTTTAATATATAAATCATTCATAAAATAAGTAAATCACACGTAAGTGAAACCAGGGTGTTACAGTGTATACCTTCAAATCGCTGAGAACAAAGATGAAGATCTTTCTCCGAACTACAATAAATTGTTTTGGCTTAGTTCGTCGCAGTGACAACAACGAACCATCTCAACATTTGGGGTTGTTTTGGTTGACGGTTTTGATTTGGTAAACCACGGTGGTTGTTATTGTTTGAGATAAGATGAAATGAGTGTGCGGCACATTTAGTGTTTTTAGGGATTAAAATTGATAGTTAATGTTTGAGATGATAAATTTACATGAATCGAGATGAGCTTAAAATATATTAATGGCCTTATTGATTTTACAAACTATATTATTTTTTAAAAATTTTATAAGTGGAGTATATAAGAGTTGGGCCAAATCAGAGGTCGTATTGCCTTTTCTATTTGTCCCGGCGTGTGCAATATCTAACTTTGTCCTTTTTTTTCTTTTTTTTTTGTATTTTTTATTTTTATAATTGAGTTGTAACATGTAAATTATTTTGTAGATTATAATTATTCGCAACAGTATAGTGTTTGATGTTTTGTTTAAAGTATGTTGTTTTCGACTTCGTTTCCTCTTCTATCAAATATCAGAAACGGCTTGCAATGAAGAGGGAAAGCCAACTGATAATGTTTATTATTTATTAAAGTAATGTTTAGTTTTTTTATTTGTATATGTTTTTATTTCTATTTATTAAAGTTGTTTTTCGTCATACATTGTTCAAGGTAAAGTTTTATTTTGTTTCTTACAGTCTCAACTTTGTATTATTACATTTTATATGTTTTAGTCATTTTCTTTTTCAGCTTTAAAGCATGTAGGACTCTTCTTGAAGAAGCCAGTGTTCAGCCATGACACTTGTATGTCGCAGTTTCTAGGGTAACAGACATTTGAAAATATTGATATGCAATGAAGAGGGAAAGTCAATTAATAGAACAACAAATGTTGTGTATAAGAAAAATTTTCATAATCAATAATATTACCGATATAATGATGTATTTTTGTTTAAGTAATTGCCTCCAACTTTAGTTTTTCTTAATTTATTTTTTAATTTTGTTTTTCCTCTTCTTTTTGCTTAAATATAATATAATTGAAAAAAATATATGTCTGTGCGTTTAATGCACGGGCGTAAAACTAGTTAAATCTACTAAAAAAAGCCAAAGTAAAACTATTTAACAGTCCTTATCTGGGTCATGGAAAAATATTCCCAGTAAAAAGTTGAAAAAATTGCATCGTCATGTGTGTCCACTATATTTAACAGTCCTTATGTAAAATTTTTAATCGCTTAAATACATTATATTTGTTTTCATTTATTTAAGTCCCTTTTAAGTGATAAATTGACTATTTGTTCCAAAACTGTCCCTGTATCAACATATAACACTTTTTAAATGTATTTTGTACATAGTCGTGTGTAAAATGTGCATCATCAATATCAATTCATCACCTCCAACACTACAACCACTCTCTCCACTTCTAAAAAAACTCAATACATATCACTATCCTCTTAATTTCCTTGACTCTCTCTCTCTCTCTATCTTCCTCCGTCCCCTCTCATCATTCTCAAATTTTCCCCTTCCCTTCTCTTGTTCCCCCCAAATCATATTGAAGTCTCTCAATTCAACTTCTTGAATACAACTGTGCATTACCTCGATTAAGATCATTAGATGAAAGCGACTCCCTTCTTTGCTATATGGCGACAATGGGGATAAATTTCATGATAAATTTCATTCTTTAAAGTGGAGAGGCACACTAGAACGGGGGGAAGGAGAGAGGCAGCATTCCTTAGCTTTATTTCTTTTCATTGTTTTTATTTTTTGAATTTGAATTATAGTCGAAATATCTCAGAGAAAGAAGATCTTTTATTGATAGGTCTACAGGTGAAGCTGCTTTTGATTTTTGTTATAGTGATTAGTATTTTTAAAATATTTTGTACTTACACATCTTCTTCTTTTGGGTGGTTGATTTTGTGCATGGCTAATTTTTTTTGTGCTTCACGAAATTTACGATGCACGAAAGGTGAAGATGCTTTTGATTTTGGTTATAGTGTTTAGTACTCTTGGAATACTTTGTACTTACTCATCTTCTTCTTCTTCTTATGAGGTGGTTGATTTTGTGCATCGCGAATTTTTTTTTGCATCGCAAAATTTACTATGAATTTGTGCATTGCATCGCAAAAATTTTTGTACACAATGCATAACGTACTATTTTATATTTTTTTAAGAATATAGAGTAGCTGATATTTCGAAACAAAAATATCATTTTTCAATTAAAAACAATTATACCATTGAAAATTCTACATGGGGACGGCCCAAATTTTGCCCTGCACCCCCCCTCCCCTCACCCATAAGTTACATGACGAAAAAACCCAAAATTGAATGCTCCGTCAAGTATCATCTAAGCGGGGGCCAATGGCGGGAGCTTCACTGGCCTGCATATTCTGTCAAATTGCCCGCGGCTCCTCCGCTTCCACCACCCTCCTCCACTCTGTCCGATCTCTCCCACCATCATCAGTTTCGTCTAATTTAAAATTAATATTTCCTCATGACTTAAGTTTTCATCGCGCAGGATGACAAGGTCGTGGCCTTTCAAGACATCAGGCCTTCCGCTTTAAGGTATTCTAATCTTCATACCATTCCGAGGATATTTTGATTCAATGCTGCCCACGTTGATGAAGCACTTCCTAATTCATTGTTTTACTTTGATATGGATTTTGAATACCGAGATTTCCCAGTCCGTTAACGTCCAAATCAATTGATTTAGTCTCTAATTGATTGAACCTGCTAGTGTTAATGTGTGTGTGTGTGTGTGAGAGTCTGATTCGAGAGGAGATTTTTTCCGGCTGAATTGTTTGTCATTCTCAAATCGTGAATTTGGAGCTCTTTACTTATCAGATTAAGGGATTTTCAGATGTGGCCAGTGTTTGTAGTTTACACAAATACACAGAGTGATCGTATTTGCTCCTAGTGTACTTCTGCCCCATAATAAACTTGTCAAATCGTTCATACCACTGCCTTGGTGATTGCTTCAATCCATACAACATTTTTCCAAGTTTGCATACCATTTTTTCTTTAGTAGAAACCTTGAACCCTTCCAGCTGAGAGTGATGTAGATTTCCTCCTCCGAGTATCCATGTAAAAATGCATTTTACATCCAACTGAACTAGTTCAGGATCCAACTCTGCCACCAAAGCCAACAATATTTTGATGAAGGAATGTTTCACAATTGGAGAAAATACTTAATCATAATCAACTCCCTCCTTCTAACTCAGAAATTCTGAGTGTAGCCTTTAGCTACTAACATTGCTTTGTAGCGAATATCGGACTTGTCAGTAAATCCATCTTCCTTTGCATACACCCATTTGCATCAAATTGCCTTTTTGTCTCCATGTTTGATTCTTATGGAGAGACTACATTTCTTCATTCATGGCTGTCCTCCACTTCTTTTCTTCTAAACTTTGAACTGCGACATTATAAGTGGCAGGAATATCCTCGATTGCAATTGAAGATGCATAAGCCACTGTATTGTTGAAGCGACACGTATTTCTTTTTGTTCGCTGTGGCTAACGTAATGCTTTGGCTCATCTTGTTGCGGAGGTTCTTGGTTTGGAACCTCTTATTCATTGACTCCTCCTCTTCTTGTCAGCCAATAGCCCACGGAAATCTTTTCTGATGTGGAAGATCAGCATATGCTGCAACACCAAGCATACTCGAAAACCATGGCTTTGATACTAATTGTCGTGGAAATAGAGCAATATTTCCATCGATAATTAATGACTGCAAGTGAATGATTGTGCTGAAAATTGTAACAGAAATTCCCATGATGCAGGACGACCACAGCAACAGGGAGGATTTGAGTTATCAACTTGGATCTTAAGGGGCTAATGCAAATAATAATATTGGGGCTAGGATTATGAGGATTATAATTTTGACAAGGGTTAACATATGCTGATTTTCGGGCTGAAAATGGAACAATTCAGGTCTGATCTGATTTGTAGAACTGAAGCTGGGAGGAAATATAGGAGGAGATAGGATAGGAACTCAGCACAAACTAAAAGATATGCCTAGGCATCACAACCTAGGTTCCCATAGGCTTTACACCCATGGTTCTTTGAGCATCACACCCAAAAGAAAGATGCATGACACATCATAATAATGAATGCTAAATTGTTCTGCATTCTTCCTTAATCTGAACCAATACAAGATATAAATATGGCCAATGGGCCAAAACAAAGCATTAACTAACTTCAACCAAAACTAGCACACACAGCCCTCACTGTCCACACGGCAGCCACACAGCCCACAAACTTTGACTTAAGACAAAAAGCAAACCTGGCAGCCTATAATGTTAGTCCTAAGACAAATTACAGAACCGCTCTTAGTAAACAAGCTTCCAATAACAGCAATAGATTATAGATAATTATGGCACGCACATCCAATATTTCTTAGGAATCTCTAACTGCATCATTCTCCCTTTGTTGGATAAGAGAAAACTCGACCTCGGATTTTAAAATTTGAAGCATGAAAATCCACAAGCTTTGATCAAGCATCGAAGTTTTCATGTAAAGGGATTGTACTTGAATTTTCCTTTTTCTACTAACTTGAAGGTGTGGGCAGAAGATTTGGAAATCGACATACTCTATCATGGCATGATGTTTTGTTGGAACCACAAATTTATTAGAGGTGTAGTCGGCATGGAAAACACATGCCATGAGTCGTCCAAAAATAGAAATGAATCTTTCGCAACTGTCCTGACATCATTTAATTTCATGAGACACTCCGTGAGTTCCCCCATTCCAGCGAACTTCTCAAACTTCATATTTTGAACCTCGTTAGAAATTTTACTCTGTAGGGCAGGTTCAACCTTGACAAGCTCCCCCCTACTTATGTATAGAGTGGCTGAACAAACTTCCTCGATTCACTGCTGCATTATAATTTGCGAAACCTATAAACCCAGGTTCTTCCATTGAGGGTGTATCTCAGACTGAAGTTACCTAAAGTACAACAAAATCTTCACAAATAAAGAATGTAACTCAGCTGGAGAAAATTCTTCGATAGATCCTTGAGTTTATATGTTCAATTCTGTGTTTCAATTTCTGGTTAGTTCCATTGTGAGTTGGATGTCCAGCTTATGACGGGCGTAGGCCAGATAGTTAATTTTACCCACTAACTGGTCCTAATATGTAGAAAAGGGCTATGTTAACTGGTTTGTCTATGAGGATCGGATATGCCAAAATTTAAGATTTTGCACTAATTTAGAGTAAAATTGCCACACCATACCCACACCCACACGCACACCCACACCCACACACATGTTGTATCGCGTCGACATGAGTACTTTGGCAAAAATGAAGGGTCCGTGTAATATAGGAGAAGGGTTGTGTGGGATCATGGGCTTGTTCTTGCGGTTAAATTAAATACACATCTGGGAGATTCTTTATCTGCTTTTTTCCCTGAATGAAACTCTTTCAAAATTGTTGTTTCTATCTTTGAATCCTGCACCTAGCTGCCTTACTACTGAAGTCTATATGCCTGTCTATGAGTAGCATGATTTTTATCATATAAAGGATGTTGTATCGATCATCTTTTGATCTTTGTCATTAAAGCATTTGACAAACTTGTATATAACCAAAGGATTTCATTCATTTTCCATTATATGGAAGCCATCTTGCTGCGTCATAGCTGACGTTCTCGGAAACACCTTGTCATACTTAAACGAACAACTATTTGGATTCCCTAGATAGCTGCAAATTTCGAAATCGGGTAGAAATATGACAGCTCATACTTTTAGTTAGACCAAAATGCTGTTACTGAATAGGTCATCTCATGATCATCTGTGATTTAAAACTGCCATTTGGCATGGTGGATGCAAATTAGTTCGTATGAATCTTCCTTTTTGACAGTGAAGGTTGACTATTTGATGTACATGCGTCATTCGTCATGTTTCATATTTGCTTTGAACTTCAACATCTGTTTCAATGCCTAGCTTCTCTGGAAATGCGGGATGTTTGCTATTCCCTGGTGCATATGGAATGAGCTGGTGCTAGGATATTCAGCAATTATAGATTATCACTCATGTTCTTTTTTTCTGATAAAAAAAGATTATCATTCTTCTCTCCTGGGATTGTGTGATTTTCCCGCTGGGTCAAATCTTTGAGAGCTTTTTACGGTTTCACATTGTCTGACCTTGTCAGGGGCTGGCAAGCTGCTGTGTCTTGATTTTATTCTCAGGAATAGTAGGGTACTTTTCTCTTGTTTTCCACTGTTTCTATGAGATGGACACGTGTCAATCATTATGCCTTTCTCTTTCAATGATTAAATTTTCTTTTTTCCTATTAAAAAGCATATTGTTGTTTCTTTGTATTCGTGGCTTCTGCCTTGATAGTTTGGGTATATTAAATGAATGAAATGCTGGTGTCTTTTAGGCATTACTTGGTGATTCCTGTGGAGCACATTTCAACAGTTAACAACCTCAGCAGAAGAGCTGAAGACTTTTCTCTAGGTAAATATTAGTGTTGCAACTGAACAGAAAATTAATGTAAAATGAAATAATGATGCAGAGTGATTTTAAGTTAACATTATACTTTACTGGTTTTGATTATGTGTTCAATTCTTAATTTCCTTCTTATCCAGTGAGTCAAATGCTAGAAGTGGGGCAGACACTATTAAGCAGAGATGCACCTCATTCCAAGTACAGGTGTATTTCCAATGGTTGAATATCTGTTTTTTCTTCAATTTTCTGTTAAGCCTATAGAGTTGGCCTTTTAATATACAGTATTTTCTTGGAAATTTAGAGGGTAGTGAAGCTGTGAAGGTCTTATACATTTTGTTTAACTTTATATCAACAGTCGAAATGCGTAAAAGTTTTCACACTTCCCCTCAGTTACATAAGTTTTGCAAATTTGTAAATCAATGCTGTCTCTATGTTTCTTTATTTAATGTTTAGTTTACACAAAACCAAACCGTAAGGCCCCACAATGGAGCCGCCTGCCTTGGACCGCCTTTTTTTTTTTCGGACACAATCCCTAAGATAAAGGAAACTATGGGTGTTTGCGACAAAGGATTTACGTTTATGTGCATTCTTTTTCTTGTCTTATGTCAGATTTGGTTTTCATCAACCTCCCTTTAACAGCGTCAACCATCTTCACCTCCATTGCCTGGCACTTCCGTTTATTCCTAGGTGAATATTTGATGGTGATAGTTATCATTGCTTCACTTGCTGTTTATTCTTTTTGTCCTTTCTGAAAAGAGTAATATATTCCATGAAAGTTACACAAATACACAGTTTTTAATTTCTAGAGCTAAAAAACAGGTGGAAGCGGATGAAATACATTTCTTTGGGACCGCTTGGTGGGTTTATTGAAGCTGAGAAATTGTTGGAGCGAATTAAGCCTTTGCCGATCCTGCCATCACGAGTCTAATGTATGCATTAACTCTTCAGTGAACTAAATTCTTGGTAGTCTCTTATGCCAATTGTAAATATTCACTGATCACTCATTGGACATCCAAATGCTTTTGTTAAAGATTAAGGCTTCCCTTATATGTCTTCATACATTTTATAGTGTATGCTTCATATATGATGCATCTGTCTCTGCGTTATATCTAATCCTTTTTCAGGTTGCTCTGCTCTCTTTATTCTGGTTGGTATTATCGTTCAGGTAAACAATCTATACAGATTCTGTTGGATGTGTACTATATTTATTTGGCGGACCTAAACTGCAATCTGGTTTGCTAAAGGGAACTACGAATAGAGCTTCTTCATTCCTCATATCTCTCTTCTCACTTTTGTTGTGTGTGTCAATGCGTAGTGCTGGGGAAGGGTGGGGGTGGGGGTGGGGGTGGGGTGGGGTTGGAGGAGAATAACTTTAGTTTTGGATTTATTAAGATGAACTGTTACAGGACTATTGTCGGACGTGTTTGTTTCTGAGGGGGCATGCATGCGGAAGTAAATTTGATGTGAATGGAAACTTTTTGGTGTCTATCATGTGGATTGACATCTTGTTTGCAATTGCATACAATTAGGTGAATGAAAGTCCTCAGGCTTGGGGAAGGAGGGAGTTAATACATGGCCTGAAACTTGCATTGATGGATAACAGCTTTATAGGGTTCACAATCAATGACATGAGGAGATCGAAGAAAGAAGTGGAGTGTTCCAGAAGAACGCACTGAACTTGAGGATAATATCACTTGTGAAATCCTGGCTACATATTTTTTCTCTGCACTTTGTGAACTGTGTATAGATAGACCTTTCTTCCCCTTATGGCTTATGTCTTTGTGAAGCTAGACACGCCATTTTGCCACGTTATCACCAAAATTATTTCAAGCAAACCGTGTCGTTGATTTGCCTGTCATATTTCCAGCTGTGTGACCATCATAGGTTAGGAAAGCAGGAGTTTATAGTGGATCAGCTTGACGAAAAAACAGTTATCTTTTTCATGATATATATGCCGGTGTGCGTAGGTTTCAATCCAGGTGTAAGTCACTGACCACACATCTCATCACATGCACAGAATGTATTAGCGCTTAAATACAGCTCGTGAACTTTAAAAGTGTCTGGTGTATTGATGTTTGAGGTTTGCTAACATTTTAGTAGTATTGAGCTGCCACCTGAGGAATACATTTAAGTCCCTCCTTGGGATCCATCATAATTGATGACTAGAAGTTGTAGATGCAACAAAAGATATAATTTACCAAAGTAAATAGATAACAGTAGTCACCGACTTTACCAAAGTAAATAGATAACGCCAGTTGGCCTGAAACTGGAGAGTGATACTAGACATAAAAGAGCATTGAAGAATAAAAAACCTTCGGTGAATGATTGAACAAAAGTTACTAGAAAGATGTCACTATTGATTGGTTTATTACAGTCGTAGAACTTATCACAAGTATACAATCTTTTTATTGATAATTAGACCACTCGTACCTCTTTCTGCATGACATTTTAGTCCGTGAGTTCGGATTGGATCAAGGTGCTCCGGAGGTTCGTAGTGATAGCGAAAGCGCTATTCACTTGGCGAAGAATCAAAATTCTTTTCATAGACGAATGAAACACATTGATATAAAGTATCACTATATTTGGACTACAGTTGCAAGTGGTGAAGTGGTCTTGAAGAAAGTGGGTAGGGCTAATAATCCGACGGGTATGCTAACTAAGCCCTTACAAATTTCCAAGTTTGAGCATTGCTCAGACTTAGTTGATGTTTATGGTCATTAAGCCCTTTGGGGTGGGTTTGGCGATGGAGAACTTGTTCCACTATTGTTACATGGTGCTGTATGAATCAAATGGTGCGTCAAGGTGGAGATTTGTTGAGCTTTGGTGACACACATTTGATGGTTTCGAGGTGCGTTTTGGATACGTGGAACAAAATGGGTAAGTTAGACGAAGAGCTGGAGGCAGGAACCACTACCAGAGCCGTACGGCTTTTGCTGTCCTGTGACGAGTTTCAGCTTTCCTAGTCTAATTCGGATTCCGTTTTGGCTTATAGTTTATATAGAAATGTGTTGTAAAGCCATAGGACACGGAAGAAGCCCGAAAAAGTGTTTTCTCTTAGAATTACTCTACGTTAGCTCCAGAGATCAATTGTGAGAGATTGAATGATACACTTTGAGAGATTGAGTGGTTGATTATCACCTTGTAATTCTCCTTGTTCTCTTGTTCATCATATAGTGGATCACTGGATTGTTTCTCCGTCGCCCATAGTTTTTTTCTCCTCTTGTTATGAGGGGTACTTTTCCACGTAAATCGTTGTGTTCATCTTCTTCTATTTTTTTTTAATCTATTTTTCCTACTTTGATTGTCATTGTATATTGGCATAAAACAGCAAACAATCCTACCCCCTAAAAGATAATATGAAGGCGAAGTCTCATAACTATTATGGAATGAAGTTGTCCCAAGGGAACTTTAGTCGGGGTAAATATCACCCTTTGATCGAGGACACTGCTAAATCCCTATCCATTATTACCAGAGAGTGCGTTTATGAGGGGGCAAGTAAGTTTGATGTGAATGGTAACTGTAAGTCTGTATGGTGTCTATCATGTATATTGATTATCACGTAGCTCTTACTGCAGAGAGGGAGGTGTACTTGTTTGCAACTGCATACATGGGGATAGCAACTTTAAAGGGTTCGTAGTCAATCACATAACGAGAGGAAGAAAGAAGCAGCGTTCCAGAAAAAAAAATGTACATGCAGATAATATTACATGAGAAATCCCGACTACACTAGATAATCTTGATGCACTTTTTGTGAACTGTCGATAGCTTTCATCCTCCATTTAGGGCTTAGGTCTTGTGAAGTTAGACGTTGCATTTTGCCTCATTATCACCAGATTCAGGTGAACCCAGTTGTAGATTTGCCTATCATATTCTCTGATTTTGCTTCTTTTTCAAGCTGTAGCCTTCGTTTATTAGGGAAGTAGAAGTTCACAAATTCATGATATACGTTAGCTTGATGAAAAAAGTAACTCTTTTCATGATATTTTTATAGGTTTTTAAGTTGAGGTGTAAGACTGTTTTGAGGTTTAAGGTTTCCTTGTTCGGTGTTTGAGGTTTGCTAGGATGTTGGTAATGTTGAGATGCCACATAGGAATACACATAAATCCATCCTTGAGATCCATCATGACGAGCCACGACATGGGTGATGGGTGTGGCTTTTGATGAGGGTGTAGGTGATTTATACTAAATTAGTGCTCGATACGAAATAATTCGTCCTTTTTTCCCAAGATTAGATTATGAGAATTGTTAGGAATAGAGCCTAGGCTACGATCATGACAACCATGAAATGATTTGGACTCCCAAGTCACTTACTCCCTCCGTTTCGAAATTATTGTCTTGTTTGATCCGGCACACGGATTAAAAAAAAACAATTGACTTAATTGGTATAGTGTGTAGTTTACTTTAATGCTCATGTGCATAAGACTCATAATTAAAGTAGGTAGAAAAAATAAGGTTAAAATGGTAAAAGTGAGGGAAAATTATATAATTAACAATCGTATAATTGGGGCTTATTGATTTCACCAAAGTACTTTTAATATCCAAAATATGATCAACCTACTCTCAATTTAGGTGCGATGTGATTCCTGTCGTCAAAGTTCTATAAAAAAAATTTAATATAACATTTTGTCCACATCAGCATGCTCTTTAAATTTTTGGATGGAATTTTGACGGCAGGGACCACATCGCACCTAAATTGAGAGTATGGTAGTCACATTTGGGATATTGAAAGTACGATGATGAAATCAATAAGCTCCAATTAGTACGATGGTTAATTATATAGATTTTTCTAAAAATAATATTCTAAAAAGAAAAGTTTCAAAAAAAATAAATATTTAGGTACGGACAAAAAAATAAAGTAAGATAACAATTTAGGACCGATGGAGTAAGGAGTAACATAGGGCAATGTTTATTTGGATAATGTGTTTTTGAAGATAAAATACTTGGTACACTAATAACTTTTTTTATTGATTCCAACAACCACCGTTATCATTATTGGTACTTTTAAGTGTTTTATATGTTTAGCGCCTATGTTAAAACAAATGGTTGAGAACAGTAGGCTTACTACGCCCATGCACATTCCCTACCAAAAAGACAAGAAAAGTTTGTTTAGTGTTTTATCATATGCATCAAGGATGGACAAGTCGTCCTTCTTACGATGGGTCGTCGACCAATCCATCTGTTTTAGGTAGTAAGTGAAGGACTAGATTTATTTTATTTATTGAGAGAGTATCCTAAAGTTGGATGAGGCTGGCTTGCAAATAATTAGGGAGCCTGTGATTGTTGTTTGGGGGAGTTGTTAATGTTAATTTGGGATTATTTGTGGGGGTTGGGGCTGTCTGTTGTTGGATATTAAATCAAGCCTAATTTAATTAGAATTGTTATTTATTTAATTAATTATCAAATTCTATTATATCTCCTAATTAATTTAGGAATGGGGTTGTTAAATATGACTTTCTTATTAGGAATAAGATTTATTTGAATCTATTATAAATAGATGGATTGTGAAGTTTTATTATAAAAAAAATTTTTATTAACAATTGAGTGAAGATTAATTAAGCCGTACAGTGGACGGCGTTAGGAGAAGGCTATTAAGCCATTGGTATTGCCCAAGAAAGTGGGCTGTAAATGATTTCCTCCTTGTTAGAAAGTGAGTTTAATAATAAAGAGCCTGTTTGGTACAGCGTTTACAAAATGCAGTGTTTTAAAAATGCATCGTTTAAGAATTGCTACTTGTGGTATGATGTATTTGAGCAATTTGATAATCCGGAGTCAAAGACACTTTTAATAGCAAAAGACTTTCATATATGACAAATTTTACGAGATTCAATACATGAAGGAATTTGGGGGTTGTTGTGTTTGGGAACTACAGAATCTCTAAAGGTGGTTTGGGAAAAACTTGAACATACTTTCAAAAATTATGAGGAGTGGAAGAAACTTGAACGTGATTTTAAATATCGTGGATATTTAGTTGTACCTACTGAATATTGGACAACAAATTATTCTGAGAATAGATTTACGTTTGAGCAATAAAGAGAACATGTGAAGAAAATAAATAAAATGATAGAAATTTTAAGGAAGATGGATGAGAAAAAGCAAAACAAAGAAATAGAAAAAGAAGTATTACATGAAAAAGAAAAGGAATTGGAAGAGAAAAAGGAAGAAAAACAAAGTTTTGAATTTGATGGTGATACAAAGAAGAAAAATTTGGTAATCAAAGATATATGTGGTGACACAAAGGAGGAAGAATCGATTGAAGATTCAGGTATGATATCTAATTTAGTTGAAACTGATAGTTCATGTTTAGGAGAATGATTTGAAAAAGAATATTGCTGTGAGAAAGAGAATTTTGAAAAAGAAAACAATTGTGAAGAAGAAAAAGAAGTTAAGTTTGTTGAGATAAAAATTGGTGAAGAGAATTTTAATATATTGGAAGTTGTATTTGGTGATATGGGAGATGTTGAAGAATTATTTCTTCAAGCAATTGGTGTTGAGAAATTTTTAGTTGAAGATGATAAGTTGGGTGAGAATATTTGCATGAATAATTTAGATGATGAGGAGAATATGAAATTTGAGAATGTGTTTGATGTTGCACAAGAGTTTGTTGATTTGAAGGTTGTCGATCAATATATTGAGAAGGTTGAAAATTTTACTCCTATTGATTTTCTCGGTATTGAAAAATTTCTTACTCCTAATTCAAGTCCTACCAAAGTTGATTTATTGAAGTATTGTTTTGGTTATTCAATTAATGAGTTTCAAGATTTGATTAACAACGGAGATGTGTATTTTATTAAAGTGGATAGTGAAGATCTTTTGAAGATTCATGAATTCTCAAGATCATGCAATAGTGGATATGTTGGATTAGACATTTGCTTTATTGAGTTTGAAGATGAATGGGTTAACTTTTTGATCGTGAAGAACAAGCCATGAAGTTGTATGCCAAGTATAAAGTTCGTCCTCAATTGCGAGTGAAGATGAAGACCGAAGATGAAACACAAGTGTACAAGTTGCTGACGGCTGCAGAGATCACGTTGAAGATTACTGCTCGAGATGGCGATAGACCAGATATTTTTGCGAGCTTGGTTTAAGGGAGGCAATGTTGGATATTAAACCAAGCATAATTTAATTAGGATTGTTATTTATTTAATTAATTGTCAAGTTCTATTGTGTCTCCTAATTAATTTAGAAATGGGGTTGTTAAATATGACTTTCCTATTAGGAATAAGATTTATTTGAATCTATTATAAATAGATGTGTTGTGAAGCCTTATTGTAAGAAGAATTTTTATTAACAATTGAGAGTGAAGATTAATTAAGCCGTACAGTGGGGGGCGTTAGGAGAAGGCTGTTAAGCCGTTGGTATTGCCCAAGAAAGTGGGCTGTGAAATGTGAATGATCTCCTCTTTGTTAGAAAGTGAGTTTAATAATAAAGTTTATTCTCCTCCATTTATATAATTGTTTGTTGAGTGATTTTAATACTATTGGTTATTGTTATTCTGCTGTGTGTTACTCCCTCCGTTCTTAAATTATTGTCTGGGTTGACCTGGTACACGGATTAAAAAAAACTCAATTGACTTAATTATTAATATTGGAATAGTATTGAAAAAGTGTGTTGTTTCCTTTAATGCTCATGTGTATGTGGCCCATAATTAAAGTAGGAAGAAAAAGTAAGGGTAAAATAGTAAAAGTGATATTCTAAAAAGGAAAGTTTAAAACAAGATAATTATTTTGGGACGGATGAAAAAAGAAAGGAAGACAATAATTTAAGGACGGAAGGAGTATTATTGAATATTAAAATTTATCTATTCTTATACATTGATATTGGTATCAAAGTTATTAATTAATTAGATAATTTTATATTGTCTACATCTGTCTTCCAGAGAGATTGAAAAGGACTTGGAGTTGGATGGAGACTTGTTTCTTTCCCTACTACTTTAGGTATGGCAATCACAGGATAGGAGGAGGTTCGAATCAATCTTCGTTCTTTCTAACCCTCCCTCCCGTTCTCCATATTATGATGAGGTTGATGGGGGAAGGGGTGAGGTCGGTCAGTCATGGGATACATCCAAAAAAATAGATACTTTCGCTTTCTTTAAATTATTGCCTTTTTTTTCTTTGTAATTTTTTTTTTAATACACATAAGTGCTAAAGAAAATTATACATTATATTAATATTAATAATTAAATTAATTATTTTTTTAATTTATATACCAAATTAAATAAAATAATAATTAAAGAACGGAGGTGGAGGGAGTACTACTGTAGACTTATCATATACAGCTGGCTTTGTTTTCTGGTATGGGATTCCACAAACGCTACAGTTTCTCTCTCCCTCTCCCTACTGCACGGAACCTTTTGGCACAGCTTTCACGGCCCCCAGCACACCGAGTCGCACTCGTGGCAGGATGTGACTTCACTTTCATGTAGCCAAAACCAAAAAGCACTGGCACGCAGGCGAATAGCCAGTCAGTCACTCGGGCTCACAAGAATCCATCTCGAAATCACTACTTATTGGAACCTAGTGACAGGGCCCACATTTCACATACACATAAACCTGCCACTTTGGCACCAAGGACAAGGGCTTAAAGTAGGCTGCTGAGACACGTGTTGCCCTCTTACTCCTTTCCTTTCCTTTCCTTTCCAATGAGCTGGCTTGCTGATAAGGAGGAGTTGAGTTTTGAAACTCTATTTTTTTTTTGGGACGAAAATGCCCATGCGTTCTTTAAGAGATGTGCCATGTATTTGTCCCTTGATTTTGGTGGAGTGAGATCATCTTCATAGTCCATATATAGGGTCCTAATCCTAAATAGATTTTCCAAGTTGTACTTCTTCTCGATTAGTATTAGTATAGTGGAATTCTCCATTGAAACCCCACTTCTCAATTACAACATTTCATCAGTGATTTGATTTATTTTACGCTTACCAAATATTTTAAATATTATATTTTGAATTATTACTATTAAAATGTTGGGTATTTAGGGAGATTCTTTATCATAATTGACTTAATCAATTTTAAGTGAATTGGTTGATTTGACTTGTAGTCGGTGACATGATTTTTTGTGTTTAATCTATCTGGAGTAAAGTTATCTCTCACACTATTTAACTATAAAAAGTTGCAAAATGGGTTGTCTTGTAGTATAATTATGGACATTTTGTATATATAATCCAAAATTCAAATTTACATATAATTGTTGATTACATTAGTGTTTGAGATTTAGTGCTTGTAATCAGATTTTTCTTGGTATGAAGCCCTCCTTAGAATTTCACAATCAGGGTAGGTTCCAATAATATATATATATATATATATATATATATATATATATAGGTGAGCTAGTTTAACGAGACTAGGTACATGCACCATAATTAGACAGTTACCTTTAAATTTTATTTTTCATAGTTTCAATGATTGTCTCTAATTTAAAATGATCCAGTTAACAAGTATCTCTGGGCATTTGTAAAAGATCCAACTCAAAAGTACTACAAACTAGTATTTCTACAACACTTTTGTAAAAATTACTAGTATTACTATTTAGAGATATTTCACATTAGAAAAAAATAAAATAAAATAATAACTATTATGTATTGCAATTTTTCTTTAATTGTATTAACTCGGCAGTCTTGTACTACTCCCTCCATTCTCAAACTGATTGCTATTTTTTGGTTTTACAAAATATTAGAATATTTGATTTTTAAACAATTTTACTAGTACACGTATTCATAATATTCTTAGTATCCACATCATGACATTGCAACTTGCAATGCACATTGAACATAATAGTTGTCAAAGGTAAATTTAGTAATTTTACTAAAAAATGAGCATTTATTTTGAGATAGACATTTATTTTGAATGGAAAGAATATTAATAGATGAATTATTTTATTGAATTTTTAAATGCATCTGCCTTTTGGTATGCATGCTCCTTCTTAAAAAAATATTTTGTGATCTTTGATTACCACACAGTCAGCTCATAAAGAAAGCCGTCATTTGAATGAGATAGGTCAGGCTGCAAAAATTAGCAAAATGAAAATTCTACTGAACTTAATATATAATCCATTGTACTATCTTATACGGTGATCAAATAGCTTATACAGTGATCAAAGACTATTCGAGAAAATATTCAGTAGTCCACAACCAATGAGAAGCTCTCGTTTAGTGAACATTTTAGACTCAATTGTTATTTTTAGGGTGAATTATAGGCCTGTTCCTTTTTTGATATTTGTAATCGCTTAAATAGACTTATCTTTTTTTAAAATTAAAAAAATGTATTTTTGGGGCAAAAAGACGATTATGTCATTAATGAAAGAAAAACACGCGTGCATCAGTAACTCAAGACATCGCGATGAGTAATCCAAGACATTGCGTGGGTTAATCATCGCAATGAGAAACCAAGACATTGTAATGAGCAACAAAGGCATTGCGATGAGTAACTAAGGCATCGCGATAAGTAACTAAGGCATCGCGATGAGTAATCAAGGCATCGCGATAAGCAACCAAGGTACTGTTTGAATTTCAACCGCTGGATGGGAATTGATTTTCGTTTACCTTTCGGGGCTAAACAAAGGTTAAACAAGTGATCGATTCCCGTTGCGTTGCCTAGCATACTGCGATTGGCGAATTAAAGGCATCCCGATGCCCAATTTAAGGCATCTCGATGTCCAATTTAATATAATATCAAAATCGATCAAAATGGTTGTTTTTGGTTAAAAAATTTACATACAAACATGATATTGACTTCCTATAACAGTATGATATTGATATTATACAAAATTCAAACTCAAATCATTGATTAAAGTCCTAAAATCAGTCCAAGAGCATCTCCCTCTGTTTTCGGACAGCACACTATCAAGCTTGATTTGGATCTCAAAAATAATATTTTTTGGTAGAAAAATTGTGCACAAATGTAGTATTGAGTTAGGATAACAATATGAGATTGATTTTAAACAAATTCGAAGCTTAAAACATAAATTAAAGTGGTCAAATCAGCTTAAGAACAAAAAAAAACAAGATGAACTCAAATTGTGATCAAATTTGTGTTCTATGCATGAAAATTGATACCCAAACATGAGAAAATATTATATTAACAACATGAAATCATTTATACATCAATTCAAATCTCAAATCTAAAGCAATGATGTTATTGAGGACATTTTAGAAAGAAAATTTTTAAAGTGCCTTTTAAAAATTAAAAAAAAAATAGACTAAAGAGAAAAAAAATAAATCGGCCAGCAATTTTAAGTTATTTCTATAGAATTTGAGCCCAAGAAATATACTCCCTCCGTCCCTAAATTATTGTCTTCCTTTCCTTTTTCATCCGTCTCAAAATAATTATATTGTTTGAAACTTTCTTTTTTAGAACATCACTTTTACTATTTTACCCTTACTTTTTCTTCCTATTTTAATTATGGGCCACATACACATGGGCATTAAAGAAAACAACACACTTTTTCAATACTATTCCAATATTAATAATCAAGTCAATTAAATTTTCTTAATTCGTGTGCTGAATCAACCCAAATAATAATTTAGGAACGGAGGGAGTACTAATTTTTGGTCGTTTCATCTAAATGAGAGTTTTGAGTGGTTGTTGACCACTTAAGGCTTGATGATCTAGGACAGAGAATATTTTATTTACTGTATTGAATTGAAATTAAAGTTGGGGGGCAATGAATTGGATTGTCTACTTACTGTATTGCGGTCTCTTTTCTCTTTGATCAGACTGCAAGCAAGCAAGCAAGCAATCAATCAAATTAAGGAGCTGATCAACTGGGCTTTTCATAAAGTCGATGTTAAAGGAGTCAGTTCATTCTCTATCTAATACAATACAGCTCATGGTATTAATTAGATGTACAGTAATTAATTGTAATGAGCTAAGCATTGGCTTGTTTGACTTTGACATTGGTTGACTTTTATACTCGACCAGGCTGCTGCTGCTGCTTTGATTACACCTTAGTCAATTTTGCCACTTCCTTCAAAAATACACCAACCAGGTAGGTGTCTTTTTCATTTTTATCCTTCCATTAATTTGGATTATAACTCTTTATATACTACTCCATAAATAAATAATCTCGTTTTTCTTTTTAATATGTTTAATAAAAAAAGTTTAGTCTCTCAAAAAATAGTACATTTATACTGTAAATAATAAAAAACAAAGATACAACCAAGTGAAATTATAGTTTTAAAAATTTGATTTGTCAAATAAGACTATTGTTTAAAAATATAAAAGAGTATTTGTATATCCGAAGAATAATACTCCATCAAGCTCTACTTAGAGCATGGACTTATCTTATAGCTAAAGTAGTATTTAAACAAACTAATTTATTCAAAGCATGCATATTTAATTTTGGAAGGTTTATTGAATCTTTTGTTTGCTTCCTTGGATGACTACATTGAAATGTTTGGTAAAGTTTTGAATTTTTAATTCGACAAGACTTCTTTACACTTGTCCAAATTGGTTGGCTTAAAGAGTTCAATTCCCTATTAAATAGCTGCAAAGTAAGAAACGATTGAAAACGCTGATCATCTGTTGTCTTGCTTTACGCTTGAGTGGCAAACCCATAGTTGTCAAAACAGGAAATTCTATCTCTATGATACGTATTGGGATATGCATCGCTTATAGTAAGATACGTTATATATATATATAATGACTATTAAGCAATAATTAATAAAAATATATTATCCAATAATTAAGGTTAAACTTCATATATTTGTTTTCATATTTTGAAAGCTTGATATTAACCCAAAAAAAATTAGGAGAAAAAGAAAATAGATCAGAACATAAAATATTCACAATTAAATAAACTTTTAAGCTTAAAAAACTATCAAATTAATACTTTTTTGAAAAAAATAAATAAATTTCAAGATGTAATATTTTCCTCCTTCAATTTTATCTTCACTCATTAGCATATATGGACTCTATTATTACTATCAACAAGGGTTTTTTTATAATGGAGGATTAGGGAATTGGATAATGGACAAATTAGATTTGGGTTTAAAAAGGGAGGTAATAAGAATTGGTGATTTTCGTATCGTATTGTATGATATGTATCGCGTATCGTACGATACGCTAAGCGTATCCTACGATACAGAGTCCATTACGATACGGTGATGCGATACGTATTGAAATAAGTGATTTTCATATCGTATCGTACGATACTAACAACTATGGGCAAACCAACCCTAATCAAATGGGACTATTCATCCTTTTGCTGGCAATGCCAATTGGAAGAGAAGTGATTTCCTTGGTTAAAAATAAAAAATAAAAATAAAAAAAGGAAGAAAAACAAGAACATAAAGCAAGCACCATTTCTTGTAGATGAAAAGGTATTTCTGACAATACTGGATCAAGACATAACCTAAGCCCAAAATGGGTGGATGAAGATGTGTGCCAAGTACGTGCATGAACCTTGTTATTGATCATTTCTTAATAGCCATTGCATATGCATGTTTTAAGGTGCTAGCTCATGAACATTTTAGTCATAATTATTCGTATTTTGCTCTACGAAACAGGATTCCAATCTGAAAACCTTGCGTTTTCAATATAAATTTCGGATTATTCGAGAAAGTGATTGGAATGGAATTCATCCTAGTTTTGTTTAGGACATGCATGGAGTTTGTTCACGCACTCGAAGAAAATTTCATAAACACGAACTCTTCTTTGAATTATACTTGTTGGGGGATTCATAATCTATCACTGTCACGATGTCACTGTCACGATGGGATTCAGAACGAAATTTGCAAACGATATGAATCTTAAATCCTTTTACTGAGAAAATAAAATAATAAAAGAAACTTATATATAAATGCAGAATCGATATAGAGAAAAGAAACAAATTAAAAGATGTTCAAGAATGGACCACAAATACGAAATTTCAAGTATTTTTAAAATTTTTAAATCAAATAGATCAATGATCAATATTGTTTTGTACGGAGTATGTATATATATTGAGTATACAAAGTGGAGCAGCCACTTACAGTATTATATATGTGCGGCCTTAAGTTAGGTATCAACAGATGTCTCCCCTCCTCTCTTCTCAATTTGATGTCTTATTGCTAATAATAATATTACTCTCTCCATACGGATAAATGTTCCTACTTTCTATTTTGAGATATCCCAACTAATGTTCTAAACACTTTTGATTTACCTATTTTCTACCATTTTTCCTAATATACCCTTAAAACTTCATTTAATATAACACATCTCAAAGAAACTCAATTATTTAAAATAGTTGAACTCAATTAATGTTCATGGGTATTATGGTCAGAACACATTTTACAGCACATCATTAATTATGTTTCTTAATTTTTGTGTTTTATCCACTAGAAACATTTATCCGGGACGGAAGGAGTATTACGGGAAAAAAAGTTTGTTAAAAAACATGTATGTCTACTCCACTCCTTTTGGTTCAAAAGATTTCCATTTTTATCATTATAAATTTTTTATTAGTATAAATTAACTATCTGATAAAAAAGAACATCTTTAGCTATTATCATCCCAAAAAGAACTAATCTTCTCGATCGGCTGTCTTCTATGTCTAACCATATTCCCTTAATGGCCTTTCATCAAGTGAAGTGTAACAATCTTATCTAGTAAACAAAGAGGTTACCTCTGTTAATGATATTGATCGTATACTTGTTGCATAAGTTTCAATTATTGACCATATACTCCAAAGTTCCTGCTTCCTTTATATTCTTTAGTTTTGGTGTTTAGAAGCATCGTCAATAATTTCTTATTTTTCAACATAATGTTAAAGATTGGCTTCGCTAACATATTAAATTATGAGTAATGTTACATTCATAGAATTTAGGAATATATTTGATTTATACAATAGATATTATTATGTACAATATTCCCTCCGTTCTGAGTAAAAGTTTACTATTCTATTTTTAGATGTTTTACTTAAAGAGTTTATTTTTAAAAATTATGGTTATAATCTCAAAAAAAAAAAAAATTTAACTTTACCCTTCATATGTGATTCTATAAGCATCTTTACTTTGCTTAAATATTTTGTAATTATAACCAACTTTATTGTTATATCACTTAATTAGTAAACTTTTCAAACATAAACTCTTTAAATGAAACGAAGTTAATTTAAATTATTCTATTACTAATAAATTCTGAAAATATAGTACTCCATTTTTCTTAAATTTTACATATTCTCTCAAAAACTTTACCAAAGTCCACAGGGTTACCAATAGGGCGGATCCACTCTTTGGGGTGGGGGGAGGGGCAAGTGACCCTACTCAATAAAAAAAATTTGGCTTATAAAATTGTAATTTTTTGGGTAGTGACTCTACTTAAATTTTTTTTTTTTAAGTTACGTACAATAGTAACAATGGTAGATGCTAGTAGTGAATTGTGATTTTTAAATTTTTATGTGATAGTTAAATTTTGTAATTTGTTAAATTTTATAACTCCACTAAAATATTTTTCTGAATTCGCCAGTTACCAACTATACTAGTGTAGTACAATTGGTTATTCCATTATTTTTAAACATAAAAAGAAAAAAACATTCTCTAAAAGAAATTTAACTTTGGAATTGAATTGGGGAGGGGAGGAGGAGGGGGGGGGGAGAGAGAATAACCCATAAAAGTGTTAAAATGTCTCCCAGGTACGACCTGCCAATGTAAAACCCAGCCACCAAAACCTCAGTCGTCCAACTCACTAATCTCCCTCCACCTTTAAAACCTTCCCCGACTCTCCCTACACATCTCTCTCTCCATCCCAAAACACCCACCCACACCCACACACACCAGAAACTCTTTAACAAAACTTGCTCTGTTTTTCAACTAATGGCATTGTTGGAAGCTTCCCTGTTTTCTTCATCTTCCTCGCACTCATCCTCACGCAGATTAAATCCCTTTCCTCTTCCAAAATCCTACTTCTCCCACTTACTCACTCCCTTGCCAGATCCCAATTCAACTCCACCCACCACCTCCTCAAATCCACCACCACCCGCTCCGCCACCAGATTCCACCACCACAAAACCCCCACAACCGCCAAGTCTCCCTACCACTCTCCCCGGCACAGACTACACCATTTCCTTCTCCCTAGGTTCCACCACCTCCCCTCAGACAATCTCCTCTACATGGACACCGGCAGCGATGTCGTTTGGCTCCCCTGTTTCCCTTTCACCTGTATCCTCTGCGAAGGAAAATATTCTCCCTCCACCATCCCCAATCACAAACCTCTCAACCTCACCAACTCTACTCCTCTCACGTGCCAATCACGTGCCTGCTCCGCCGTACACTCCCACCTCCCCACCTCCGACCTCTGCGCCATGGCTCGCTGCCCTTTGGAATCAATTGAGATGTCCGAATGCTCCAAATTCTCCTGTCCGCCGTTTTACTACGCCTACGGCGATGGCAGCTTGGTTGCACGCCTTTACAGCGACAATTTGGTAGTACCCATGTCGTCGCCGGCGCTAATGATCAAGAACTTCACCTTCGGCTGCGCTCACTCTGCTCTCGGTGAGCCAATTGGCGTCGCCGGGTTTGGCCGTGGGACCCTCTCTTTGCCGGCTCAGTTAGCCAGCTTTTCCCTCAATTAGGCAACCAATTTTCCTACTGTTTAGTTTCTCATTCATTTGATACCGACCGAGTCAGCCGCCCGAGTCCACTCATTCTAGGTCGATACTCAGTCGAAAACAAGGAAAAGGAAATTGGGTACTCACAAAACGACGATTTTGTGTACACCCCAATGATCGAAAACCCAAAACACCCGTACTTTTATTGCGTGGGCCTAGAGGGTGTCACCGTCGGGAAGCGTCAGCTGGCGGCGCCTCGGAGTTTGAAAAGAATTGATAGAAATGGGAATGGTGGGATGGTGGTTGACTCCGGGACTACTTTCACTATGTTGCCAGCTGAATTATATGAGTCGGTAGTGGCTGAGTTTGATGAGCGAGTTGGAAGGGTTTATAAACGGGCGAGTGAGACGGAGGGTAGGACTGGACTCAGTCCGTGTTATTTAATTGATGACAAGGCTAGGGTAGTTGTGCCTCAACTATTGTTGCATTTTGGGGGAAATGCAACTGTGGTGATGCCCAGGAGAAATTACTTACATGAATTTCTTGACGATGGGAAGAATGTGGGGTGTATGATGATGATGAACGGTGGTGATTTTCCTGATTCAGGTGGACCCGCTGGGTTGTTGGGCAATTATCAACAGCAGGGTTTAGAAGTGGTTTATGATTTGGAGAACAAGAGGGTTGGTTTTGCTAGAAGGAAGTGCGCATCTTTGTGGGATGCTTTGAACCAAGGCTAACGTGCGCCATTGACTTGCTATTTTGGTAAGTGACAGTGAGGGCAAAGAATTGCGTGCTGGTTGGGTTGACCGCACGTGTGTCCTATGTAAATGTGATCTTCTTCTCTCCAATTTTTGGGTTTTCGGGGTTTGTATATACTATGATCTCATGTACAACTGTACATACAGCACACAATAAAACCAACTTTTGAGTGGGAGTAGTAAAATCTAAGTCACAAATAAAGAGGAGGTGGATATATGTAAATTTTGGGATTGGAATGTACTGTACTGTATTTTTTAATCTGTATATTATTGTTTTTTTATTATTTATTTTTTCATCGTCTCATTAATTATAGGGTAGAAGTTTAGTACCCAAGCCCTTCTCAAAAAAAAAAAAAAAAAACCTAAGCAATTATGAAAAATAAAGAGATTCTAATATAAATAGAATGCGCTAAATACAACACCCTTTTTATGCTAAATACAATATTTTTGTAAAATTATTATCATGTCCTTGTATTTTTGAATTTTTTTTAAATATTTATAACTATAACCCTTATATTTCATTAATTATTATAAGCTACCCCTTACGTCTTTTATAAATAAAATCCTCACTTTTTTTCCCTCACTTTCAATTGACTGTTCTCTCTAACTCTCACTCTCTCTAAACTCTCCAGTAGTTTCGAGTTTCAGCCATTTTTTCAAATACGATATGTTTTCAACAACTTTTCTGTCTATATATCTTTTTTTTACGCTTGTTATTTTATTAATTAACATTATATTTTGATATTATTCTGTTATAAATGCAAAAAAATTAAAATTAAAATTAAATTCTAAAAATTAACAAGGCCGCCTCCCTGGCACTTTATCCCAGGACACCACCTAGACTAGGCGGGCTTAATCAATGAACCAATAATATTTTCGTTTTAGAATTTCACCCCCTTAAATTTAAAATTTTGTTAACTTTTTAGCTGAATTATGGAGGATCGTCCACTCCAGGCGAGCTTAAAGCTTTATAACCGCCGCCACTAAGCGGGCTTCTGCTGGACCTCCACCGCCCCTAGGCAGCTTTAATGGGTTTGTTTTTCTTTGTTTTTTTTTTATTTTTTTATTTTTTACAATTGCACACCTTAAACTTTGAAAGTTTTATTTAATTACTTTAAGTTTTACAGAGTTTAAATTTACCCCATGAATGATATTTTAATTGTTTACCCTATCTTTTGTATGTGTTCCGTTTTACCTCATGTTTTGTATTTGTTTATTTTGAGGCTTTTAGCTAATTTTTTTTTTGTTAATTAAGTTTTTAAATTTTAGTTTATAGTTTCATATAAATTAATTTAATGTTCTATTTTGCCTAATTATTTATGTTGATTAAATTAGTATTAAGATTATTAAATATTATTTGTTCAAATTAAATTTATTTGTTATATTTAAATTGAATTATTAAATATTAATTACACAATTTTAAATAATATTAGCATAAAAATTAAAATTAAATTAATGAATGTTATAAATATTTTTTATTTTTAGTTTATAATTTCATATAAATTAATTTAATGTTCTATTATTAAATACTAATATTAGCATAAACAATTATGTTTTACCTAATTATTTTGTTGATTAAATTAGTAATAAGATTATTAAATATTATTTTCACAAATTAAATTTATTTGTCATATTTAAATTGAATTATTAAATATTAATTACACAATTTTAAATAATATTAGCATAAACAATTAAAATTAAGTTAATGAATGTTATAAATATTTTTTTATTTTTAGTTTATAATTTCATATAAATTAATTTAGTGTTCTATTATTAAATATTAATATTAGCATAAACAATTATGTTTTACCTAATTATTTTTGTTGATTAAATTAGTAATGAGATTATTAAATATTATTTTCACAAATTAAATTTATTTGTCATATTTTAATTGAATTATAAATATTAATTATACACAAATTAAATTCATTTTGTTATGTTATTTGAATGTTATAATTATTGTTTTAATTTAACAATATTTTACACTTTAATTTTTTCCCCTTAATTTTGTAAATTTTCATTTAACCCACTGAGATCTTATTTTTAGTTTATACTCTAGGTTTTGAATTTATTTGTTGTTAAAGACTTAATTTCTTTTTATTTATTTTATAACTGATAAGTTAAACTATGTTAATTAAAATCAAATTTATGACGTTAATTTTATTTAAATTATGTTACTTTATCATTGCAATGTTATCCTTTAGTTATTTTTATGACATGTTATGTTTATTTATATTATTATTTTATTTAAATTATTAAGATTATAAAACATTATTTGTACAAATTAAATTTATTTGTATTATTAAATATTTGTTGAACAAGTTAAATTCATTTGTGTTATGTTATTTGAATGTTATAATTGTTTGTATTACTTTAATTTATAATTTCATTTGTACTACGTTAATATCAATTATGTTAATGTCATGTTTCAAAGTTTAAGGGGTGCAATTATTAAAAAAAAAACCCATTAAAGCCGCCTAGGGGCGGCAGAGGTCCGCAGAAGCCCGCCTAGTGGCGGCAGTTATAAAGCTTTAATCCTGCCTGGGGTTGCCGGTCTTCCATGATTCTGATTTTAACAAAATTTTAAACTTAAGGGGTGAAATTGCAAAAAAAATTAACGGTTTAGTTGATTAAGCCCGTCCAGTCTAGGTGGTATTTTTGGATAAGGTTGCCAAGGGGAGGTGGCCTTGTTAATTTTTTCAGAATTTTAATTTTTTTAATTGAAATTAATTACCAATTAAACAATATTTAGCTAAAAATTATAATTAATTAGCATACAATCATAACTAATTAGCATATAAATTAGCAATTTAAAAACTAATTAAACTGAAGCATAACTAATCTGATTATTTGGATCCATTTTTGAGAGAGTGACAGATTTATGAGAGAGATAAAAAATTTTATGCTTTCTCATTGGTTGAATGGGTGTTTTATTTTTATAGAAAAATAGAGGGGGGCCGACTGTAAGATTCATATAAAGAGAGGGGTCGGCTATAAGATTCACCCAAAGAGGGGCAGATTTAAACTTTTCATGAGGGCATAATAGTAATTTTTAAGGAGTATTGTATTTAGCATAAATTAGGTTTTGTATTTAGCATATTAAATACAAAACCTAATTTATGATATACTCCCTCCGTTCCAGGCAAAGAGTCAACGGTGTCAAAATAATTTTTAAGAAGTGTTGTATTTTTAAGGAGTATTATTATTTTGACACCGTTGCGGTTTATGTGACATGCTTGTTACTTGTTAGGAACTTAATTAACATTGCTTCAATTATGTTATGTGACTTGCGTCCTTTGTCGTAGTTTAATAGTTGTCTCAAACTTTAGTACAGTTTATAGTCCTTCAAGAATTCTTTTTCTCGTACTCATTCCTTATTGTAATCGCTCTAAAATTTGATATAGATAACAACTAATTATTGAGCTCGTGCTCCGCGTAAATTTGATTTGGTTTTAAGATTAATTGATACATTTCAAAAATATTTTTGAAAAAATTATCATTATTCAATGTTTGACAAAAGTTAAGTATTGTCAATATATGCAAATTAGTGATCGTTTATTATAATAGTTTTATCTCAAAATAAGCATTTTTTATTGGTGATTAATATATGTATTTCTTTTCTATTTTTTTTTAATTTTTAAGTATCCTTTAATGATATCAAATTGTTTGTTTTTTTTTTCTTTTCCATCTTGCACTTAATAAAGATATTTTAGACATATACTTGAAGATTTTTAATAAAATTATACATAAAATAATTACTTTGGGACATATTGAAGAAAGATAATTTTTTTTCTGAGCAAAGGAGAATTGTTTAAGGATTGAATGTAATTATATTTTAAAAATAATTTTTGAATATCATTCAATAATTAGAAAATATTTAGTTGGATACTATATTTACATATTTTTAATACAATGTCACTGTGAAAAAGAAACTTACACAAATATTAAAAAAAAACATCAATTTTGAATGAAATGATTTAAAATTTTATGTATCACATATTATAGACATTATTTTAGGACGTCTTAAATAAGAATATGAGACCCATTATTTGACATGAAGAGAGTAACATTTATAAAAATAAAAATTAGTTGGTTTAAATTATAAAATAATTTATATAATAATATAATATTTTTTAAAAATTATTACATATAGTATAATATGTTGAGTTGGTTAAAGGTATATATTTATAATTAAAAGAGTGTGAGTTCAAATCTCATTGATAATATATTTTATTTTCTTTTAGGAGAAAGTATTACCTAATAGTATTTTTAAGGTATATATTGTCTTGTTTAAAACTTTCCTTTTTAATACATTACTTTTACTCCCTCCGTTCCAGGCAAAGAGTCCACTTTCTTTTTATAGAAGTCAACATAAGACTAAATCAAATAAAAAAATTACATACTTTACTTATGTTTTAAGAAATAAAATTTTATTAATTAAAAACTATCTTAATAATACTATAGATTACAACTTTAATAACTTTGTAAAAACCACTAGATTTATGTTAATTATTAGTCAAACTTTAGTTTAGTTGACCAAAAAAAGTCAAAACTGGACTCTTTGCCTGGAACGGAGGGAGTATCATTTTATCCTTACTCTTTCTTCCTACTTTAAATATGACCCAGATACACATGAGCATTAAAGTAAACAACACACTATTAACACACTATACCAAATTACAAATGTTAATAATCAAGTCAATTATTATTTTTTAATCTATGTGCCGAGTCAAACAAGACAATAATTTAGGGACGGAGGGAGTACCAGTTAATTTCGATAAAGAAAAATGTCATTAATACTTTATTTATTATTTCATTGATAAATTATTTTATTTATCCTCAATGGTTTATACATATATTCTATTGAAGAGTTTTGCAATTGAAAAGAAAAATATTAGTAGTATCTCCGTTCCACCCAAAGAGTCCACGTTCAAAAAATTTAATAATTAAGTGATATATAAATAGTATTGAAGTTGGTCATAATTACAAAAATGTTTGAGAATAGTCAAGATGTTTATATCATATGTGAAGAGTAAAGTTAAAAGATTTATTAAGATTGTGGTTACAATTTTTTAAAGTTGACTATTTAAGTGGAACATCTTAAAAATGGAACGGGGGAGTATGTTGTTTGAAATTAGGAATGACAATGGGGCGGTTATACATAATATCACCTAAGGGTGTGCAAATCAGCCCACCGCCCGCAAAGCCCGCAAGGCCCGCGCCCGCAATGTTTTCACCCCTGTTGGGCTTGACAGCTTGAAGGCCCGTGGGCTCGGGCTGAGATCGGGCTCTTATTGTTCTACAGCCCGTTAGGGTCCGGTCCGGCCCGTCTCTTACAAAACTACGTCGTTTTGTAATATATATATATATATATATATATATATATATATTCAACACTCAAAAAGTCAAAACCCATTTACTCTTTTATCTTCTTTCATCAGTTCATCATCAGGCATTTAGAAATCCTTCATAAAATTAACATTTAGAAATCCTTCTCTGGAGCTAAGTGTTATACTGTTATACATTTGGAAATCTTTCACAGGAACGATGGAGATGGTTGTTTGTATGGCAATTCTTTTGATCTTGAATAATTGGGCTCAAAAAACTCCATGGCAAACTGGCAAAGTGGTAATGGATTAATGGGCTGAAAATAATTTAAAGCTCAAAATGTAATAGGTATAATATTTTTAAAATACAACATTTAATTCGTAAGCCCGTCAAGCCCGAGCACGCTCAATGCCGGTTTAAAGCCGCAAAAGCCTATCAATTTAAGCTCGCACGAAGCTCGCTATGTTGGGCTCTTGAAATTGAAACCCGCAACTAAATGGGCCCATACCGGGCTTTGGGCCCGTGCACACCCCTAAATTATCACCCCCATTCCCCAATTCAATTTTATGCCCCGCCCCATTCTCCACCAGGGAATCAATTTGCCCTTTTATATCCAGTTCCCACGAGTAACGGTTAATCGAGGAATTCCCACGGGTAATTGGTCAAACTAACAATTTTATGATTAGAAAAAGAAAACTCAAAAAGAAATTTTCAAATAATATACTATTTAATCAAGTTCATAAGACTTGATAAAGGATAATAATTCTACTTAAAATTCATCGTAATCATGTTCGTAAAAGCTAAAAAATCTAGTTAAAATAGTTGTGCACGCCAAAAATTTACCAAATATTAAATAAATAAGTGCTGAATGAACGACTAAACACATTGAGCGACGAATTCGCATAATTGAGAAAATTGTTTAAATTTCAGTGTTTTAAATCTAACATATATATATATATATATATATATATATATATATATATACCTAAGTTATATGGTAAGACCTATTTGTTAAAACTGAAAATTAAGCTCTGAAAACTGATGTCTGAAAAAGTAGAGCTGAAAATTTTAAGACATCCTCTTTTGACTTAAAATTTTGGCTATTTTTAAGAGATACTTAATTCTTTAAGTGATATAATATTGCATTATCAAACAATCTTATTTTTAAACTCACTTAAAATTTTCCTAATTAAGCTCTTAATTGTGTTAACAAACAGATCCTAAATACTTGTATGAATAGGAGTACAATTATATTAGTACTAAATAAGTGGTTCGGGTAACAGTTCGGGGAATTAGGCGGGTAATGGGGGCTGATAATGTTATTACCAAAACCAAACCGTTCCCCAATTTTTTATTCAGTTATTCTCCGTTACCCACCCCATATTCAGTCAAACCAGTTAATAACCGTCAACTTCGAATATCCACGATTTGGTTTGAAATTCCCAACCCTATTCGAAATGTTGCCATTTTATAGTGTCAACTTTGATAATATGGTCAAGGCATTAAAATTTCCTTTTCAACATTCATCAAATTCAAAGTTGAATGTTCAGACTATGTGCTTGATGTAGAACTTTTAGAATAAACGACAAGGGAAGCAAAGCAAAGAATCCAAAAAGTTAAAATTTAAAAAGCAAGAAATTAAACATGTATAATAAACAAAATTGAAATGGAGAAATCATTCAATGATTCAATCACAACAAAGATAAAGAAGACGACACAAAGCTCACAGCTGTATCATGTATACATGAATTGCTTTCTCTTTTTTAATGTTATTTTTAACCTTTTTGTTCTTTTCTCCAAGGTAAAAGGTACACATGTTTAAGAACCTACTAGTACTACTTCCCTTGTACAAGGATCTAAATCTGAGGTTAAAATTTGGGAATCTACAATCTAATAAAAACAAGTATCTACTATGAAATGACTAAATTTGGTAGTAGAGGTGCCAAACGGGCTCAAATTAATTATACAGACATAAATGAGCAGACTTCAAATGAATTTGAGTGTTCATGGGCCCTCATTTACAAATTAAAATAAAAATAAATATTACAAAAATTCACCATTTAACAACTAAAAGTTAAACTATATAATATAAACATACCCTTACGATTTTGCTAAAGATCACTACTTGGTTGTAATTCAAGAATTCTAGCCTCAACATTCTTATACAAATATAAAAATAAAGAAAAAAGCTTCTACCAACAAGTCTATAGATTCTTCAACAAAGCAAAAACTTGTAGTAGTCCTTTGGTAAGGCTTTTGAGCTGTTCATCAAAGTATATAGGCTTAAATCGCAATTCGGTCACCCTACTTTGCGAAAATTTATTACGCTCATCCTATAAATTTTTCTCAATTTCATCACTATACTTGGCATAAATCCCACGTTAATCACTCCATCCAAATTTTTGGATGAAAAACTTACTATTTTTTTAAATCCCAAAAATACCCTTACTAATAACTATCAATTTAATCACTACACTTAGACATAAATATCAAGTTCATCACTCCATCCTGATTTTTGAATAAAAAGTTTAAAATTATCCTAAAAACTCGAAAATGTCATTACTAAAATATTAAAATGCATTGTAACCAAGAACAAACAAAAACCCAAAAATTGAGCAACTAAGGAAAAAGATTAATATTTAATTATCCTAAAACCCAAAAATGTCATTACTAAAACATTAATATTTAATCTATTACTAATCGTAATTAAATTAACATTAATATTTAATATTATAACTACATTGAGATAAATGACTAATACTTTTAATTAGATTAAGATAAAAATTTGTTATAATTAAATTTCTTAGGAATTTTTCATAATACCCTTGAAAAATGACATGTACCACATGATTGACTTAACGAATTTTTTCTAGTGGTGTCATTAACCTTTATTTAAATATCAATAATTACTTATGAATAATTTATAATAATATTTTAAGCTTACTTTATTCGACAATAATAACTAATAACTATCTCATACTAATATAATGTATTTGTTTAATATAATTAGTTTATATAAAAAAAGTCAAGCTAAAGAATTTATTGCTTTAGAAAAGACCAACGTAATCTTTTATTAATTTTGATTAAGAATTCGATAAGTTAACCTAATTTTTGTTTAATATTTTTAAGAATTAGTATGAAATTACGTTATTTTATTATATTTGAAATAACTTATTTAACTAATTTGATTATTTTAAATATTTTATACACAAAATTTTATACTATTAATCTTAATGCATTTTTCGTCAAAGTAGGGTGACTAAATAGCGATTTAAGCCATCAAAATATTATAAGGTAAAGGGCATTTTGGTCTTTTGCAACTCTCCATCCAACAAAACTAACGGAAGTCAAGCACGGTGAGCTTATTGACTCAACATGCCAAGTATAGTGATGAAATTGAGAAAAAATTATAGGGTGAGCGTAATGAATTTTCTATCAAAGTAGGGTGACCAAATTACAATTTAAGCCTTTAATTTAATATAATTAAATCACTTAAGCTTGAATAAGCTTAACGCAATGAATGTGACATGTCATTTTAAAAAATTGTAGTTTTATTTTTTGGTTTCTCAATGTATCATCATACCGGTAGGTCTAAGACTAATCTCCCATTGGACGCTAGAAAGCGGGAACTTCCCAAAAAAAAATTCGCATACACAAGTACTCGAACTCAAAACCTTTTTAATTAACTTACACTTTTTAGAAATAAGATTATTTATTTGACATGAACCAACAACAATACTTTTTATGTAGTATATAATCATTAATTTTCGTATCTAAAACTAAGTAAATACATTATGAATAATTAAACAAATTTAAAAACTCAATGGAGGGAGTGTTAAGATTAAATATAGGGAAGAGTTATAAAAGGTATGTAATAAATGAAAAAAGTTAGTTGTCTGAAAAAGTTTATTTAGTTAAAATAAAAACTAATGTTACTGTACCTTCGTCCCAAAATAATTATTATTTTAGTAATTTGCACACAAATTAAAGAAGTTTATATAAAATCAATCTACCTTTATTTAAGTTTATTTATTGTAGATAAATTATATGATTATTTTGTTCCATTTCCTTTTAACAACCATCTCTAATGAGGATAATAAATAAAGACAATTTTAGTAGAATATGTATAAATATTTTTTGAAATCTTATAACGATAATTAGTTTGGGATAAAATTTTTTGTTAAAACAATAGTAATTATTTTGGGACTGAGGTAGTAATATTATTTTGGTTAAGAAAATACAACTGTTGTGATCCTACTCGACTTTGGAAAAAAAAAATTACAGTAAAATTGGGTGTCACTTAGGATTTACACATTTTTTATAGAAAAAAACTCTCCAATATAATTGTAGAATATGATGTGTCATCTAAATTATTTTCTATTGATTATTAGATAATTAATTTTTGACTTCTAATGCACATTGTGAAGGAGAATGTTAATTATTCACATTCGTGAATTCACATACATTCTCCTTCACAATGTGCATTAGAAGCCAAAAATTCAATTATCTAATAACCAATAGGAAATAATTTAGTTGACACGTCATATTCGCATTCTTTCTCCATAATTATATTAAAAATTTTTTTAATAAATATATAAATCCTAGATGGCACGAGTGACACCCAAATTTTCCACGTTCAAATTTGAATCGGTGATACTCTTGGCCGTTAGGGCATTTAGTGCCAGCAGAAATCAAAAGAGGGAATTGTTCACTTTTCGCGGTTCCTTACAATTCAAACATTCTAAAAGAGTTCCGATTCGTTGATTGCATATGAAAACATGGAATTTGATACTCACAAGAAAAATGGAGTTGCTTCATGTTCACTTCTTGTACCCAATCGACTGCTATATTCTATTATCACTCTCCTTCGAATCCATTTCAGCCCGCTTTTCGACTGGTAATTCCTCCACTCTATTACTTTAAGGTTTCAATTTCATGAACTAATTATTAATATTATCTCCTCTTTCACGCTTACCTGAACTCGATGCTCGTTCTGCTCTTTCCAAACCTTCGAAATTTCTCTGTCAATTGTTGTAGAATGTGTTAGTTTTATCCTTGCATTTTGTAGCTACTCCGTTGTTGCTCATCGAATCTGTGTAACTTGTTAAGGTATCTGATGTTTACAGTTCATATGGTTTCAAATGCTAATAGTTTGCGTTTACTCCACAGAAGTTGAAATTGGGAATTTTTTTGACTCTCGTACTGGTCTTCTTGAGTTTCATTTCTTAATTTTAATTCACGGACTCATTCTCATACTATCACCTATTTCATTCTTGATACTACCGATTGTTGATAAGTATGACAAGTTGAATTCGACGGTTTCGTTCTGCAGTTCCTAAAGTTTGAAAATTTAAACTATTTTTCTGTGCCAATTATTTAAAATTCTGTTCCTTTTATTCCTGCATATTGTGGATGCTCCATTGTTGCTGTGTTGAATCTGAATAACCCATAAGGTACGTTATTGATTACAGTTCATAGGGGTTTAAATGTTAAAATAATTCTTGACGGAGATTGAAATGGAGAACTTTTTAATTCTCTTAATGGTCTTTATGAGTTGCATTTTAGTGTAGATTCATGAATTTTTTTTTATTTGGTTGTATTAGTTAATTGTTGAATAAGTATATTTTTAATTTTCCCGAACAGTCCATTTTATTTTTGCATTTGGTTCTATTAATCTTTACTGGTTTCAGTTTATCTTTGATTTGTATTATACGCCCTCTGTCCCACTCAAAGAGTTACCAATTGAAAACTCAAATGTTTAAGAAGTACATAGTTTTCCTTGAAAGTGAGCATTATAACCAACACTTATTGTTATTTACAAATTGTTTATTGCATCTATGGACCATGATGAGGGAAATGTTAGAACTTAATTAGAATTGAAAGCTAAAATTTCAAATACTCCCTCCGTCCCGGATAAATGTTCCTAGTGGATAAAACACAGAAATTAAGAAACATAATTAATGATGTGTCAAAACGTGTTCGACCATAATACCCATGAACATTAATTGAGTTCAACTACTTTAAATAATTGAGTTTGTTTGGGATGTGTTATATTAAATGAAGCTTTAAGGGTATATTAGGAAGAATGGTAGAGAATTGGTAGATCAAAAGTATTTAGGAACATTAGTTGGGACATCCTAAAATAGAAAGTAGGAACGTTTATCGGGGACGGAGGGAGTATGATTCTTTGAGTGGAATGCCCCAAAAGGAAACTAGGAATCTTTGAACAGTAAGGAGGGAGTAAATGTAATACTATGTTCTGTTTTGTGCATTTATAATTCCTCCTGTTTCTCTACAAAAATGCAACATCTTATGCTTTGGAATATTGGCCGTTTGTCAAGGGCTCAAGGCTAAGTCTCAATTTACAACAAGGCAGCAATATGGTCGATTGACAGAAAGATTCCAAAGTATTGCTCTTTCCTTAAAATCTGGTTCATTGAACTTATGCATAAACCAGAGGAAAAGTTAGGTGAAAGAGGTGTATCATGGAATGGTGGAGTGAGCAGACAATGGTCAATTTTTAAGAAAGATTGGTTTACAAGAGGCGAAAGTAAATCTAGCCGTCCCTCCATCGAGAGTAATAGGCAGTTAGCCCCTGGAGAAGAGCAAAAGAGGATATCCTGGTTTGATTTAAACTTCAAGGCCATGTTACCTTACCCACTAAAGTTTCGGGGCTCGATGAAGAGAATTGGGAAGAATCCGAGTATGAAAATGATTTTTGAAGGAGCTCATGATGCCAAAGACGAAAAATTTGTTGAGTCTTTCCGCGAAATGCTTTCTCGTGAAAATCAGTTGCCAGCGAAACACTATGATTATCACACTCTTTTGCGGTATGTTTTTGTAGCAAATTGTTCTGATAAATGGATATTGTCTCTCCTTCTAAGACCTAGGAACATAATATCTGTTTAGCTTGTAAGTTCTTGATTCCAGTACTGCTTTATGTTTCTATTGCCAGGGCTTAAAGCATGGCCTAGATATTGTGTTTCTACATACATTAGTTGTTCAATGCATTATATGATGGGGTTTCATTGTGATGTCAGATTTCTACGTAGGAGGGATTTTGATCTAAAAAAGCAAAAGAATCATTTTTGGAATATCTTAAGTGGCGAGAAGAATTTGGTGTTGATATCATTACCAAGGTGAACTGCACTTCTTATAGCAGATCCATAGCAACTGTACTGATGTTATATATTATTCTCTCCAAAATAAGAGTCCTCCATTGACTATACACAGGTTTTAAGACAACATTTGACTCTATCTACATTACCTTTAATAGCCTCACGTTATCCTCAAGTGGTGTCATATCAATTGGACCCATTTTTCTTATCTCTCCCATAACTAAAAAGGGTTCTACAGACAATTGGTTTAAAAACTAAAAAAGGAAAGGGAACTCTCCCTTTGGTATGTCCCAAAATGCAATTGGGGACTCTTATTCTGGGACGGAGGGATTCGTATTTTTCCTTTTGGACATGATGTCTGAAAACCTTGTTATACATGTAGAAGGTGGAACTTTGTATTTAGGGAGTGTGATTGGATTAATCTATGATATCAGATGAATAGTGGTGGTCGTTGTTGTAGGAAGCATCGATGATACTTGCTTATTGTTTTCAGAAAAGTGGAGACAAAACTTATGTTTCGGTTAATTATTTTGAAAATTTTAGCAGCAAACTAGAAAATATTAGTTTTTGAACTAGTGGTGTGTGGCCCTCGTAGGAGATAATTCCTAGGATAGAAAAGTGCACGAGGTTTCCTACATTGCAGGGTGTCACAAGGGTCAAATGTACGCAGCCTTACTCTTGGAAGGAGATAGACTATTTTTGTAGTTCGAACCTCAATGCTCTTTCTTTTTTTTTTTTTACTTAAATTTTTCAAATTCATTTGAACAGCAATTTTAGAATTCATCTGCTTGATATATTCTGCAGGATTTTAAGTTCGAAGAGATTGTAGAGGTCAAGAGATGTTATCCTCATGGATATCATGGAGTTGATAGATATGGTAGGCCGCTATACATAGAAAGGATTGGAATGATAGACCTTAACACCTTCATGCAGATAACTTCTATTGACAGATTTGTGAAGTATCATGTATTGGAACAAGAGAAGACACAAAGATGGAGATATCCTGCATGTTCAATCGCATCAGAGAAGCATATAGCTTCTACCACGAGTATCGTAGACGTGAAAAATTTGGTGAGCTTTTGTTCTTTCACTTCTATAATTTATCAATAGTGAGTGTTTGTTGAAATAAATAGGTGCATTTTAAAACATAGTTCTTGTCAATGGCCAGGAGTGCCATAAACTGTATACTTGTACCTTGCACTTCTATAATTTGGAGAGCTTTTGTTCTTTCACTTCTATAATTTATCAAATAGTGAGAGTTTGTTGAAATAAATAGGTGCATTTTAAAACATAGTTCTTGTCAATGGCCAGGAGTGCCATAAACTGTATACTTGTACCTTGCACCCAATCCCCAGCAGCAATTCATTTATACAATTGCCAGGACTTTTGTCCATTTTCTTACCACATAGAATTCCTATGACCTTTCGTAGTGATTTTACTTGTACAGGTAACATAAGGCTGTCTACGCTCTTAATGTGATGGCTCTTCTATGACGAGATTGAGTTGAGGTCACCTAGAGAGAGATCTTGAGTGATTTGTGTGAGTTGTATGTGAGATTTTCTGGTGTATTCTTTTGGTAGTGCTTTAGGCCTAGGGAGAATATCTGCGAGGAAGAACGTACTTATAGTGTCAACGAATTCCAAAAGTTTTGGTTGAATCACATTAAATCGTTTTTATAGTTTCTACTATTTTGCTCAAGACCTTTATGCACCTGTGTCGGTTTGACTTGTGATTCTCTATAAAGAGCAATGTCATATTACAAGGTATACGTATGTCATTGTTTTGCATCTGGTAAATGATAATGTCTAACTGCGAGCTATTATTATGCCCTCTCTGTTCAATTTACTTGATTTATGCCCATAGTTCCTTATCTGAGATAATTCACAGTATGTGGCTTAAAGTTTTTTGATTAGCTGTAGGATAAAACAAACTCTCATATTAACTTAAATCGTGCGAATTCTTATGCTAGTTTGGACATATTTTCGAGCAATAAGAAATACACATGTTCCAAAAAGTTATTTTTCTATGGAAAGGAAATTTCTTGTTGTACATGTCTATAATGATCAGAGAATATTTTGAATTAAAAGCAACCTGCCTTACTCCTCCAGGGAATTTCTAACTTTTCAAAGCCTGCAAGATATCTCTTTATGGAAATTCAAAAGATTGACAGCAGTTATTATCCTGAGGTAGGCAATCTTTATTTCTGAAGAAGAGCATAAGCAAGTAATTGTGGATTTACTTCATGAATATCAGAGCTACTGTTCTTACTAGAGCAGTGGGCATGTTGTTTAATAAGGAGTATACAATAAGATTACAGTAAGATGATATCTATAACTCCAATTTTGGCATTTGGTTGCAGACTCTGCATCAACTCTTTATCGTGAATGCTGGACCTGGGTTCAAAGTTCTCTGGAAAACAATCAAGGCCTTTCTTGAACCTCGCACATTGGCAAAGATTCAAGTTAGCATGCCTTGTGGTTATTTTCGTTTAAGTATTCTGTGTTTTTAAGTTTTAACTCTGAAAGATTGCTATTTCAGTTGTTGGGAAGCAGCTACAAGAATAACCTACTTGAAATTATTGATCCAAGGTACCATACATCCAGTGCCAAAACTGTGCTTACTTGTGGATGCCTATACCAAATTCATTTGTTTTTTCATAACTAGAAAAATAATGTGCATTTACCTATTACACAGTAACTTGCCGAGTTTCTTGGGGAAATTGTTCATGTTCTGATTATGGGGGTTGCCTTTTAAGTGATAAAGGACCCTGGAATAATCCTGAAATTGCAGAGAGGCTTCAGGTTATCTTCTCAAAGCTTATCAAACTACTAAGTGATTTACTGGGATATTACTGAAAGATTTACCTTTGGTTTGGAGTCTCTAAACTGACTTTTGTATAAATCCTTGTTTACTCCTTTCAGGCAATAATAGATACAAAAGAGGAAAATAATGGAGAGACGAGTGGAGTGGCTACTAACAAACTCTCTTCTCCTGATATAGAAAACAGTGAATACCAGGCAAGATTCTTCATTGCCATTCATGCCTTGTTATTTTAAGTAAAGCCCGAAGTTTTATGGGATGGGCTTTAATGGTCCCTTCTGGGGGTGTCAGTCCAAACCACTAAATCGTTGAACTGAACAGAACAGAACCGAATCGATCAGTTTGGTTTGGTTTTGTGAATATGCAGTTCAGTTATCGTTTAAGAATTTAAAAAATGGGTTCGGATCGATTTACAATTTCTACTTAAACCAAACCGAACCGTTACTGCATTTACTGAATCCTAACCGTCTATTACAATTCGATGTATATTTTGGCCATTAGTTAGAGGTTAGATCTGAGCTGTTGATATGAGATTACTGTGACTGTTCATTTCACTTTATAAATGCCAAAAACCCTAAACTAAACATTCTCCAAGCATCTGTCTTCAACGAATAACTGTTGAGTGCACACATCAGCAACTGTATCTTTAATCTCGCTGACCAAATCTCTTATCAAAAAAAAAAATCTCACTGTCCAAATCAGCAAAATTGCTATGTGTTGCATTTGGATGGTGATACCACGTATTACCGCTGCGCTCAATATTTTTCCATCTTCAACATTGCTCTCTCTTTTATCTTCTTCATCAATATGAGAAACACTATCACTTCCACGTCTCTCTCGTCTCTTTCATCATTTATGTCATGCATCAGATCATAAGCGTTGATCTAAGTAAGATTTGCACTTTGTTCTAGCAAATTCGTGGGATTTTGATTTCACGATCTATCTATTGTATATGAAAAGCGGCCTTCAAATTTCACAAAGTTTTGAGAGTTTATGCTCTTCAAAGTCTGGGTATCAAGAGCCGCCTTCAAATTTCGCAGAAGTTTTGAGAGTTTATGCTCTTCAAAGTCCATCTAGTTCAAGAGTCAAAAATGAATGTGAAGTTTTAAGTTTCATGTACTGCTCTGTGTTGAATCTATTTTTCATTTGATTTTCAATCTGTGAAATTAAGTTACTGAGTTGCTAGCAACTGTATGCCTCAATTTTGTGTATATCTCAAATTTATTTGAGGTTATCTTGTTTTGCAACTTTTTATCTCTGTAAAGTATGCAGTTTGAAATTTCTGGTTCATGTTCTTAAGTTGAATGCTTAAATATATTAATTTCCTTTTTACATGAGAATTGCAAAAAGGCTAAAAATGATTTAAATCGTGGGACCGAACCGGAAAGAACTGTCCTCGGTTCAGTTCAGTTCAGTTTTCACATGTTCTCAGTTTAGTTTGGTTTCAGATTTTGAAAACCGATCAATAGCGATTCAGTTCATGATTTTGTAATAAACTGAATCGAGCCGAATGGTTTACAGTCCTCATACTACTCCCTTCTGCTTCAGTACTGTTTTCCTTTTCTTTTTAAATTTTCCCCAGCTCTTATTTTTATTCAATGTTCCTTATAAAGGTAGAAAACTGCGTGTTTTTATGGCAGGGTGACATTAAAATCAAAGATGTCTATGATATCACCCCAACAGAGGGTAGAATTATCAGTCAGCTTGGGGAAAATAACCCTTTGTCAGAGAAAGTCCATGCATTTGAAACTGCTCTCAAAGATGCCAGGACGGTAAGTTGCAGTTAGATAGGCATTCTGCTTGTTACTGTTAATAGATATGAAGAAATGCTCATGTTGACAGCATCTTTGCCACAGAAATTCCTGAAGTTGGAAGCTGCAATTGATGATACAAAGTTGGTGAGTCTAAGCATACGAGTATATACTGTTATTGGCAGTCTGTATGGTGTAAATGAATTTTTTTCTTGTCCTTCTGCGTTCAGGTCTTACAAGGACTTAGCCAGCATATTGAAGAGCTGAGAAAAGAGTAAATGGAAATTGCGTCCCACTAGTACTATTTGAAAATGAGGAAAATAAATAGTTTAAGTTGCAATAAAGAGTTGGTCCTGGTTACCAAACTGATGTATGCCCTTTCATTCAGATGGAACTTCTCTCCAATGCTGATATGTTGATAAAAAGCAGTACACTACAGAGAATCATTACTAGAAGTTGAATGCATCTCTGGGACTGGATGAGACTATTGATACATTATACGAGTGTCAACTGTAAAACTTCACTAATAAGATTGCCTAATATGAGTTCAAGCAGAATAGAGTCAAATTTGGATTGAATAAATATTGCTGAATTTACTAGTCTGTTCTCTCTGTCTCTCTCTCTTATTATTATTATTATTATTATTATTATTGTTGTTGTTGCTACGATTGAGGCAGAGCCCAGAATGAAGGCACTGAAAGTACGAGGATGGTGACCCCCAGCTACATCCACAGATGGTTGGCATTGAGCCAGATGGTAGCTCCTGCAGAATGATCTCCATGTCAAGTGAATGACTGCTCTTTCTGCATATTGATTTCATGCTTTTGGTACTGCTCTTTCTGGTGAGCCCATGAATCGTTCTTCTTTCCACTATTTCCCGTACCATTCCTGTTAGTGTTGTCACCAGTTCATTTCTTCGTCAAAACCTCATGCTTTCTGAGGGGACAGTAGCAACTCTGCAGCACTTGGAAGATGCAGACCAAATAATTTGGTCATTGTTGGATTTGTTTGTAGAAAAAGGATCATTTTAGATGGAGGGAGTTATTGTTTTTCAAGGTCTCTGGTGAATTGATTTGTTCTGAGCAAAACTAATGGGTGATGAGAAGATGTGATTTTTAATGCAATAACGAAAGCACAGTTGTGTTGAAAGGTTTACATTATAAACCAAGCTAGATTACTAATGCTAATACAACTTAAACTTTGGTTAAAATGATTTGAGTTAAAGTTTACACAAATCTAAAGAAAACACTTATTAGAAGCAGAGCAAGTAAGATAAATTACTTTGGATTCATTCCCTTCCATTGAGGATAGATAGCTTGACCGCAAATGACTCCTAGCTAAAGGAGCCAAACTTGACAGCACTTCTATCTCATTGAACCTATTGAGGTCGTCGAAACTCAGCTTGAAAAGCGTCAATTCACCTCAACTTTTAGTTTAGGAGAATGCCAAACGTCTGAAATGGCGTGCCTTGCCGCAATGTTAGGCAACTCCATGCTCCATGCGCTTGCATCAAATTTCAAAAATTATGTCTATAATGTCCAAAATTTTTTTAAATTTTATTTTACCCTCCAATATTTTGATTATGCTCAAGCATTTTTATAATTATGACTAATTTCTATGATATTATTATAACTCTTAAATAATAGACTTTTTAATTGTGAACTATTTAAGTAGGCGGTGAGAGTAATAAGTAAATGAGTTGATTTCAAATTCATTTTTAGGACTTTTTAATTGAAATATCAAGTTTATGCATGTCTCATGCAACGACTCAATTTTTCTTCCAATACTTAGAATCCATTGAGTAGTGTTTATCTTTAATTTGGTTCTAATTTTTACCTTTTTCAGTATAATGATTCTATTAGAATAAGATAATTTCATAATAGCATGACATTACCTAATTATGTTTTCAAAAATAACATCACTTAAAGCATTTTGGATACAAACAATACGAATTGGAAGTTGGAATTATTGTAATACCGCTCAAATAACACACACACTGACATGCACACACCTCCCTCGATTTCTACGTTTATATTTTTTCACTACTCCTTTTCCCCGAAAGGCTTTTGAAAAACAGAAAAAAGAATACCAAACTTTTCTTCCTTTCCCCCTTCATTCGCTCTTTCTCGGATCACAGTTTCTTCTCAAAACCAAAAAAATAAAAAATAAAAAAAATAAATATAAATTCAAGCTCGTTCATAATTGTTTTTTTCATTTTTTATCAAATTCATTGAAAAATGAGCTCAGGCGAACTCCTCAGCATCGACAATCTAGAGCTCAAATTCCCATGTAAGTCCCCCGCGATCTCATCTCCCTGATCTCCTTTCACCATTTTTTATATCAATTTTCTAATTGGCTTGTTTTTCGTGTTTTGTTTGTTTGTTTGATTTAGTCGAACTTAAGAAGCAGATCTCTTGCTCGCTTCAGTTATCCAATAAGACCGAGAATCATGTAGCATTCAAGGTAGTTTATATATATATATATATAATTTTTTTTTTTAAATTTCATTTTCGAAGATTATGATGTTAATGATAAAATGCCCTAAGACTGCGACATCATCATCATCCTGTGGATTGTGGATTTCAGTATTCCTGCATGCAACTGTTGTTTTGATCTTCGGTGGACTTAGATTTTGTTTCATGCATTTGATTTTTAATAATTAAATTAAATAATTTGTATGTTTTTGTTTGTGTAAATTTCAATTTGTGTGTTATTCAGGAGACGAATTTAAAAATTGGTAGGTTTGCGTGTGTATGTGAGTTACAGACTGTATAATGTGTTTCTTATGTAGGTTAAGACGACGAATCCTAAGAAGTACTGTGTTCGTCCGAATACTGGAGTTGTTTTACCTCTATCAACATGTGATGTAATAGGTACTGTGGCTTTTCTTTTATGATTTTCTGAATATTTATGTTTGGTTGCTGAGATAACACGTGAATGAAATTATGAAAGTTAAAACTAATGTCAATTGTTCATTTACTGGTTAAAATTAGGGTGGAGGTATTTCAGCTGGTAAAAAAAGAGAATTTTGTTTTCTTGTTAACACCTATTGATATATTGCAAAATTGTATGTTTTGCTACAGTTACAATGCAAGCACAGAAGGAGGCTCCTCCTGACATGCAGTGTAAGGACAAGTTTCTCCTTCAGAGTGTAATTACAACCGATGGAGCAACACCAAAGGATATCACTCCAGAAATGGTAGGTACAATGATGCCTTTCTATTTATTGCATGTTTCGTAGGACCAGTTTAGTTGAATTTTTGGCTTGCAACACTCCATTAGTTATTTTGATACTCCCTCTGGCCCAAAAAGTAGTCCCATTTCTTGAAAAGGATAAAATTTTAGTGCAATTCGATAGAGGTACAAGTAAGTAAAACTATAATCTTAAAAAGTTTGGCTTGCCAAATGGGACCTTTTTTTTTTTTATTGACGGAGGGAGTATATTCAAGATGTTGGAGCAAGAAGCAAGTGGAGAGTGAGAAGCACTGCCTTCGAATTATAAAATTTGTAAAGTTGTGGAGCTTTTGTGGGTTGCAGTTCAATAAGGAGGCAGGACATGTTGTGGAAGAGTGCAAATTGAGAGTGGTTTATGTTGCTCCGCCTCAACCCCCTTCACCAGTAGCAGAAGGATCAGAAGAAGGATCTTCGCCAAAGGCAACACTGACGGAGAATGGGAGTCTCAATGGTTCTGAGGTTGCCTTCAAGTCACTGAGATGTTTAATTTTGCTTTCTATTCATTCTTTTATCTATCTTGCAACTTCCTTGATGGATTTTATGCTTATTGCTTCCAGGCTACGAAACTATTTGTAGAGGCTCATGACAAATCCTTAGAGGTGACTAAACTTCTCTCTCTACATATATCTCTCTCTCCCTCTCCCTCTCCCTCTTGCTCGCCTTCTCCCTTTCCCTCTCCCTCAAATACAGTTGGCATATGCTCTTTATGTTGGACATTTTTATTGCACTTTTGTTTGATAACCTGTGTCATACTAGTTAGGAAACAGTGTCCATCATTGTAGAACATTGGATGTATTACATGGTCTAGGGTACAAGTGTAGAGGGTGTCAGTATATGTCCAAGTGTGGGGTTCATCTAATCTTAAAATCAATGAAATGGTTACAAGCCATTATGCTAATCTGATTTTAAATTTTGATCTTTTATCAAAAAAAAAAATCTGATTTTAACATTTGAATATCTTTCATATGGCAAAGTAATGTGTCAATGTAGCAAATAGTGTTCAAGAAGGTCAAGTCACTCATTTGAAATCAACTATGCTATTCAACAAAGGAACCTATAACTTTTTGAATAATGCTGCAAGTATATTTGGATATGCTTGTTGGTAGCATGTCCAATGGTCAATGTTGGATGCTTATCCATAACATTAGTGGGACTGTAATAAGTATCAATAAGATAACTGCTGCAATTCTGCTTTAGTCAATCTGAATTTGATGAAATATGGTCATTAAGATTTGGGGCTCAACATATTTCTTCTACATATGGAGCTTTTAATTCCTACAAATCTCTCGAAGTAAAAACTATGTTGTTTACAACATGTTAAACTTAATCAGTTGATAATCATCTTGCAGTTAGATCAAACCTAGGAAGCTGTTACAAGTTCTTGTATGTTGAAACCATTACTCAAACTTTTCAAAGATGATGACCCTTGGAAACGAGAAGCTAGGCAAAAATTTATTTCCTTCACCTTTTTCACTTTATTACAATATTCCTGGCGGAAACTATGAATCTCATAAACTTACTGGTCGAATTCTGTATAGTACTGAAACAAGTAGTTCTGAAACAGATACTTGCAAGATATTTGATCCTACGTATCGTTCTTAGCTACTCTAATCCTTGACTGAAACTACGAAACATATATACTTGAGTTTGGGTTCTGTACTATACTAGAAACTGATACTTGCTAGTCACCCGGACATACATATTTATGTGCATATTCATCTATCCTAGTATGTTGATCATTGATCTAAGCATACTTCAATGGATACACCATGATAGTTTCCCAATAATTTCTGATACCATTGTGTTAGTAGTTTTATTTTAATAACATAGGCATGAGAGCTGATATAACATGACTTATTATTTGGTGTGATATTTCCTTACGCTGATCACTAATTTCCCTCTCTGTCTCTCTCCTTGCTGGTTATTATTTTCTGGTCTCTCTCCTTGCTGGTTATTATTTTCTTTCACCCAGAAAATAATAACCAGCAAGGAGAGAGACAGAGGGAAATTCTTGAACACGGGAAGGAGACACCACACCACATTATATGTCATGCTTGAATTGGCTCAACTCGCAAGGTTCGTTGCTTTCAACCACCCATGTCTTAGGTTAGAATCCTGCTGACAGCGGTTCCAAGGGTTAGACAATTTGTAAGTACCACTTTAAGCCCTCATAGAGGCTGTGGCATGCCCTGGCCTTGGAATGGAGCAACCTATCCTATTCCTAAACATTTTTGCCCCAAAAAAAATAAAAACTATTTTCTTTCGTATTCTTCTTTATCTGCGTGTGTGCCTTCTTCTCTCCTTACTCGTATTAGACATCATTGCTAAACTTTTCCAGTTGGAAAGGATCTTTAGTTTATATATTACAAATATTTTTTGAATTTTGTCCTATTGCCGTATATGTTTATGTATCCCTTTCCGTTCTTCATGGTTCCTAGAGGATGTGTTCCCTGTTGAATGACTTTTGTGCCTGTTGAATGACTTTTGTGACTCAGAAACTGGAATAGGAAAACTATTCACATTGGCTATAAGTATGAAATAGTAAGATATACTCTAAAAGTTGGTAACGCAATCACCTCTGGCTAGCTAAAGTTCTTTGTCTTACCTCCTCTCTCACGAAGTCTCTAGTTAAATCATGGAATTTGGCTGCTACTCAAAAGGGAGCCATCTCTTGCTTAATGATAACCATGAGTTCAACAGAATATGCAAATAAATGTTTCTTTTCAATGGTTAATGCTGCATCTGATTTATAACTTGTGCATGAAATGTGATGTGCTAAGGAGAGATGTTACCCTATCATGATTAGGAGGTTCCCTCTAAAGAAATCGCAAACGAAAAGATTCACGTTAGGATTGTCAGTGTCTTGATGTGTTTCATGTATTAACAGAATCTGGGTATCATTTGATTTATCCACTTGTAGCTGCATCTGAATTTCCAGCCAGTTGATACTGAGTGTAATGCAGTCATACCTATCAGGCTGTCAAATAGCCCATATGTATTATGCTTTACTGCAATTACTGTTGATAGAATGGTATTCAATCAGTGTACTATGCTAATTTTGGTCGCGTAAAACTTTGTATAATTGCATTGATTTACAGGTAAGAGCTCTTATTGCGAAGTTGACCGAGGAAAAAGCTGCTGCTATTCAACAAAACAACAAACTTCGTCATGAATTGGTGAGATGATCTTTTCTGAAAATTATATGCTTGAAATTTTGTACGCAGATGGTTTGAAGCTAGTGTGTGATTTTGATGCTTTGAACATAGCGCTGATACTATTCTCCTGCATGGTTCTGGATCTCTAATCACTGTATATACCTGAAATTGTTAGGTCATATACTAGTACAAAAAGTACAACCCAAATTTGGTAAATAAAGAGTTAATGGATGCTTACATTGATCTACTGATGTGTTTGCTCTACGCGTGCGTCTAAAAATGGGCAACTTAATTTCAGATTTCTCAATCTCGAGATGTTATGAGATTTAGGATATGCGTAGGAAGAACTTAAGTTCTTGACCACTCAAGTAGATTGAATATATGTCTGCGCCTATGGGGAAATTTTTAGTTTGGAAAAGAATTCTTTAATCTATGGAAATAATGTAGTATTGATACTTATGTTGCTTATCTAAAACAAGTTTAAAATGTCAGGTAGCATCCATTTGTTTCACAGAAAATGAATTTTGCAAAAGGTTTTCTAAATTTTTGGTAGTTTTAGGGAAATAAAGTGAAGTGTTGAATACTATACAAGTCAAAGGAAAACAATCATTCTTGTAAGGGAAATGAATAGCGAATTTTAGATAGGTAAGTCCACTTCCACCAACGGAAGCTCCTCTCTCTCCTCTCCCCCAATTTTATCTCTACTTCCCTCTATTGAAAGCTATTTTCCTTTGCTTCAATGAAAATGACATGCTTAAGGCATTTTTGGGTCAATTTTCCTTGTGCTAACCAAACATAAGAAAATGAATTTCCTTTTTATTATTTTTTTTTGTGGGCAGAGAAAATGAAGTTCTTTTGCATGAATTTGATGTCCATGAAAAGGGTTTTTTGAATTTGAATCGTTTCTGCAAGTTTTTTTCTGTTAAATCAAACAGAGCCTTATTTATTGTGTAGTCTAAAATCAGGTTACATGCATTGGTCCTGGTAAGCTGCACCACTCCCCCTTCCCTCCGCCCCCTCCCCGGCCAAAAACTAAAATAAAAATAATATATATATATATATATATATATATATATATATATATATATATAAAGAACCACCCATACGACTGGGCCAGGAGTTGCATAGTCATATTTCAAGTAATATCCTTGTTGAAAGTAGATTTTGGTGGCAACCTGTGTCTGTTATTGTTTCGTAGTATGTGATATGGAAAATACAAGATGAAGTCTCTTAATGATTATGTCTAATGTTATGAACTCCTTTAGGTCCATTTAGGGATTCCCTTTTATGAAATACTCAAGAATAAATCCATAACCTCAATTAACATCATAAATAAATATTGGATGGATGAGAGTTGAAGTTGAATACCAAACAAGTTGTAAGCTTAGTTTTAGAAAAGATTCTCTATGGGACAAATATAAAAGAGAAAACGGACTCTTCAAAGGGGACGGAGGGAGTAAGGTTAAAGTTGACGTTGGGTTTGTTTTTTTCTACTTGGGTGGATCCGAGAATTATGCTGATTCATGCAAGAGCAGCTATTCAACAACTGCATGGTCATTTGAGTTATTTTCACATGAAGTCTGGATACAGAGTTCAGTTTCATGACCACCTTTTCTTTTAAAAATTTGTGTGCACAACTGTAAAAAACTTCTACCATTACATATCCTTTTACTCAACTTGCAATTTCTGCATTTGTTTGTGCACTATATTGCTACTACTGCTAGACGATGAATAGCAATGATGATTAAGTTTTACATGTTTTATCATTTGGCTTTTCCCCAAGTCCGTTGCTCAAACTGCAACTATGGCTTATCTCCCTGTGACTTGCAACTTGTAGGAACTCTTGAAGCGTGAAGGCAACAAAAGTCAAGGTAGTGTCTCCTTCATGTTCGTTATCATTATCGGATTGATTGGTCTAATTTTGGGGTATCTCATGAAGAAGACATAGCCGTCCATGGTGCTTGCCTTTTGACTTAAAAATTAACATTGTATTTCTTTTCTTTCCTCGATCATAATTTTGATGTAGAAAAGATAAGGAATTCAGGAGTGTCCTTTTTTAATTCTTTCCTTTTTTTTAAATTTTATTATTATTATTATTCTTTTTTCTTTTTCTGTCAAGGTAGCTTTGTGGCAATAGAGTAATTTGTGTAGTCTTGTAGTTGAAGGGCCAAACAGTTCTTGACAAAACTCATGTTTCATTGACGTACATTTTTCATTTGAAACAATAGGGTGGGAATTTGGTCTCATTTTTCATTTTAGTTGAATTTGCCAATATCCATATTGAAATAAGTGGAGTAACATTTTTAATTTGTGAGGGCTAGAAACAAGTATCTCTTTCGAGTTTAGACACATCACTATCAATCAACAAAGTCTTCTCAAACCCATTTGAGATGCTACCCAAACCTTCTACTAATACGGCAAACCTACAGCTCTGATGGCGACCTTCCTAGTACGCCACTATCAAGATAAATACAGACGGATGGAGCCAAAGGTATAACCCAGGGGCAGCCATTGCTAGAGATATCCAAGTTCAATTGCTCTCCTCTGGGTAATTCCATCAGCATGCGCACTAGCAATTCAAAAGAGCTTAAGGTTATTGATTGATTTTTTTTATTAGTTACTGGCGGCCTTGCAAAATGCAATCAATCAATAGTTGTTAACAATGATTTTGTAGCTATGACTTTTTTTCCTCTAGCATTGCTCTTTTGATCCATACTCTAGGGAATTAGCTTTAAAATTGTCAAATTGCTCCTTTTTTTTTTGTTGTTTTAAATATTGTATACATATGTAAACTAAAGGGATAGCACTATGTTCTTCAACTATGGCAGTTTACAATACGATATATAAAGTATTTAGTACAAGCAAAATAACGAGTCGATGTAATGTCTCAATTGTAAAGTGTAACGTTAATAATGATTCCCATGAATTGAAATATCCAAGTAACTGACTTGGCTTAAATTTGTGAGACATAAAAATTATTATAAGGTGTGCTTGATTTCGCAGACACATTGATTTGGTTTTGCAGTTTTAAATTTATTCCTCTTTATAATGATAAAATAAGTAAGAAATGAATAAAAACAAAAGTTAGTTGGACCAAATTTTTTGTACAAATAGAAATACTTTTTTTATACCCGTGCTACCCCCGTTCCATTCAAAGAGTTCATTTTAAAAAATCTAATAATTAAGAGGTATATAAGTAGTACTCTCTCTGTTTCAAAATATTTATCTTTTTATCTCTAAGAATTTATTTAAAAAATATTATCATTTTAGGTTTTCAATGCATATTTTTGCCTAATTTACCCTTGTCTTCTCACAAGTTTCAATAATTAATCATCTCTTCATTAAATACTTTATCTTCTTCCAATGGTTATCTAATTCTAATTTATCTTTTCAACTATTCCTAGCACAAAAATTAAAGATATTTAATAAGGGTATATTTGTTAACCTACAAAAATTCTTAAAATGTGCGCACAATTTTAAAACGATAATCTTTTGAAACATATGGAGTACTAGACCTAGTCAATAATTACAAAAGTATTTTAGCATACTTAAAATGTTTATAGCATATGTGAAGGGTAAAGTTGAAAGTTTTATAGAGATTGTAGTCATAATTTTTTAATGTAAACTCTTTGAGTGGTACATCTCAAAATAGTATAGTGAACTCTTTGTCTGTAATGTAGGGAGTATTAATTACTCCCTCCGTTCCAGACAAAGAGTCACTATACTATTTTTGGATGTTCTACTCAAAGAGTCCATTTTAAAAAATTATGCCTACAATTTTTATAAAATTTTTAACTTTACCCTCCTCATGTAGTATAAAATATTAATTGTGTTAAAATATTTTTGTAATTATGACCAACTTCAATACTACTTGTATATCATTTAATTATTAAATTTTTCAAACATAAAATCTTTGGGTATAACAGGGAGCAATAAATAATGTCTAAAATTACGGTACATAATTACTACTCCCTCCGTCCCGAATAAATGTTCCTATTTCTATTTTGGGTTGTCCCAACTAGGGGTGAGCAGGATGGCCCATCAGCCCGCAAAGCCCGCCAATGCCCGGCCCTCAAAGCTCCTGTCCATGGGCTAGTACACAGTGCTGGGCTTGAGAAGGATTGAAAGCCCGCAGTCTCGGGCAGTGCTGGGCCTTCGTAATCTTACTATCCGTTTAGCCCAACCCGGCCCGTCGTTTCATAAAATTACGTCGTTTTGATCTAAATATATATATATATATATATATATATATATAATATCTAAAAGACTAAAACTAAAACCCTATTTCACAAATCAAAATCCCCAAATCAGAGTATCGCTGCTTGGCTTGCCTGTTTTGCCATCGACGTCGCTGCTTCGTCGTTAACTCGCCGCTTTGCCATCGTCGACTCGCCGCTTCGCCATCGTTGACTCTCACAGTTTCTTCGATGAGTTCGCTCAAAGGAAACACATCTGAGCCATCTGCTCTTTAAAGGCTTCAATTCCTTGATGTTTTTGTGAAGATTGGTTTGGTCTGTTTGTATTCGAAATGTGGGTGTCTAGCTGGTGCACATAAGGTGTTTAATGAAATTCCGGATAAGAATGTTGTTTCGTAGACTGCGATTATTTGTGGGTATATTGGGATTGGCCAGCTTGTGGAAGCTATTGATTTGTTTAGAAGTATGTGGAGATGAATATGAGGTCGAATAATTTTACTCTTGTTCGTGTTGTGTCTGCTTGTGCTCAATTAGGGAATTTGAGTACTGGGGAGTGGGTGCATAGATGTGTGTTGGACATAGGTATGGGAAGTAATATTTTTGTAGGTACTGCGTTAGTGGATATGTATGCTAAATGTGAAAAGATGGAAAGAGCTTGGTTAGCTTTTGATGAATTGCACGAGAAGGATTTGGTAACGTGGGGTGCTATGATACAGGGTTACGCATCAAATTGGCTTCCTAAAGAATCCTTGGACCTTTTTTATATAATGCAGAGAGAGCATTTGAAGCTGGATTCTTATACCATAGTTGGAGTTCTTTCTGCTTGTGCAAGTTTAGGAGCATTAGAATTAGGAGAACGTGCTAGTAGTTTAATTGATACAAGTGAGATTTTTTCTAACCCTATTTTGCGTACGGCACTGATTGACATGAATGCAAAATGTGGGAAGATGGGTTCAGCTTGGAGAGTTTTCAAAGAGATGAATGAGAAAGACCTAGTTGTTTGGATGCTATAATAATTGATGGGCAAGACCGTGCAAGCCCGAGCCCGCCCAAAGCCCGTGGGCTGATCTCCTGTACTGGCTTTTAAAATTGATGCCCGCTCCTTGATGGGCCCATACTGGGCATTGCCAATGCCCACGGGCTTATGGCCCGTGCACACCCCTAATCCCAACAAATGTTTCTAAAGACTTTTAATCTACCTATTCTCCATCATTCTTCCTAATATACCCTTAAAACTTCATTTAATATAACACGTCACAAACAAACTCAATTATTTAAAGTAGTTGAACTCAATTAATGTTCATGGGTATTATGGTCGGAACACATTTTATAGCACATCATTAATTATGTTTCTTAATTCCTGTATTTTATCCACTAGAAACATTTATCCGAGACGGAGGAAGTAGATCGTAAAAGTGAATAGACCTTACACTTGAATCGAGTGAGTTGAGTTCAACAAGGTAAAATATTCAAGTAAATTATCAGAATTAAATCATAAAATTGAAACTCGTTTATCTTTTCAACAGTGGAGGAAACATGGGTAAAATATTTTCCGAAACTGAAAAACCCTACCAATAGGTCCAATACCGAATAAACATGCTATAATCTTTGGGGGAAAGTATCTTCATCTCTCCAGAACCTTCTTTCTGGAACCATCCACCGCCTTCCGACGGTTCCAGTTCTCCCCATTTAAATTCACTTTTCTCCTCAACACGGAGCCATCCGAGAATTTCAATTCACCTCAGCATAAGCTGCGACTACTTCCTAAGTAACCGACTGCGATCCAAATCCAACCTACACTCTCAAACATGGCTTCCACTCTAGCTCTCAGGCGAGCCGCCAGCTCATCTCTCCTCAACAAGCTTTTCACTCCTATCCGCTCCGCCTCCGCAGCTCCCTCTTTCACTCGCTTCTTCACCACTAACACTCAGATGACCACTTATGACGACTACGACGGGGACAATCGTGACCTTGATGTTGATCGCCGCCGTGACACCTCCGTCTCCCGCCGCCGCCGCGATGATTTCTTTTCAGGTGAGTAAATACAAGTTCTAATCCTGACTTGATTCCTCTTCATATTTGTATATTCGGCTGATTGTTTGCGCAGATTTTGGCCTTTTCGTTTTATTTCAGAGGACTAATTAAGTAACCTGGTATGATTTCATAGGTTAATGCTTTGCTATACATTTTACTTGTTTTTTCAAGTTTAGTGTTTATTTTGAAACCGAGTGAATGGAAATTGGAATTCGGTTCTCGTTTTGCTTAGGACTCTGTTTCACGTCATTTATCGAATTAGTGTCTCCAGATACAAATTTGTCATCGAATCATCTGTTTCCGTTTTGCTCTTAGGTTACTACCTGTTCTCGATTAAATTTTGAAACGGTGTTTGTACGTCGAAATCAACTACTTACGTGGAGTGAATTTAATTCAGCTTTTGATTTGTTTTTGGTTGTTTTAGACTCTGTTTTTCCTTGGCCTTGGGTTTATTTAGTGTGAACCCTGAAATTTTGTATTTAATTCCTGTTTTTTCATGTTTTGGTTATCTTTCTCTTAATTTTGATGCAGATGTGTTTAATCCGTTTTCTCCAACGAGGAGCCTAAGCCAGATCCTGAATGCAATGGACCACTTGATGGACAATACATCACGAGGACTGGGATTTGGAGCAAGGGCAGGATGGTATGTTAAGGAGGACGACTCTGCTCTGTTTCTTGGATTTGACATGCCAGGTTTAGATAAGGAGGACGTTAAGATATCAGTGGAGCAAAACACTCTGATCATCAAAGGAGAAAGGGAGAAGGAGTCAGATGAAGAAGAGGCATCAAGGAAGTATTCAAGCAGGCTTGAGTTACCTCAGAATGCGTACAAGTTGGATGAGATCAAGGCAGAACTGAAGAATGGAGTGCTGAAAATTAGGGTTCCGAAGGTGAAGGAGGAGGAAAGGAAGGATGTAAGGCAGGTGACAATTGAGTGAGAGAACATAGATAGTTGTGTTAGGTACTAATGAGAAGTAACTGTCTTTATGTTTTACTACTACAGTTGATTAGGGATGAATGATCAATAAATAGCGCACTTATATGTTATGTGAAGCGAGTTTATGTTATCTTCAACTGTTTCAGAGATTTGGAATCTCACTCCATCGATTTTGTAAATCTTAAGCTTGAATTTGTGCAATTTTGAACGTGGATATGGTGTTTAGACTCTGCAACTGACTTGCATTTTAATGAACTGATTAAACAATTCAATTGTCCAAACATTAAGAAGACAATCACATTTTTTCCTCCTTGGTTAATAGTTGGTTCTTCCTAGTCAGAAATCCCAAACTGAACGCAAAAAAAGAAAATCAACAAACAAAAAGAAAGCCAGTGCGCCAGCCCAGTTCATTATTCAGCAAAAGAGAAGACCTCCATTATCATCACCCGTTATATTGCTCAGTTTTTTGAATTTTTTATTAAAAATCTTATGTTGAAATAACGGGGTATGTCAATGGGTTGAAATCGATAGGCACTCGCCCATTACAGTCCATGAACTAGAACCCATTTCAGAAAATTGGTCCAGCTGGGCCTTTGGAGGCTAGGAAGGTGGATGAGGGCTTTTTCGTGAGGTTGGATGTGCCCGGAATCCAGATAGAGGGCTTGAGAGTTTGGGCCGAGGAGAAAAAGGTTTACGTCGTCGTCGGAGATGAGAGGGTGACCGAGGAACATGACCGGAAATACTCAGCTACTATCGAGCTCTGCCCAAATGGTGGCTACAAGACTAAGGAAATCGAGGCTAACCTCAAGCACGGGATTCTCCGAATGGTTATTCCGAAATCAGATGTTATTTATTTGTGAAAATAAAAGAGTTTTTTTTGGTAAGGGGTTAATTTAACCCATTCTCTTCTTTTCTGTTTGTTTTTGGGTGCCTGAAAAAGATTATGGGTTTTAGGGTGCATGTTAGTGCAGAAGGCTAGTTAGTGCTAAGGTAAGCCATTTTATATATAGTTAGTTATAACAAGACTAGTTAGTGCTAAGTATGCAAATATATAGTTAGTTATAACAAGATCCGTGTATTATTTTTATTAGGCAAATAAAATTTTTTTTTTGGGTTAATTTAATTAAAATTTGATTGATAATTAACATAAATTTATTTATTCTTACAAAATTATAAAAGTTGTAGTCCATAGTATTCTTAATATAGTTTATAATTAATAAAATTATATTTTTTAAAATATAAGTAAAGTATGTGAAATTTTGATTTGATTTAATCATGTATTGACTTTTAAAAATGAAAAGTAGACTTTTTGCTTTGAACAGAGGGAGGACAATATTATTTGCACTTTAAATTTGAATGGAGAAAAGAATTTATGTGTCAGATTATAAATGGTTATTTATATACTTTCTATATTAAACCATGTATATCAGTTTTTTTTTTTTTCAATAAACAAGAATAAATTTATGGGCGATGCTATTAACACCCAAAACCTATTAATACACCCTTTATATTTAATTATAAAAATATCATCAATTAAAAAGACTAAATTGCACTTGATCCGTCTCTCTTCGCTCCGTTCTTATCGTTACCATGGAAGCCAGCAGCTTAAACTACTTGGACAAGGCGGCGATGATGGCGGGTGGCACTGGCTGCGAAGAAAGCCACAAACTCAGGCGGATGCAAAGAGGGTGTGTATGGCTGCAAAGAGGAAGGAGAAACAGGGGAAGCCATTTATATTAGTCATGATAGAACCTATACAAAGAAGCCCTAAATTACGAATCTAAGATTCTAAAAAAAAAAATTGGAGTTGAGTTATTTAATTTGATTTTTGGAGGCCCAATTTGAGCTTCAATTCTCGACCATTTCTGCTCCAATTTCAACAACTTCTTTTCAATTTTCTTTCCTCTTCCTTCAATAATCAAAACCAAGCTCAAGATTTAAAAAAGAAAGATTCAACAAACTGGTAGTGGAAGGTGAAAATATTGCAGCCTTGTTGAAAAGAAATTTGATTTTTCAAGAGAGGGTAATATAGGAAATATATGGGAGTGTATTTAGTAGTTGGATGATTTAAAAATAAGAATGAGGTGTGTATGTGGAAAATGGGTATACTAATAAATTTGGGGGGTGTTAATAGCATCACCTAAATTTACATGTAATGGTTTTAATATAAGTGCTAAGAATAAATTCATAATGGGTTTAAGTGATTGGAGCTTCAATGTAAGTTCCAAAACTTATTTTTTTCTTTTTATAACTAATCACCTTATTATGGAAATGGATCTAAACAATATACATATGGAACCAACAAAATGCTTTGAGGCTCGATATTGTTAGAGTTACAAACAATTTTAACAAGAAATCAGTTATATTTCAAGACTTATGAATGTACTAACCAAATTAATTTATTTTTTTAAATAAAAAAGAGGTGTACTAACCAATTTATTTATTTTTAAAATTGGAAAGACGTCAAATGATGAGTAAATATTTGAGTTTAAACGATAATGATAATTATAAATTTAAATAATGAATCAAACTCAAATATTATGTCGTACCATTTTTTTTTTTTTTCAGTTTTGAAAAACCATTACTTGACTAAGGTGATCGTAGGTATAACAGTATTTACTCAAAAATTATGTTCTTAATACGGCAAAAATTATGTATTTGACTTAGGTGATCCCAACAATGCAATGTTTACTTGGAAATTAACATATATACTTATCTTAATTCTTAGTAGGTAGAGCTTTACTGTTTCTTACATGACTGGAATTAATTTCGAACTTTCGGCCTTACCAAATCCAAAAAAAAAAAATAAATAAAATAAATTCAGACTTTAGTGGAGTCTTGGACAGCAAGATATAACCTAGATTCCAAACTTTCCGCGGAATTATGAAAATACTTTTCTTACCGGCTAAAGAAAATAATTCAGAAAAGAACTAAATTCCTAACCCTTGATAGCAGTTCCAGGAATCAAGAATGGCTTTGTTAATGGCTATGAAGAGAGCAACATCTTCTTCAACCGTCTTTGCCAAACTGCTCAACCCTAGCCACCACCGTTCCGTGGTGGTTCCGGTTGCCAGGCGTTTATTCAGCTCCAATATCCCTATCATCGACTCCAACGAGGATAATTGTACTATTAACGCCAATGGTGGCTCCTTCACCCGATCCTATGACTTCCCCATTCAAACAGGTATCCGTTTCTTTGCTATTATCAATTACAATCTCATTCCCAATTTCAATTTTTCATACATTCATTGTTTGTGTGTCCATGTGTTTGCGTTGTGTGTGTGTGTGTGTTTGTTTGCTTGATTTTTATTTCATCAATATGTAGTATGAAATTGAATTTTCTTTTCCTGGCTTACGAATTCCAAAATAACAATTGATTGAAATGTGCCTTAATGCTGTATATCCCATGCGAAATCAGTATTTTGCTTATCTAGTGAAATTGAGCGATATATGTGATTATTGATGAAATGCCTTCCTATTTGATTGGATGGTAGTTAAGAATTGAAATATTTTAACAAACAGGGGATTGATGAATTAGGGTTATGAGAGAAAATAGATAATCTAATGTTTGGGAGTTTAGAAATCAAGTGGTAGAATTTGAATTGAGGCTCCTTCAGCTCAAAATTTGAACTAACTTTGCTCGAATTCTAGTTCCATGGTATGAATTCTATACTCCCATATACTCCCTCCATCCCCCCCAAAAAAGTCACGATTTCCATTTTTCTTTGTACCAATTTCTAAAAGGGACTTGTGTTGGATGTGATGGCTCGATGTCATGCGGCCGCATAGGGCGTCTGCATGGAACACTGGAATTTATGCGGCCGCATAAGGCGTCCGCGTAAGGATTCTGGAAACCATGCAGCCGCATAGTGCGTCCGCATGGAAATCTTGTAAATCGTATGCGACCGCATAGCGGCGGTTTTAGGGTTTTCTATTGTATTGTATAAATAGATGTATACCTAGAACATTTAAAGGTGTAAGCCTCTAATAAAATTTCGACAGTCCGTTGGCCCCAATCTCTCTCTCTCTTTCGATTTTCAACTGCTTTTGTGTGTTGTTTTGTCAATTGCTTCCGCTACGTTGCACAACAACTTGCTATTCCAACCCCCAAAATTGCTAAGTATACCCATTTACTTAGTTTACCCACTCTTCAAATATTATACCACCTATATTTCTAAGTATACTTCTACTTATTTTTCTATTTTACCCTTGAATAATAAACCCCCAATTCTTACCCACCCAAATTAAAACACTATCTACCCAACCCACCTCCCTCCCAAAATTAAAATACTCTCCATTTCTTTCTCTATCATCTACTCTCTATCCTCTCCATTTGTTTTGAAGCTTCATCTACTTCGACTTAGCTTCCTAAAAATTGCACAAAGTCAAGCCACTACTTAGGCTTGAAACACGCATTTTGGTTAAATTTTTTAATGATTTTTTTGAATTTTTTGGTGGAAACTGGGAATGGAGTGTGCGGCACCCCCTGACCACACGCCCTAAGGAATGTGCAGCACTGGTGTGCTGCACATTCCTTAGGGCGTGCGACCGGGGGTGCCGCACATACCATTAAGCGTACGGTAAGGGGTGCCGCATATATCTTAGGGTTCTAAAAATTTTTAAGGGTAATATAGTCTTTTGAAATTGTGGCAATTTTGTAATAATGGTAAAGGGGGTATATTTAGCAATTTTGGGGGTGGGAATAACACTGCTCTTTCTAAAATTTCAACTTCAAATTTACTTTTTTTTTTTTGTTTGAATTTTTTCCTTCTTTTCAACCATGTTTTACTAATCTACCTATTCCTTTAGGGCAATTTAAAAGAAATATTGAGAAATAAAAGTACGATAACAAAGTTTGAATGTTGAACGCGACTCCTTTTTTGAGAGGGAGGGAGCATAGTGTTTAAGAGTAAATAAAATAGCCTTATTATGTTGAACCTATAGTTGTATACATATGGTTTAATTTAGTGTGTGTATTAATGGGTGTGCTTTTTCATTGTCACATGTTACTACAGGTATTTGTGATCAATCCATGGACAATCCATTTCAAATATCTGGACCAAGAGGAGCTTATGAGGCGAAGAAAGTTGATGAAGGTTTGTTTGTGAGAATGGAGATGCCTGGGATTGAGAAGGATGATGTAAAGATATGGGTGGAGTATGGCAATGTGTTTGTAAAGGGAGAAGGGCGGAAAGAATCAAGGTATGAAGACAGTGGTAGAGCATTCAGTGGTTGCATTGAGCTCTGTTCGAATGTGTTTCACCCGGAGAAGATAAAAGCTGACATGAGGAATGGTATTCTTAGGATGGTAATTCCGAAGGCAAAGAATTATGAAGCGAGGAATGGAGTTTTTGATGTCAGGATCAAGTAAACTAGATCTGTTCTTAATTCGAAATGGTCCTTTCTTTTGTTAGGTTGTCCATGTCATTAGTTACTGGATCATCTACCTGCTTGATTGATGATAATAAATAAATAGTGATACTGATCTATTACTAGCTATTAGCTATTTTATGGAACCCATGCAATCACTTGAAACTTGTTAGCCTTGTAAATACCTATTTAGTTTTCGGAAACATTTCTATGGCTGTTAAGAAAATTGAAATGTTATTCATTCTATGAAGCCTTGGATTAATTATTACTGCATGGGCAAGGAGTGTCGTCATTTGAAGCTGATTGTTTTCTCTAATTTCTCTTCTAGCTAGTATGGCTCTATATATTGCCTCTAATCTCCTACTTGCAACCTTTTATCTCCACTGACTCCACAAACATCAAAGCTCCGGCCATTGTTCAAGACATAAAGGATACTGGAAGAAACCAAACCAATTGATACTAAATTAATGCTTCTATATATAATTGGTTTAGTTTCCTTCAATACCTCATCTCCATCTTTTGAACACTGATCAATTGTACGTGTTTTTAGGGTTAAGTGAGAATTGGATGGAGGACTTAAACTATAAAAGTTTTGCCTTGCAAGAGCATTATATATGTTTTGCATACATTAATTAATTCACAACTGTGTTCAAAGTATATTTGTACAGTTTCCTCCAATATCTTCTCTCGGAATTGAGAACTATTCTAAAAAATCTAAAAGTGGTGCATCGCGATCATCGCAGTGCGCTTTAGGGAACCAAAGCATTGTGATGAGCAACCAAGGCATCGCGATGCACTACTTTGGCATCACGATGCACTACTTTGGCATTGCGTTGCACTACTTTGGCATCGCGATGCACCACTTTTGCATCGCGATGCACCATTTTTGCAAATTGGGGCATCGCGATGCACCTCGCAGCGCGCTTTAGGGAATTAAAGGCATCGCGATGCCCAATTTTAGGCATCCCGATGCCCAAGTTAAGGCATCGCGATGCCCAATTTAATATAATATCAAAATCAATCAAAATGATTGTTTTTGGTTTTATTGACTTCCTATAACAGTAGATATTGATATTATACTAAATTCAAACTCAAATCATTGATTAAAGTCTCAAAATCAATCCAAGAACATCTCCCTCTGTTTTCGGACAGTACACTGTCAAGCTCGATTTTGATCTCAAAAATAGTATTTTTTTTGGTAGAAAAATTGTTTACAAATGTAGTACTAAGTTAGGATAATAATATGAGATTGATTTTAAACAAATTCGAAGCTTAAAACATAGATTAAAGTGGCCAAAACAGCCCAAGAACAAAGAAAAACGGGATGAACTCAAAAAATTCGAATTTGATCAAATTGTGATCAAATTTGTGTTCTATGCATGGAAATTAATACCTAAACATGAGGAAAGACTATATTAACAACATGAAATCATTTATACAACAATTCGAATCTCAAATATGAAGCAACGATGTTGTTGAGGGCATTTTAGGAAGAAAATTCTCAAAATGCCTTTTAGCAATTTAAAAAAAAAGGATGGACTGAAGAGAAATTTTTTTTGAAAATCAGCAATTTCTCCTTCTTTAATTTGTATGCATGCTTCTACTATTACTCCCCACGAAGATATGAACTCTCATCAAAGCTTCCCTAGTTCAAGTATCTTCAGCCCAACAATATGTGCCTGCCGTTCTCACGTGAAAATTAAGCTAATCAATCCATTAAAAAAAAGGGGAATTTTGGGTTGGCCTTTGATTAATTTTCAACCACTTTAGGCTTAGATATTTGTTTTAAAGCGGAAAAATACACTTTTGTTGTAAAATGTTGTATATATTCTTAAAAACATGGAACATGTACGCTATGCATCGCAAAATAAAATTGATGCATCGTAGTTCAAAATGTGCGTCGCAATGCACAATATTGTACTAAAAAGTACCAATTTGCATTGTGATGAATGAAATTTCCTTAAGAGTTTAAAATGGGCGCCACGCCCATAATTTTGGCCTTCACGCCTATAAATTTGGCCTTGACGCCCGTTACAAAATTGATACATAGTGATGTACAAAATTAATGCATTACAATGCACAAAATTGTACTAAAAAGTACAATTTTTGTGCATTGCGATGTAGAACATTACACTCGCGATGCATCAAAGTGTGCATCGCAATGCAAAAAACAGTACTGATGCACAACATTACATTTGCGATGCATCAAAGTGTGCATCGCGATGCACACAATTGTACTAAAAAGTACTGTTTTGTTGCATTGCAATGCACACATTTTATTTCCGATGCACAAATTTTATTTTCTGTATACTAAGAAAAGAACAATGCTGTTGCTGCTGTGTCGTTTCAGAAAATACAAAGAATACGAAAGAAACAGTAAACTTTAAATTAACATGAGTTATACTATTAAATACAAATTTAAACTTTGATCTATTAGTACAAAATAGTTGTGTAATAAGATTATTTAATAATACTCGAATGTCAACGAAGCAATAAAGCAACACGCAATTGCGAGAAATGAAAATAAATACTGAACTCATATTTCATTCAAAAAAATAATAAATTAATCATTAATCATAGCAATCAACAATGGACGTATACACTTGTTTGAAACATTAAACATAGCGAAAAAATTGTATATACTCTTCAACATATTTTATTGAACATGTTTAGCCGTAATGATCCAGATTAAAGCTACTTTGTTTGACTGGTCTTGTTTTTTGATGATGAACTAAGCATGAAAAAAAATAGAGAGAGATGAAGACTGTAGCAAAAGTAAACAATGAAGTATATTTTTAACCAAACCTAATTTATTTTAAGGAAACTAATTTTTAAAAAATTAAATACTACTCTTATAGACATGTTTAAATTTTTAGAGTCAATATGGCTGTTTTTTGAATGACAATTTTATACCTTTTTTTTTTTTTCCATTATAAATGTAGTAGAGAGAAAAACAAAAGATCCTTTACATTCGTCAAATTATGTATGCCTAAGCAAAGTCATCGAAAACATAGGATTGGTAAGCTAATCTCCTTAGCCGCAGATGACGGGACGTAATTAAATTGAAAACATCGATCTTACCCAATTTCAAATTCAGCTGCTGCATGCTTCTCTGATTCTATATATAATAATAATTTCGCAACCATGTGGGTTTGGGAGAGTGTTACAACTTACATACTGTATACTTTATTCATGTTTGAGTGAATGTTGGTTGTTGATACTTACTTGAAACTCTCCGGCCTGTAGAGTAAAATTTAACCTTCCAAACAATTAATTAATATCAACCCAAACATAATCGATGCCTTAAGGCACTGTGCATGGTTTCCATTTATTATGATATACTATACTCTTTAGTCAAATAGTCCATAATTCTACTTTGAAATATTCCATTTAAAAAATTTACTTTAAAAATTATGCCTACAATCTTCATAAACCTTTCAAATTTATCCTCCACATATGCTATAAACATTTTAACTATACTAAAATATTTTTATAATTATGACCAATTTTAATACTACTTATATATTATTTAATTATTAAATTTTTTCAAACGTGAACTCTTTGAATGGAACGGAGGGGGTAGTTCAAAAATCACATGATATGAAAATGATTAGTCATTTAACATATATACCAAGTAATAGCTAGGGCTCCCTCAGACTTTTTGTTTTTATGTATAATGCATAAAGATATTTATCCATTTATAAGTATTTAGTGGAATATTCATTGATGTTCATAGTATTTGTTTTTTTATTTTAAATTCTTAAGCCATGATCATTCAAATAACAAAAGAATACCGATCAACCTAGCAAAACGAAAAGAAAAGAAAAAAGCAACAATAATTTTGAAGGACCCAAAAATATACACCCCAAAAGTATACTCCCAAATATCCCGAAAAATGTACGAAACGAACCCACACACGCGAAGTGTGTCCAAGAAGCTTCGCCACCCTATAAATAGGGGGCTCCCCCCTCATAACCAAGGACGATTTCCTGACTAAGCTACAAGCTTCATTCTCTCTCCCTTTTCTCCATAGAAATTATATTATCTCTATATATCCTGAGACACTGATTATTACACTGGAGAGTTTGGCGGGAAAAATTCCCTGCCTTCTCACGGTTGTTTACTCTTGCAGACATCGACTACGCCAGATATCCTACCGCGACGACAACTTCCACCGGACGGCGACTCCGGATACATACATACGACGACGCTTTCGGCATGCACCCTCGGTATGGTGATTATTTTGGCATCATCGGTTGGTTCCATTGCCGGAAACGACATATTCCGTCAGCCACGACGGAGCTCTGTTCAAAGGGTGCCGGAACAACAAAACGATCGTCCACACAGATTAGACGAAACAAACGAGACTGGAACAGAAAAGTAAGACCACCATCAACTGCGCACTGGTCAGACGATCACAACCGCGAAAAAATTATGGCCAACGGAGTCTGCACGCGCCCCCACGCGCCACCAAAGGCCGCTGGAAGCGGTATTGTAGAGCAAAACGCCGGCAGAATAGAAACGGCACAACGGTCCAAAAATCTCCGCCAACGGAGCTTGCACGTGACGCCACGCGCCGCTAGAAGTTGCTGGACTCCGACCGCTTCCCCACGGCTATATGACAACCAACTCACCATGCTTGATAAACAAGGTACTTTCATTCTAAGGTCCCCTCTTTCGAAGAATAGAATGTTTCGAGTCGATATTGAGTGTGATTTCTATCATTGCTTTAATGCTATTGTGAAAGATGAATCTTGGTTGTGGCATTTGCGTTTTGGTCACTTGAATTTTCATAGCTTGAAGTTGTTAGCTCAAAAGGAGATGGTTAGAGGTTTGCCAATAATTAATCACCCCGAACAATTGTGTGAGGGATGTATTGTAGGAAAGCAACATAGAGCTCCATTAATTTGTGGTTGGAAGAACTTTGAGAACAAGGAGGCCTCTTGAGCTTGTTCATTCGGATGTGTGCGGCCCACTGAATGTGTTGTCGAATGGGAATAATCGATATTTTCTTACTTTCATTAATGATTTCACAAAAAAAAATATGGGTTTATTTTCTTTAAAGAAAATCCGATGTTTTTACTTGTTTTAAAGAGTTTAAAGCTCTTGTTGAAAAACAAAGTAATTGTTATCTTTAATGTTTACGGACTGATGGTGGTGGTGAATATACTTCTAATAAATTTGCTGAGTATTGCAAAGAACAGGGAATAGAGCATGAAGTGACATTTCCCTACACACCACAACATAATGGAATTGCCGAGCGGAAGAACCGAACAATCTTGGACATGACGAGAAGCATGTTGAAAGCCAAGGGGATGCCGAACTCATTTTGGGCAGAAGCTGTCTCATGTACAGTTTACTTGTTGAATAGGTGCCCAACGAGAAATGTGAAAGATGTTACTCTTGAAGAAGCATAGAGCGGATTCAAACCAAGTGTGAAGCATCTCAAGGTGTTTAGTAATATTGCGTACGCCCATGTTCCAGTTGAGAAAAGAAGAAAGCTTGATGATAGAGGAGAGAAGACCATCTTTGTGGGTTATAAGGGTGGTGGATACAAGTTGTTCAATCCAGTTAAAAAGAAGGTGATTGTTAGTAGAGATGTGTTATTTGTCAAGGAAGAAGCTTGGAATTGGGAAGTTGATGCTCGAAATGATTCTCGACGTACTTCCATTTCTATTCTTGAAGATGAAATCCCAAATGAAGTTGTTGAATAAGAGGTGGTGGAACCAGTTTCTCCTAATCCACAAGTGCCGACACCTCAACCATTTTTGGCAAATGAAAGACCGAGAAGGAATAAGCAACCATCTACTCGGTTAGAATGATTTGGGGTAACCCAAGATGATGAGGTTAATGATGATGAAGATTTAGTGCATTTTGCCATGTTTGCGATAGTGAGCTAGTCAAGTTTGAGGAGGCGTCCCGCATCCAAGGTGGATTCAAGCAATGCAAGAGGAAATAAGAACAATTGAGAAGAACAAGACGTGGCAACTTATTGATATTCGAAGAGAAGAAAGTCATTGATGTCAAGTGGGTTTTCAAGACAAAGATCAAAGCAAATGGTGAGATTGAAAGGCATAAAGCACGGCTTGTTGCAAAGGGATACGAGCAAAGGCCCGACTATGATTACCAAGAGGTATTTTCTCCAATTGCGAGAATTGAGACCGTGAGATTGATTATTGCTTTGGCGGCACAAAAGCAATGGAACATTCATCAAATGGATGTCAAGTCAGCTTTCTTAAATGGGCCTCTTGAAGAGGAAGTTTATGTGAAGCAGCCACCCGGATTTGTGAAGAAAGGAAGTGAAGATAGAGTTTATAAGTTGAAGAAGGCGCTATATGGTTTAAAGTAAGCACCGAGAGCTTGGAACAAGCGTATTGATTCTTTCTTTATTGAAAATGAGTTTGAAAAATGTCCTTCCGAGCATGCCTTATATGTGAAGACAAACAAGTGTTGCCGATATGTTATTGTTTTGCCTTTATGTTGATGACTTGGTGTTTACGGGCAACAATAATAACATGATTGAAGATTTCAAGAAGTCGATGATGAGCGAGTTTGAGATGATTGATCTTGGATTGATGTCATATTTTCTTGGCATTAAAGTTGATCAAAGAAAGGATGGAATTCTTGTTTGTCAAAAGAGGTATGCCATGGAGATTTTGAAGAAATTCAGGATGTTTGATTGTAATCCTGTGAGGACACCCGTGGAAGTTGGCACAAAACTGTCTAAGGATAGTGATGATGCGAAAGTTGATCCAACATATTTCAAGCAAATTGTTGGAAGTTTGAGATATCTTACTTGTACGAGGTCGGATATTGCTTATGGAGTCGGTTTGATTAGCAAATTTATGGAGTCCCCTCATCAGTCTCATCTTCAAGTTGCAAAGAGGATTTTGCATTATCTTAAGGGAACCGTTGGTCATGGTGTGTTTTACTCTTCATCCAACAATGGTGAGATAGTTGGATATTCGGATAGTGATTGGAGTGGAGATCCCGATGATCGTAAGAGTACTTCGGGTTATGTGTTTAATTTTGGTGCAACTGCTTTCTCTTGGTCATCAAAAAAGCACTGTGTAATCAGTAGGTTTAAATTAATTGATTGACTCAATCATTGAAATTTTGTATCTCCTAATGTATATAATGGAATAAATTAGTGTTTTCTATTCTTCTATTTCAACTCTATGTCCCTATTTCTTCTGCTGTGCGTCAATTCTTTCATTCATGTCTTTTAATCAGGAATAAATTTCATGCATCGCAATGCAACAAAACATTATGTTTTAGTATAATTTTGTGCATCGCGATGCATACTTTTCATGCATCGTAAATGTAATGTCGATTAAAAGTTGTGCATCATAAATAAAATTTTGTACATCGCGATACACAAAAACAATACTTTTTATCACAATTTTGTGCATCGCGATGCACACATTGATGTATCACAGGTGTAATGTTGTGTATTAGCTTGTTGTGTATCGCGATGCACTTTAATTTGATACATTGCAAGTGTAATATTGTTCATTGTGATGCACAAAAATAATATTGTTTGTGCATCGTGATGCAACAATTTGTGCATTGTAATGCATCAATTTTGGAACTGGCGTGACGCCCATTTAGAACTGTTAAGAAAATTTAATGCATCGCGATGCAGAAAAACATTACTTTAAGTACAATTTTGTGCATCGCGATGCACACTTTTAGTGCATCGCGAGTGTAATGTTGTGCATCGCGATGTTGCGATGATAGCGTGTCGTTCGTGTTTTTAAGGGAATAAATGATATTTCGCAATAAAAATTTTTCTTTTCTGATTTGAAATAATTATAATGGATTAAAGCGATTAAAAATTGTGTAAAATGGAGCGGTCCGAATTTCACCCTAGAAAATATTACTAAGAGCGATACATTTTATGTTAATTGCTAAAGAAAATGAAACCCTTTCAATAGATTAGTTGGGGTACATGTTTTTCCATTTTCTTCCTATAATCCTGATCGTTGTATAAAATTGTCGTTATATATAGTAACAAGACTAATGCTGTGAACAGTACAATTCAATTTTCTTTCCGTTCATTGACATATCTAGGAAGAACCAGGGAATAAATCCAAATTATGAAAAGTTAATGTTAGAGTTTAGCTTCTTCTAAACATGATGAATCTTTTGGAAAATAATTGAGAAAATAGTTACTTACCCAAAAATAAAAAAATAGTAGTGATTTAGGATTAATAGGAAGTTTTAAAAATATTCAAGTAAACATCTTTTCCAGCAATAAAATATTTAAAAATTTGATAGTTGTATTTTTCTTTTTTTTCTTTTTAACCACTGAAATACTCCCCAAGTATCAACATTCGATTTAAATTTTTTTTTTTTTCTTAATTCTAAAACACTGTGACAATAATATCCTCAAAAATTACTTGGCTAGTTGGCTATTAACCAGCCCGCACCAAACCCTTGCGAAACAGTGTTGCACTAATGTGAGTGCGACACGTTTGGGTCAGACTGAGTGCAATATCACTCTGCTGCACTTTGCAGGATCAAATCATCCGTACCACGTCCAAACTCCGAACCATTCCTGAGAAATCCCGTGAAAGGTGACGACATGGGGACCACCTAATTTATTAAAATTTCAAGAGAATTTTTTTCCTATTAACCTCTTAACAGTCAACATTGATACAACAATTAAGGGTACATTTTTCATCTTGATTTTGTAATTTTTAAATTTTAGATTTTTTTTTTTGTTCTCATCAATTTTATTTATATCTTTTCTTTACTTTTTTTTTGTCAATTATTATAAAATAAAAATTAAATATCAAAATATTAAATCACAATATTAAACACAAACTAAATCACTTTTGACTTTTTAATTTCACCAACTTTATATATATATATATATATATATTGATTTAATCAGTATAATCTCTTCTATATATATCAAGAATCAAATAACAAACATAAAGAAAACATGTATTGAAATTGAACCAGAACAAATATTACCCCATTTCAAAGTAAGTGTCTCCTCTCTATTTCTAAATAAATTATTTAACCAAACTATATATCTATAATAACATTTGTAATTGTGAGATGACAAAAAAAAAAAAAGATTCATTGATTTGACATCATCAAAAAAATACTTTAAGGACATCTTATGAAAATTGCATAAAGTCAATTCCTTTTCATCTCGTATAAAGGTGATAAGGAACACTTAATTTAAAACAAACGAAGTACAAGTAATAGATCTGTTCCCAAATTTAGGTCTCAATTTCTATTAGGTCGATGTTAGTTTCAACTTATGCCTAGGCTGCATATCAACCAACTTGAGGTTGACTCGACCTTGTTCATGGGCGAGCTATAATGGTAGAGTCATCAATGAAATGATGAGTTAAGCATGGTGGATCCAGAAAAATCTTTTAGTAAAGTCACAAATTTTAACTATTACTTAAAAAAACTTAAAAATCACAATTGTCATCTACGCATTTTCATACTTTGAAAACCTTTAATCACATTATCATTTGTAATGCGCTTAAACAATTCTTTTTCAATAAAACATACAAAAGAGTCCTTTAAAAATTATCACATATTCAATTTTTAGTGAGATCACTATGCAAAACTACATCATTTTTGTGATGTAAAAAAAAATTCAATGGGGTCACGTGCCCCCCACCTCATAACATGAATCTGCCCCTAGTTGGGCGTAATCCATATTTGGCTCAGATTGCTTGCAATTTTGAAGATATATATGTTTTATTAGACCGAATAAGTTATACTTCATTCATTTCCAAATAAGTATTTTCTATTAATTGTACTTGTACTTTAAGAAATTAGTTGACTTTATGTGATTTTTTTCTTTAATACTCTCAAAATATTCACTAGTAGTGTAGAATCAATGAGACTCATTCTTTTTTATCTCACTCTCAAAAGGGTAATACGGATAATTGACTTGAATAATCTTTCTAAAAAAGAAAAGATAAGATGATACTTATTTTGGCACATCCCAAAAATGGAGTAGGAGACAATTATTTTGGGATAGAGGGAGTCGTATATTTTATACTTTATCTGTTCACTCAAAGAGTTTATATTTGAAAAGTTTAATAATTAACAGATATACAAATATTATTAGAGTTGATTATAATTTACAAAAATACTTGAAATTAAATAGTCAAGATCATACTTTTATTACATGTAAAAGATAAAATTGAAAGATTATAAAAATTGTAACCATAGTTTTTGAAAATAAACTTGTGAAATGAAACAATTTAAAGTACTTATATCGCATTTCCTTATTTATACTCTCTCGTTCTTAAAAAAGGAGTATTAATATTTGACAGTCATACTGATTTAAAAAAACTCATCAACTCATTTAAGGATGTCAGGTGTTTTCCTATGTTTCTGATGTGAGAGTGGACCCATTATTAAAGTATCAATAAAATTAAAGGTAAATTAATAGAAGTAATATTCTAAAAAAAATCCAAATCTTTTAAAAGTTCTTAAAAAGAAATACGTACTTTTAAAAGAGACAGAGAATGTAGTTTCTATTTGTTGCCGGGTGACTAGGAATAAGATTGTGAGTTGTTTGATTGTTTAGAATTGGGAAAACACACATCCAACCACTATTTTGTGGAAGGTTGAATTCGGTTATTAATTGTTTAAAAATATTATTTGGTTATATTTCGGTTATCTTGCGGCGTAAGAATTTTAATTTTAAATGAAATTTCTATTCTACCCTTGTCTTTGTCCTCATCTTCCTTAATGAGGACAGGGGTAAAATAAGAATTTCATTTAAAATTAATGTGATGGGAGACTCGCTAAAGATAATCATCAAATGACTCAAATAATATTTTCAAACAATCAATAAATCAGAACCTTCCGCAAATATGTCTCAATTGTGTTTTGCCTTTAAAATTATAGGCTTTGAGTTTGTTCAAATTAAACGAAACAAAGCTTGTGATCTCACTTAATTAAATAACTAACACAGTTTAACCCGCCAAAACTCCCAAAACTCCAAATGCTTAACATACACAGTTTACTAACTGATAACACACACACACACGCTGAGAGAGTTAAGGCGGCCCCCTGTTTAAACCTCAATCAACACACAAAAACCCTCCTCTTCTCAGATTGAGCATTTCCAATATTCCCACAACAATGACTCCCAAGAATCGCCGAAAACCCTCCTCTTCTTCCGCCAGGAACCGTGCTGCTTCCGGCTCCAGCTCCAGCATCATGGATGCCCCAGGTAGGGTAGAACACTTCCTCATCTCCTTGTCTACTTGATATCCTCCACCCCCTTTGACTCACTTTTTGTTTATTTATAGGTTGGGTGAGCCGGGTCGGAGGGAACCGGTACCAGTTCAAAGGGCCAAAGGAAGGGTTTGAAACAAAGGCGGTGGAAGAAGGGTTGTACTTGAGGGTGGATATGCCTGGAGTTAAGGACGATGACGCAGAGGTTTGGCTGGAGGGTAAGGAATTGTTTTTCTCTGGCGAAGCGCACAAAGTAGCCGATTTTGAAGCCGACAGGGTTTATGGTGGCTGCATTGATCTGAGCTCTAATCCTGGGCAGATTTCGAAAATGAAGACTGTTATGAAGAACGGCGTCCTTCGAATCGTAATTTCTTTCCACTTCTCTTATGTTTCTGAGATTTTCGTGACTTGATTAATTTTTCATACTCCGTATTACTTTAAACCGAGTTCCGATTTTCTTTCTTGCTGAATGAATAGTGTGTGTTTGTACTTGTCAGTGTGTTTATAACAATGGTAAAAAGGAGTCTTACAAATTATCAATATCCATCTGTTTGTTTATTGTTGAACGAAGAACTTAATTAACTAGGAATGAGACAATATCTCATTTTCATTTTTTCCTTTTAAGTTAAGGCGTGTAACACGGATAGTCCAGATTTTCAATTAACTTGTGAGATTTTTGTGATTTTTATGTGATTAGAATCCATTTTTTGCATATGAATTATCTAGTGATTGGTTTTAATTGTTGTTTGTTCCTGATAGTATTGTATCTTGAAGGATGATTTGTTAAGAGAAAAATCATACTAATAATCTAGAATGGAGAAAATCTAAAGGCCGGAACATTTATGATCACTATTCAATGGGCGAATAAGTACACAATTAAGGGTATGATGTTGCTTCATTGTTGAAAGCATAACCCTCTTTTTATGTGAGACATCTTTTACGGATTCCATTGTAGTACTATAGTAGCTAAAGCTTATACATAGTAGCATAATCAGATCATAGAACTAGTCAATTCATGCATTTCATTGTTAATATGATACTTTAATTGTACAATTCATTTTGGCTTAACGGGATATAATCACTGATCACTGACATGAGATGCTCAGAGTTGGTATTCACGTGAAGATATATGGCATTTACACACGTTGATTAATTGTGTGAAAACGGAATAAGGGGAACTAGAATTTAGGTTAGAGTTTACAATATTCATCTGCAACATTTTTTTCAGGGAGTCATTTATAAGCTGACTCATCATGGGCAAGTAGTTATTAATTCCTGATGTATTTCTTGGTAGAATATATATTATATATTGAAAATAATTTTATGTTGAGCCGTGAAGTTTTGACTCTTATTAGTTATCCTGCAGCTTAGAGGTCTTCTATTTTGCTATAATTGTTCGTTTTCTTCCCCAAGCCCAACCAATGAAAATGCATTCCTTTGTGGCTACACTGTGGGGGCTATGGCTCACGGAATTGTGAATTGGTGGTTCTTGCTCTGCTTCTAATGGTAGTCCTTTCGGTAAAATCGTATTAGTTCATGTCAAGTGTAACTGGTCATCGTTAGAACTTAGAATCGTGGATGTTAATTTATTGGTCAATTTGTTGTAAACCATTACTGACACCAGTAGCTAGGTACGTAGTTAGTTCCTGTGCAAGTATGTTCAGGTATTCCATAACTGTACATACTATATACGTACTAATCAAGTTTGCTATACCTTGCGCATCCGCTTGTAGGGTTTGGTTGGTTGTGGCATCCAGCCAGGCCTCTCCAACCGTAACCGTTATGGGTTCCAGGCCTTCCTTCCAAACCTAAAGCTACTCATTCCTCCAAAGCCATTCAACGTGAATTTTCTATAGCTGGCGATTACTTGGTTTCTTTCCGCTCTAGGTCATTTTTTGAGCCTGAAGGTCAAAATTTCTTTTTCATCTCTCTTCAACTCTTCCTCATATTTTTTGGGCTGTTTTTGAAAATGTTTGATGCTAAATTAGTAATGCTAGCTTGTTACAGATGAATCTTGTGGGATTTACCCTTTTCAACTTAGTGGACCAATGGCATGCTTTGAGAATATATGTTTAGACAAGGATCTACTATTCATGCGGGTAGACATGCCAGATGTCCCCTGCCACGGATTGAGTGTGAAGGCCCGTGACGACATAGTCCTATGGGCAGGCGAGGGTGCCAAGGGGTCTGAGCATGATGAGGAGAGCAGGGGCTATTTTGGGAAGAATCATCAACAATGTGGCTGTTGCAACTATGTTGTTCTTAAATCTGAAGTTAAGTATGGGGTTTGTAGAATGTTGCTTGAGTTAAAGAAAATCAGGTGAGTAACGATATTAAGTTAAGTCTAGACAAGTGTTAATTGTATTAACACTTAATTAATCTGTTTGTAAGATTTAAAATAATTAATTGTAATTTCATCAGTTATCTATGTGTGCACAGGGCAGCAAGCGAATCTGCAAATGCTACTGCATGCAAACACTGAGAGGTCTGGAAGATAATGTGTCTGATTATTGATGCAGTTGTTTCCAGGGGTGATTATATACATACATTCTGAAACAATGGGCAATGCGAAGCTATTAATGTCTGTAATTATCTAATTTAGCTAGCTTACAATTAAGTACACATTGAAATTAAAGCGTACGTTCATGATCAGGGAATATTACGAACTCAGTTATGCATGCAGCGATATCTTACTTGGATTTCTTATGTGGTCATCTAGCTAGCATCTGCAGGCAGCTTCTAAGAACATTTTTCATTGATTATGGTGGTCTTGCTAATTAAATTTAAAGCAAACGCAGCGCTTGTTGTGTACTGTGTTCCCCTTTCTCTCGTAATAGAATAGATGTTGCATGCCGTATTCTATTTAATTAATTTGTTGACTTTATGATGTTGAAAGGGAAACATGCATCCTCTTAATTACAACATGCATGTAAACATGCCGGCCGGCCTAGATTTGATTTTTCTCAAGAGATTTGCACAAATTTGTACGGGTTTCTGTATATCATGAGCTGCTTGCTTTTTTGAATAGTACTTGGTGGTGCAAATTAAGATCTATTCCCACCATCCATGCATGAAGGCTAGCTAGCTACTACAGTACGTACACTTGAACTTGGGTTTGCATGTGTTCTATGTGAATTTAGTTTTTTGGGAATCATCAACTCTTAATTAGTCTGTTCAATTCGTTCGAGTCAAATGCATGCATGCTTCAATTCAATTCCTTATTGAACTGCATGCCATGCATTCAGTTTTACTAAATTAGTAACTTAGTAGTATAAATTAAGTTAGTTAACGATCGAGCTTTTTATAAGTGTGTATTTCATTATTAGTTAGTTATCGAATCACGTTCAATTTTTGTTAAAATAGTAGTAGTAGTAGTTGATTTAAGATTAACAGCCTCGATATATCGTATAGTATCTACGGTTATTCTTTTTGATTGTTTAATAATAATACGTTAATGTTTTTCGCCATGCATGCATGTCCAATTAAGAATTAAGGGTTAAAGGTATGCTGCAGCAATATGGTGCAAGCAAAGATCGAGTTTGCTTATAAAGTTTGACTACGATGGTCGCGCGGTCTATAATTTGTTATACACGCAGCTTTCTTTAAAACAGGTCTACTTTTTTTTTTTTTTGTGGTCAATTTAATGAAAGATTTATAAAAATGTATTTATTCTTATGAAATTCTAATACTAATTATTATTAATAACATTTTTAATAAATATGTTAGATATTAAGGATACATGATTAGCAAAACAATCGCAGGCAATATAGTAGAGTGATCAGACTATTGATTTTTTTTTTTTAAATTAATAAGTCAAATCACCTTTTTTTATATTTGAGAAATGGAGGAAGGGAGTAGCATACAAAAGAGGTGGAAAAAAAAAAAAAAGATAAAGAGAAAATTAATCGGAAGTGCAATGACGTGGTTGTATTATTTAGTACTCCATTGTTCCTAACAAAGATCGAAGTTTCTATTCTGGTTTGAGATGTTTGCAATAAAGAGTATAATTCTATAATTTTATCCTCTGCATATGGTTTAAAGATATTAACTATGCTTAAGAAATTTTGTAATTATAACTAATTTTAATAATATTTATATATTCTTTAATTATAAAATTTTTCAAATGCAATTTTTTTTTTTTAAAATAGAACGGAGTTGAGTGAGTTTCTAATACTTCCTCGTTCCAGGCAAAGAGCTACTATTCTATTTCGAAATGTTCCACTTAAAGAGCTCACTTTAAAAAAATTATGCTTACAATCTCTATAAATCTTTTCACTTTACCCTCCTATAAACATCTTGTTTATACTCAAATATTTTTATAATTATGATTAACTCCAATGCTACTTATATATCTTTTAATTACTAAACTTTTTATACGTAAACTTTTTGGATGGAGCGGAGGAAGAAATAAATTAGTACATGGTAAAGGATAGAAAGAATCATTTGGGAAATGACCAACCATTTAGTTACTTAACCAATGCGTATAAAGTTGATCCAATTGGTAGTATTAGTGAGACACCATCAGTCACTTGCCCGCGCTACGTTGCTCATTTAACTCCTGCTCTGCGGGATTGTGTCAACCCATATTACCATGCTTGTTTGAAATGGATACCCTTTTTCCTTTTTTGATTTACTTGTCCCCCCCTTTTTTGGTGGTAACTTCATGAAGCAGTATTTTTCCTTCTTTTGATTTATTGAAATAGAAATTAGTAGATTTTAAAGGATAGAGAAAATCATTTGGGAAAGAACCAACCAGCTAGTTATTTAACTTATTTAAGCAACCCGTATAAAGTTGATCCAACTATTAGTATTAGTGTGACACGTTTCAGTCACTGCCTGCAGTGCATTATTCTTTAACTCTTGCTCGGTGGAATTGTGTCATCCCATATTACCATTCTTGTTTGAAATTGATATCCTTTTTTCCTTCATTTGATTTACTTTTTCAATTTTTGTCCCGCCTTTTTTTTTGTGGTAACTTCAAGCAGCATTTTTCCTTCTTTTGATTTATTGAAATTGAAATTAGTAGATTGTAAATGATAGTGAAAATCATTTGGGAAAGGACCAACAAATTAGTTACTTAACCAACACGTATGAAGTTGATTCAACTACCAGTATCAGTGCAATACGTTTTCAATCACTGCCCTCGCTGCATTGCTCATTTAACTCCTGCTCTCTATGAGATTGCATTATGGATTGCCATACCATATTACCATTCTTCTTTCAATTTGATCCCCTTTTTTTCTTTCTTTTGATTTACTTTTTCAATTTTTGTTTTTGATAACCCATAGGATTAATTATACCATTAGTCCCTTAACTATTAACTTTTTACCACTAGTCCCTTAACAATTTTTTTTCTTCATATTTCAGTCCCTAGAGTACCAAAACTAGACACGCTTAGTTCTTTTATGGATACCGTTAGAATTTTTCGTTAAGCATGTGCCTAACACGTGACTTTGGTTAAGAGCTTTTATGAAATTTCATGTGTAAGATTTTTTGTAATACTTAAACAATTTATTCTTCTCTCTCCCTCTCTCTCCTCGCCCCCAAACCCCATATCTTCATCCCCTTCCTACCATCTCTGTTACTGACCTCCCCCCACCATTTTCATCCCCTTCCTACCATTTTCATCCCCTTCCTACTTACGCACTATCATTAGAGAAAAATCATCAACCAACCCCAATAATCCCGAACTAACATCCCCACCAACACAATCCAAAATACAAAACCCTAGCTTTCCATTTTTGGATTCTATCCAAATCCAACAAACCAAAGTCAACAGTACTTGCTGATGAAAGCAGGACAATACAATTCTGTGCAGAAAAAACAAAATTCACGTGTAAATTAAGCTCAATTTTAGTTCGTAATACTTCAATTAACTACATAATTTTCTAAATTTGAAAAATCAAACACCAAGCAATCCAAAAAAAAAAAATCACTTAATTGTTTTTAATTCGACCAGGAACAGTCAAACAGGTTATTTCACGAATCAAGAAATGTAATATATGGAATTTGAAGTAACATATCAACTAGAAAAAAAAAAACGAAACCCTAACGAAGAATTTCTATAGAGAAACAGAAAATTCAAGAGCGAGAATTGAACGATGAAACAAATTAAAGATGCGAAGTAAAGAAAAACCAGTTACTAACCTGAATCAAAGTAAGCACGAATCGACATATTAGTAGAGTTGAGCGATGAATTTTGGGTGGGATTGTTCCATCAAAGGCGAGTGATTGAGCTTAGAGTGTGCGAGAGAGATTAGGGCTCGAAGTCGAAATGGGGAGTTGGCTTTTGGAAGGTTCGTCAAGTCATAGAGGGGTCAAAGGGCACATGGGGTTTTACAAGTGTGGAGTTGTGACTAGTGACTAGCGTGTGTCTGAGCTTGTTTTTATTGTTGGGGGGAGGGTCCTGTTTGGATGGCGTTCCCCAATCATGGGTTTGAGTCTGAGTCACAGTTTATACTATATATTTTGTGCCTTCTCACTAAAAGAGATGTAGTCAGCGAGTAGTAAAAGAGGAGTAATAGAGAATGAGGTGGAAGACAAGGAGGTGGTGGTGGTGGAGGTCAGTGACAGAGAAGGTAGGAATGGGATGAAGATGTGGGGTTGGGGGGGAGGAGAGAGAGAGAAAAAAAATTGTATAAGTATTAGAAAAAAATCTTACACATGAAATTCCATAAAAGCTCTTAACCAAAGTCACGTATTGGGCACATGACTAACTTAACGAAAAAATTCTAACGTCATCCAACAAAAGGACTAAACGAGTCTAGTTTTGCTACTCTAGGGACTGAAATTTGAAAAAAAAATTGTTAAGAGACTAGTTGTAAAAAAATTAATAATTAAGGGACTAATGGTATAATTAACCCTAACCCATATTACCATTCTTCTTTAATTAATTAGTGTCCTCTTTTTTCTCTCCTCCCCCCCTCTTTTTGGGGTAACTTCAAGCAGTATTTTTGTTTTAAATACTTAGCGGTCGTTTGGTAGTCGGATAAATAGGGGGATAACACTAAATTATCCTAATTTTGTGTTTGGTAGAATTTATGCATGTCGTATAAAATTATCCGTATACCCGGATAACCCACTTATCAGGGAGTAAATAATACCTCACCTTCTGTTATTATTTAGTCCTGGATAAGAATAAAACGAGACTATTTTTTACATCCGGAATTGTCCTTGCTCGTGTATACGGTCGCTGCTAGCAAGTCATCTAACCCTAACCTTTTGACAGTTGACAACGTGAGACGACTGTGTTATTCAAGGATCGACGACAAGAAGCTTATCGCCCCTTCCGATCAAGCTCTTGATTTAGGTTAGTTTTTTGTTTTTTGTTTTTTTCATTTATTTGTCTCTGTTACTCAGGCGACATGGTTGTGTTTATCATTGTGTGCCTTGCGTTTTTTTCTTCTCATTTTCTTTCGGTGGTTATAGGTATATATGTTTTGATTCTTGACGTTGAAATTGTTGGGCTCAGCTGTAAGGCTCAGTTCTAATTTTGGTTTTAGTTTTCTTCAAGTCTAGAATGATTATTGTCTTGTATCACTGTAAGATTAGGTTGATAGCATTACAATCTTTCCTTGTCATGAATCTGTCAAATTATGTCCACTAATCTATTGAAGAATTTAGGATTTGCTCATATGTAATATTTTAGGCTTAGTTTTCTATGTATTGAGTTTTATTTTACTTGATCACTTTGCATTCTTTCAAGTCTCGCTTACAGGTTTCATGGCGAAATTCAGCTTGGCATTTGCAGCAGCAATCAAATATGTTGGTTTCTTCACTATTTAGTTAAATCTTTTTGAATGATTTATTGGCATTATTAAATGGCTATGACTCGTGATTTAAATAATTTTGTTACTCCTGATTACACCCACAATACCAAATTTGTGGTTTGGTTGGGTAACAAGTGGTCTCCTTTGGCATACACTGAAAGGAGGATCTATTCTATTTATGTAGCTCTCGAGTAATTGGTGAGATAATGTCTTTATCCATTTATTTGGTGTAATGTAAAGTGGGTTTGATCCGTGTTTAATCATTTTCGGAGTATAATCAATTTTTTTTTTCTGAGTTTAAAGTGGATTGTATGCCTAGAAGAAAAGTGTAGAAAAGGATGTACAACTTACTAGTCCAATTAGTTAGTTACATTCCATCTTTTATGATATTAGAATTGCAAGGTTCGAGTCAAATTTACAAGTACTTGTACAGATTAGGTTAGATTAAGCACCTGCATGCTAGTTCTACAAATGGAAGGAACAATCTCCGAATTAGACCAATTGTACTGGAACTAACTAGCTTGTTTAACCGAGGTTTTGGCTTGTCCTAATGCCGATAATTTGGTACTGTACTATGCTGCTTTCAGTTAACGTTTGAAGTTGGTACCCATTTTAATTTAAATCCATAAAATTCCAACATGCTTAATTATGTTTATTTTTGTCAATTTTTTTTATAGAGATGGACATTGACTCTATCCATGACAATGATCATGAGGAAGAAGTAGCTACAATGATCGTTGTAGAAAACGTGACGGCCGAGTTTCATTTCATGTTACAACTAATTCTCACAGTTGTTAACGTCACGATAGAGAGTTTTTTGAAATCTAGAAGAAAGAAGGCTACCAAATATAGCATGCATGTGAGGATACCTTCTCAGGTTAATAATATTTCTAGATTAGTTGGTAATAATGACAAGGTATGCACTGACGGGTTACGAATGAATATGAGAACATTTAAGATATTGTGTGAGATGATTCATAATGTTGGGGGCGTAACTCATTCTAAGTATGTTAATCTAGAAGAAAAAGTAGCTATTTTTCTATTCGTATTTGCCCATCACACAAAGAACCGTTTACTCCAATACATAATGCAAAGGTCAGGAGAGACAATCAGTCACTATTTTCATGAGATACTTGGTGTTGTGCTAATGCTACACAACCAGTTGTTAGTGAGACCAGATCCAGTTCCTCCAAACTCACCTGATTCGAGGTGGAATATATTTGAGGTAATTGATAGTCTTAACAACTTAAGCATTGTTAGTAATTTTTATGTAAATTAATTAAACATATTAATTATAGCATACTAATCCTCCTTGTAATCAATTTTTATTCTAGGGATGTTTAGGAGCCCTAGATGGTACATATATACCGGTTCGTGTAGGGGATGAGGACAAGGAGGTATAGATCACGAAAAGGTGAGATAGTCATCAATGTATTGGGAGTGGTCGATAGAAACATGAACTTTACCTTTATATTGTCTGGGTGGGAAGGATCAGCAGCAGATGGTAGAGTTTTACGTGATGCCATAGCTAGGGTGGATGGATTGAAGATTCCAACCGGTAAAATTTAATTTCACATTGCATAATATGTAAATCAGATTAGTATTACTAAATAATTCAAACTAACCATAATTTCTATCAATTAGGTCAATACTACTTGGCTGATGTAGGGTACACCAATGGCCCAGGGTTCTTAGTACCATATAAAGGTCAAAGGTATTATCTCGCAACGTTTCGTGGTGGAGTAAATCAGCCTCAAAATCATGAAGAGTATTTCAATATGAGACATGCACAAGCACGTAACGTAATTGAGAGATGCTTTGGGATAATGAAGATGAGGTGGGCAATACTTAGAGGACCATCCCATTACTCAGTCAAGACACATAGTAGGATAGTTATGGCATGTGCCTATATCCACAATCTAATTCGTCGAGAGATGCATGTTGATCCCGTAGAAGCAGAATATGAAGAATTAGAACAACAAAATATTGAACAAAATGTTCAACTAACTGTTGAACAAAATGAAGAAATTGAGTTTGTTGACGCAGTTGAGACAACCAATGAGTGGACAGCATGGAGGGATGAATTAGCTCACAGGATATACGATGAGTGGAGAGGGGTTGGTTGATTTTTTATTGTATTAAATGAGTTTTGTAACTTCTCTTTCATTTGTCAAACTTTGTTTTTTATATGCAGATTTTGTTTTTAAGACATTATTCATTGAATAGCCATGTTAAAATTTATAATATATATGCACTTTAACGATTAATCTTTGGTGTATAACTTTTATTTTGTAGTAGTTTGACAATGTATAATGTACTTGTTACCATATGATCTCTAGTTGATTGATTTTAACTATTGTTATGCATGGTAATATATTTAAATGATTTTTCAATTTGATATTGTAGTTATTTGAAAGAGATAGAATCTGCCAGTGCCAGAGCAAAAAGAAGGGTTTGGACTAAAACTGAAGAATTAAAGCTGATAGCGTGCTTAAAAAGTATGTCTGCCAACCCAGCATGGAAATCAACTGATGGAGGACGCAACTTCAAAAAGGGTTACATTTTTCAATTAGAGAAAGATTTGGCTGAGTTGTTACCAGGGATTGATTTAAAAGCGGTACTCCACATTGAGTCTAAGATAAAGACTTAGCAACTTTCATTGAAAGTTATAAATAGGTTGGCTAGTCAAACTGGTGTTGGGTGCGATGACAATGCTAATATGATAGTTGTTGATAACGAAGATGACTGGAAAGTATATTTGAAGGTAAATGATTTCTTATATATATTTATATTTATATATATATATATATATATATATATATATGGGGGAGTATTTAATGGTTACTTTTTTATTTAACCATCAATGGTTACTCTCATTATCAACCATTGGATCAAAAATTAAAGGTTGAGATTTAATGCATTAAATGACTCACCTACTTGCATTAATTGCATTTTCCAACTAACCATTAAATCTCAACCTTTAATTTTTGATCCAATGGTTGATAATGAGAGTAACCATTGATGGTTAAATAAAAAAGTAACCATTAAATACTCCATATATATATATATATATATATATATTGATGCGAGTTACTTAAAAATATCTCATAAATTATAATGCATAGTGTGATTGTGATTGTGTGTTTTTTTTTTTTAATTTGTAGAAAGAACCAGATGCTAAGAGAATGAGGGGGAAGTCATTCGAGTTGTACAAAGAATGGAAGAAATTTGGGGAATTGATCAAACAACCGGTGTTGATTCTGAAACACCTAGTCGTGCTGCTGAAGCAATGAGCGCACGTGTTGGTATAATTGATGTGGATGATGTGGGGGCTGAGGTTGATGGTCTTGAGGACATTTCTCCATCTGATTCAGCCACGCAATCTCGAGATCAATTAATTAATCTTGAGAACAACCGGTGTTGATTCTGAAAGCACGTGTTGGTATAATTAATGCACGTGTTGTTATCCGCTTATTTCACATTAACTACACTAATTTCATTATCAACTAACCTAATTAATGGCCTTAATATAGTAGGTCACTTAAAATTTTATCATTGTTGTTAGGGGTATTAAATGACTTTTAAAATGTCCGTTAGATCCCATGTTATCGTTTGCGTAATATTTTGAAAACTGCTTTATATAACTTACATAATTAGAGCTCGTTTGTTCGTGTATTTTGGCCAAAACGTAGAAATAAAATGCAGTTTATTTACAAAAATTGTGTTTTAATGATGCGGCATAAAAAACAGTGTTTTCAAAACGCAGCTACGTTTTAAAACGCTGACAGGAAAAAAAAAACTGCGTATTGAAATGATATCCCAAACAAATTTAATTCTCAGCTTTTTCCAAAACGCAGGTTTTAAAATGCTGCCAAGAAAAAAAAAACTGCGTATTGAAATAATATCCCAAACGCATTTATAAGAAAAGGCCTAAGTTTTTTAAAATACTGCATTTTTTAAAATGCTATATTTTTAAAATATTGCATTTTATAAACGCTGCACCAAATGAGCTCTTAATACATCATAGTCAATGATACATCAAATTCAATTGGCCAAGCTCATGAGCTATTTTCGTTGGGAGTATTTCACTAGACTTAAAAATTATATATTTGTGCTAATTATATACTACTAGTATATATACGTAATTACAACATTGATCGAGGATCATATATTAATTGGCGTACTTAATAATTCCTTTTTATACTATACATTGAGGAATCTCAAAAGGCTTATTCTATTTTTGGGCTGCTACTATTAGCCATTAGGAATGAGTTGTTTTATTTATATCGAGCAAATAAACTTGATCAATTGCTTCTCTAGGAAAATGAAGCTTAACCTTGACTTCAATTATATATACGAAGCTAGCTAGCTAGCGAGCTAATCGGAGCTTAGCTTATAAACAGCTCACAAAATGTTCTGAATTTTCAACTTGTCTAAAATTTAATTGAGCTAAAGTTTGTCAAATAACTAGCCGAGCATGTATAGTCGTTTATACAAAGCGATGAGCCTCGTCACTGAGCATGTATAGTCGTTTATACAAAGCGATGAGCCTCGTCACTGACTGATATATTATTCAAGGAGTCACGTTTAAAAAATTTAATAATTAATAGATATATAAGTAGTATTGGAGTTAGTCATATGTACAAAAATGTAAAAGCATAGTCAAAATATTTATAGCTTATGTATGAGGTATAGTTAAAAAATTTATAGAAATTGTAAGCATAATTTTTTTTAAACTGATATCTTTAAGTGAAACATATCTTGGTATTAACTTCTAAAATTCCTTTTTTATTTTTATAAGGTTTGATTAATGTTTGGCTACAATTAAAACTATGTATTTTTAATTTTTTTTTAGGAGAAATAAATGGTACCAGTTAAGCTAGACCTAATCTAAAATTCACTGTTAAGGATCCATTGATTAACTGCTAATCTAATCTCCATTAACTGCATCATTTTAAACCCTCCTAACACATGCACACACAGAACACACCCTCCCCAAATTGATCATCTCCCTCCCCCTCAGAAATGGCTCCAAGGAATCGCCGAAAATTCACCACATCCGCCGGCGGCGTCCACCGTCCTCCAGCTGGCTGCACCACCACGGATAACCCACCAGCTGGTAAGACGTTTCAGCTTCTCCTTCCCTCGAAAATTTCTTTTTCTTGTTCTTTTTTAAGCTCACTGTTTTGCTTGTTTCTAGGTTTCGAGAGCAGGGTCAGAGGGAATCCCTACCAGTTCAAGGGGCCAGTGGAAGGGTTTGAAGCAAAGGCGGTGGAAGAGGGGTTGTACTTGTCGGTGGATATGCCCGGAGTTTCTGACGGTGGGGCGGAGGTTTGGATGGAGGGGAAGGAGTTGTTTTTCCAAGGCGAAGCTCACAAGGAAGCTGAGTTTGAAGCCAACAGGGTTTATGGTGGCTGCATTGATCTGAGCTCTGATCCAGAGGAGATTTCGGAAATGAAGTTTGATATGAAGAACGGCGTCCTTCGAATCGTAATTCCTTTCCTCAGTGTTCCCTTTTCTCTGATTTTCATTGTTACATTTTAGTTTTTTCCCCGAGTATAAAATCTCCTTTTAGTGTGTGTGTGAATTGGATGTTTTCTTTTTTAATTATCAGAGTATGGGTAGGAATGTTTTAATTTGAGCATGAGTATGAACTGTATGTGTATATGTGTGTTTGTGTAACTATGTCTGTGTTTGAGTATGTCGTCGGGTATTTTCTTCTTACTGAACAGAGTATGGATAGTTGGATAGGAATGTTTTAATTTAAGCATGGGTATGAACTGTGTGTGTCAGTGTGTGTGTTTTCCATGGGTATCAGGTTGATAAAAGTATATGAAGTATACTACTAGATGGTGGTTTTGTTGATATGATCTGTTAAAATGTTACCGATCCTCGCTAAAAAACTTCCAACCTTTGGGGGTTGCATTTTCTAATTTCATTAAAAATATTCGAATTTCAGATAAGGGAAAATAGGGTCTATTTATCTGCACAAGTAGTTTATTGTTGAATGTGTTAACTACAATGGAATATTTAATATATTGTTTATTGTCGAATGTGTTAACTAGGATAGGATAGTACAGATTTTTCATTAATCTGTTAGATTCTGCTATTCAATTTTTTTTGTTTTTGTTATCGTAATCCATTTTTCAATCAACTTCCGCTACTTGTTTTTGTGATTGAATTTCATTTTCTGTTTGAGCTGGGTAATATTATTTATCGCTAAGGTTGATTTATTAGGACTTTGCAGTAAAACAGATGCTAATAATCGAGAATGCAGAACATGAATTTATGAGGAACTAGAAATACACAATTGGAATGGGTTGAAATGATTTATTTGTTCAACATTCACCGTTATTGGGTAAATTTGCACTTAAGTGCTTCAGGTGCGTGTTTGCTGAATGCAGTAAGCTCTTAGTAGCATTATCAGATTAAAACACATATTATGTAATCCAAGTTGCATTGTTGCTTTGATCTTTCAGTCATCCAAAACTAGTTTTCCTTCTGTGGATGATCTACTACAGGCATTAGTTTCTCAGATTTGGTATCCAGGTGGAGATCCGATTTACGTGCCAATTGATTGTGTGAAATAGTTGACCGTTGGCCTAACCTTAAACTGCATAAGACATTAGAATTTAGATCCATTTTTGATTTACCTAAGTACTCTTCCAATATATCATCAAAAATTCAAAATTACTTGCAGTTTAGTATTTAATGATTCATTGTTGATTGAACGCGCATACTTCTTTACTCAGATTATTAATACTCTTAGTAAAAGTATTTCTCTCTTTGTCTTTGGTTAAGTTGGTCTTTGACTCCTTGGCTTAACCGTAACCTCAACCATAAGTGAATTGCTTGTAGGTTTTGGTCGGATGTAGCATTCAGCCAGATCTCTCTGACCTGGCCGGTTCTTCCTCATCTACTCATTCCTCCTCCAATGGCACTCCATATGAATGGTGTAGAGCCGGCAATTATCTAATTGGCTTTCGCTCTTTCTCAGCTGTTGACCCAATAGGTCTAAATTCCTTTCCTCGTATTCTGGTTTGCTTTTAATTAATCACTTGAAATTCTTTTATATATTTTGAAGTTAAGAGTAATTAATGAGGTCGGCACAGATGGATCTAGGGGGATTTATCCTTTTCAACTTAGCGGACCATTGGAAAGCTGCGAGACTAAGGTGTTAGACTGTGATCACATGTTCATGCGGGTAGACATGCCTGATGTCCCCAGCAAAGCAAAAACAGTGAAGTTCCGTGATGGCGTAGTCCTTTTTGGGGGCGAGGGGGAAAGTGGGTCTGGGCACAATGAGGAATGCAGGGGCTACTTTGGGAGGCAGCGTCTCCAGTGTGGTTGTTGCAAGTATGTTGGTGTTCAATCTGAAATAAAGTATGGTGTTTTAAGGATGTTGATCGAGAAAAAGAAAATCAAGTGAGTAATAGAATAACTGCCGCCATTTTGTTTTGATGAAAGCATATATACTACTGTATTATTGCTTTGTGTAATTAGGTTTGATGAGTACTAGGCAGCTAGTATTAAATCTCAATTATTCGGCTTACAATTAGATTTATAATAATTGCCATTTAATTTGATCTGTTTTCTGTCTCTGCACAGGAGCCACAAGTGACAAGTCGAGTACTCTGCAACTGCCATTCCAAAAACTGATCGAGTGGTCTGGAGGAGGATATGATGTTACTTACAACTAGTAGTTTAAATTACTTAATTCGGAAACAATCAATAGATAGACGATCGTAAGCTTTTGTAATTTCATTTAGCGCACTTAATTACTCATCAAAGCTCTGAGGGAACTTTACTCACTCAGTTATGCCTTAATTGATGCTCTCTCTGCTCAGCCAAATGAGGCAGGCAGGCATATATTATAAGTATATACTGATCGAGTACATGATGATATTAATTTGGAACCTCTTCTTAATTACTCACTTCACTGCTTTTGTCAATCGTATTTAAATGAGGTGATCAGGGCAGGCCGGCCGGCCAATCCAACGTCCCTACGACCGATAAAATGCTTGCTTGGTAATTTTTTTTAGGATATGGATCATATATATATATATATATATATATATATATATATATAGTTTAATAGTAGTATGTATGTATGTACATTATTCGGATTCGGTGGTTTAAGTAGTAGCACCCACCTTGTACGTACGTGTTTGTTAGGAGGTTTGTTAATCAAAGAGAGAGATTGTCAATCAAACCATCCATGTACAACAAACATATTGAACTACCTCACCTCATTTTATCCCAAGTGCAGTTGAATTACCCTACCTTATACAAATGGAGAGATTTCAGTTAGAAAGGATGATTTCTTTCGATCTATCTATTCACTATTTATCTCTCTCTCTCTCTCTCTCTCTCTCTCTCTCTCTACTTTGCAATAATTTTAATTTTGTGGAGAGTAATGTATGTACAAGTTGAATCTAATCTAGTGGATAAATAAATAAATACTCCCTTCATTGCACTTAAAAGGTTCTGTTTGCTATTTTCTCTGTAAACAGTCTACTTTTAATAACTTGATGATTTGATAAAATTTCTTTATATTCAAATTTATCCCTATAAAAGTAAACATAAAATAAAAAAAATTATTTTAACCCTTAAACAAAATCTTATACATGAAATGATTTTAATCCTTAATATTTCAGACTTTTAAACCTGTACTCCTTGGACAGAAGGAATGTAGTCTTCCGTCTTAAAAATGAGTTTCCTTTTTTTGTTTCTTTATTCTCCCTTCGTTTGACGCAAAAAGTTTCTTCTTTTATTTTGACATGTTTCACTTAAAGAGTTTATTTTAAAAAATTATATCTACAATTTTCATAAATTTTTCTACTTTACCTTACATATATGTTATAAACATTTTGATTATTTTCAAATATTTTTGTAATTATGATCAATTCTAATATTATAATATATCTTAATTATTATACTTTTCAAATGTCCTTGGTAACCACACTAATGTTTTATGGGACTTGATATTTAGTACTCACTCCGTTCCTAAATTATTGTCTTGCTTTTCTTTTTCATCGGAGTCACATGCACATGGGTATTAAATAAAACTACACACTATACCAATACTAATAATCAAGTCAATGATTTTTTCTTAATCCGTGTGTCGGGTCAAAGATGATAATAATTTAGGGACGGAGAGAGTAAATAGTATGAAATTAGTAATTCTATAGAAGAAAGTATACTCATCCATAGTTTTAGTTAGGACTGTCAATGGATCGGGTATGCATCAGATATAGGTATATCCGAATCCAACCTGAAATCTTATTGTGTCAATCCGATCTGATCCGATAACCCGACAGATCATATGTATGTCAATCCATATTCGAATCTGTTACTAGTTGATATATCCCGAAAAATATCCAATCCGATCCGAAATTCTTGTAATGAAATTTTATGAATAAAAGAAAAAATTATATTACTACCAACATATATTCATGATTAGTTTATATACTATACATGTGTATGATAATAAATACGTTATTTTCAGATAGGATCATGTTCTTATCGGATTGAATATAGGTAAATTCATATTCGATCCACTAGGTGATAAGATTATCAGATTCGGATTGAATTCGGGTTAATGAATCATTATACAAATTCATATCCAAATTTTTTTATCAAAATTAGATCGGATTCGGGTCAAAATCGCCTAGTTCTAGCAGAGGCTACATACATTTGGGCAAACTTATGTACATGGTGTAACGTCTTTCTTTTTCCAAGCAAGACCTGATTTAGTTGGGTTGTGTGTGTGTGTGTGTCCTAAGGGGGACTTGGGTTTTTTCTTTTTTGTTCTTTGTTTCCAGTTAAAAACAAGTTTCTATGTAAATGTCAAAAGATGCAGAACTGCAGACCGTATTTGATTTGGAGTATTGTACCTTAGAAATCTTTTAAATGATATTTTATCCATAAGAAATACTTCCTCTGATTCATTCAAAAATAGTTCAGTTTGAAATGTTTAAACTTTCTTTCTCTTTGGTGCCACATTTTTTTTTTTTTTACGATCTCTCTTACTTTATTTATTATTATTTTTTTTTCCAATAATTAGAAGCTAAACACCAGAAGCAAATTATTAAACTGTAGTGCCGAGAATATTGATTATTAAATTGTAGTGCCAAGAAAGATATTCTCGTAGTCAAGAAATATAAGTAACAAAAGGCACATGAAAGAGTATGAAAATACTCTTGATCTTTTTATTATATCTTTGTGATTCTGACATTTAAAAGTAGTGTATATATTTTACTTATTTAGATTATCATCTTTTGTAAATATATAGTTTATATTGTCTAACAACTAATAGTTTATATTTAGTAAAGTTTTGTTGTTTAGGTAAGAATCTCAAGGAGGAATGGACTCTTGGAAGATATGGAAAGAAGGATCTTAAAATCAGGAAGTGATTGAATCCTTGTCAATCAAGGAGTTTTGAATGGCTATAAAAGGAGTCCTCCGCCTCCATAAGTTGTACCGATTTCAAGAGAATTAATATAACATTATTAAGAGAGAAATCATTGAGAGGTTTAGTGCATGTGTCTCGAAAATCAGGGATTGATTCTTCGAGATTGATTTAGTGTTTTTGTAAGTTCTTAGTCTAGAACTCGGGTTTGATCTTTTAGATATTATTTTCTTTTCATTGTAAGTGTTTTATTCACAACTTGTTTTCTAGCAAGGTGTGCTTTTATGAAAAGGTTCCAACAAGTTTTTTTTCTTGCTGAAGTATTAATTATTCCGCTGCATTTATATTCTGTTCTTTAATAATAAGTTTTCTGGAAAAAGTTGTTTGCATTGTTGTGTTGTCACTTGTGTGCACAACTGTACACACAAGTCATCACACATCTGGTTAACAGTCCTAGCTACAAATCTTTCAATTGGTATCAGAGACTTCTCTCGACTCAACTGAGATCGATCCTTGAAAGTAGCCACAATGGATTGTTACCATAACCATAGTCATAACAAACCGCCTACCCTAAATGGTTCAAACTATACCATTTGGAAGGCCAAAATGATTATGCACATTAAATACATTGATCATCGTGCTTGGGTTAGCCTGATTAATGGTTATACTCCTCCCATGATAGAAATTACCCCATCCACGTCTGATGGCAAAGGAGAGAAAAGTTATGGACCTAAGCCCATAGAAACTTGGACAAGTGAGGAAATTGCTCTTGCAAACTATAATGCCAAGGCCATGGGAGCAATCTCTGACCATGTGGATCCTCATATGTACAGTTTATTCTCTACTCAAACTGTTGCCAAAACAGCGTGGGACATTCTTCAACTTCATTGTGAAGGACCAGCAAGTGTTAGAAAAACCAAGCTAAGAACTTTAATGACCAAGTTTGAAAATTTAAGGATGGGAGAGAATGAAACCATAAAAGAGTACTCAGCCAAGATTTTGGACATTTCAAATGAGTCTTTTTCATTGGGTGAATCCATATCCAATGCAAGACTTGTTAGTAAAGTACTAAGAACTCTCCCAGAAAAGTTTAACATTAAAATTTCTGTGATTGAAGAAACTCAGGATGTTCACACTGTTGGGCTTGACACTATTCTGGGTATCCTAACAAATTTTGAATTGAATCTTGGGATTCAAGAGGCTAGCAAAGCAAATTCAATTGCTCTTGCAAGTGCTCTCAAGGTGTCTCAGGATCTTGTTCAACTGTCCAAAGATATTGATGAGTCAAACCTAGGAGATGATGAGTGTGCTTTGATTACTCAAAAATTCAATAGCATGTTGAAGAAGAAACGGTTTACTAAGTTTCCAAATTCAGCACACTCTACATCCTCCATGGGTGAATCATCAAAGAAGGAAATAGTCACTAAGAAGCCAGTTTTTGAAGGAAAGAAATCAATTGATTCTATTCAATGCCGTGCTTGCAAAGGATTTGGACATTATGCAAATGAGTGTGCTAACACTCTTAAAAAGCGTGGAGTAGGTTTCACAGCGACTTTGAGTGATTCTGATGATGATGAACAGACTGCAAACATGTCCATATGGCATCCATCTCGAATCACTTTGTCTGATAGTGAGTCAGATGTGGAAGATGTGCAATCCTTTGACAGCACAACTTATCACACAACTGACTACACAACTGATGTGTATACCTGTTTGAATTCTTTGACTTCTGGTGAAATTAAAGATGATCCAAAAGAAGAAGAGTGTGCTACCTATGAGGACTTGCACAATACCTATGTTGAACTCCACACTGATTGGACTAAACGGATGGAGCAACTCAAGGTATTTAGACAGTAAATGAGAAATTGATGAAAATCTTAAACTAAAGTCTCAAGTCGAGAGTTTGTCAAAAGAAAGTGATTCTCAAAAGACTCCATAGCCAAGCTAGAAGTTTTACTCACAAAGAAAGACATGGAGTGTGAAAATTATAAAACAAATCTTGATAGAGAGACGAAACTCTAACAAGGCTGAACACCGGTAAAGCCAAGTTAGAAGAGGTTTTGAAAATAGGAAATCAAGGAAAACAGAATTGGCTATGGAGAAACTGTTTTTGTAAAAGAAGGAGCTAGCGGTTTTCAAAAGGGTAAAATCATCTCCTCTGTCAAGTCTGTTCATTCAAAAGACAAAACAGAGGAGGAATGTATGTTTGTCATCATTGCTTTGCTCCTGGTCATATTAGACCGTATTGTCACAAGTGAAACAGAACTGGGTTTGGGCAATATGCGTGGACACTGGGCGCAGGTTGTGTACACAACCAAACACACAACTGTACACACAACCCAAAGCTGAAAAGAAAACTGCCTGGGTAAGAAAGGAAACCGTAAACTGTCAGGTTGTTTTCACATCTCTTAGGAGCAGTGTGGAAGGGGCCTGGTATTTTGACAGTGGCTGTTCTCGCCACATGACAGGAGCACAGGAAAATTTCATCGATTATGTTCCATTCAAAGGTGGGAAAGTCAATTTTGGTGGAGGAGCTCAAGGTAAAATTATTGGCAAAGGTATGTTGAATGTATCAGGCTTGCCTAAGCTACACAATGTTCTACATGTTGATGGGCTTAAGGCAAATCTGATAAGCATAAGTCAACTGTGTGATGATGACTTATTTGTTAAATTTGACAAGTCAAAATGTGAAGTTTTTGATAACCAAAATAAGTGTATTTTAACTGGTGTTCGATCTTCTGACAACTGTTACAAAGTTGGAAGCAGTGTGTCATGCTTTTTTACTAAAATGGATGATTCTACAGCTATCTGGCACCAAAAACTTGGTCATGCCAGTGAGAGAAAAATCAGAGATTTAATCAACTTTGAGGCTGTAAAAGATTTGCCTAAACTGGATCTTAAAAAAATTAAGTGTGTGTGGGTCATGTCAAAAAGGGAAACAAACAAGATCAAGTCATAAAATGGTTCAACACTGTGGAACCACTAGATGTCTTGAATTGATCCATACTGACCTTATGGGTCCAATGGAAGTAGAAAGCATGTCTCGAAAAAATCTTGTTTTGTGTGTGTGGACGATTTTTCTAGATATACATGGGTAATTTTCTTAAGGGAAAAGTCCAACACCATTGATGAGTTCAAAATTTGGTACAAGAGGGTCAAAAACTTATATGGTTTAAAAGCCATTAGAGTCGATCGATCATGGTGCGAATTTGAAAACACCACTTTCTCGGCTTTTGCGATTCAAAGGGATTACTCACGAGTTCTCGGCCCAAACCCCCAACAAAATGGGGTAGCGGAAAGGAAAAATCGCACATTACAAGAGATGGCCGAGTAATGTTAAGCTCGAAAAATCTCTCTAAGGTTTTGGGCGAAGGCGTGAATACACATGTCATGTAGGGAATCGTGTCTTTCTAAGAATTGGAAGTACTATGACTCCCTATGAGATATTTCTTGGAAAGAAACCCACGGTCAAATATTTTCATGTGTTTGGGTGTATTTGCTACATCTTGAATGACCGAGAGTATCTTTCTAAGTTTGATTCCAAAAGTGACAAAGCCATTTTTATTGGATACTCTACGAACAAGTAGGGCATTCGAGTTTATAATCTCAAAACCAAAGCGTCATGGAATCCATAAATGTTGTTTTTGATGATGCTACGATCTTAATGTCAAAACGGTTGAGGATGATATTTCAGGTTGTACTTGGGAGCCGTAACCGCTTAATGACGAACGGCTAATGTGAATGAATCGCAGAACGGCCATGTGCAACAGTTGTTCAACCAGCTTGTTCAAACAACGGCAAAGACAAATGGTCAAACAAATGAAGACCAAGACTCGGATTCAAACGATGACGAAGATGTAAGCGAGAGAAAGGACATCCCCTCCGAATACAAGGAAATCATCCCACATCTCGGGTCATAGGGAAGTGGATGAAGGCATGAAAACTCGAGGAAAAAGGGTCAATTACCGTGATCTTGCCGGTTTGTTATGTTTACAATCTATGTATCATCAGGTAAACTCGTGTTGTTTTGTTGCTAATTATGAACCAAAAAATGTTTTGGATGCCTTGAAAGATGAGAATTGGATTAATGCTATGCAAGAGGAATTAATCCAGTTTGAGAAAAATGAGGTTTGGTTCTTAGTTCCTAGGCCTTCTCACGTCAATGTGATTGGGACCAAATGGATCTTTAAGAATAAATCTGATAAACAAGGCAATATAACAAGGAACAAAGCACGTTTGGTGGCTCAGGGCTACACTCAAATTGAAGGGGTGGATTTTGATGAAACCTTTGCCCCTGTAGCCCGAATTGAGTCTATCAGATTGTTGCTAGCTACTGCATGCTACTTGAAAATTACTCTACATCAAATGGATGTCAAGAGTGCGTTCCTAAATGGTGTTTTAAATGAGGAAGCATTTGTTGAGCAACCTAAAGGGTTTGAAGATCCTTCTAAGCCAAATCATGTCTATAAGTTGAAAAAGGCACTCTATGGTCTTAAACAAGCCCCACGTGCTTGGTATGGTAGACTGACTGAGCACCTAATTCAACTTGGGTTTAAAAGGGGAGAAGTTGATAAGACTTTATTTGTTTTGAAAAATAAAAAGGGTATGCTTGTTGCTCAAATTTATGTGGATGACATAGTTTTTGGTGCTACTACTAATGACCTACTTGAAATGTTTGTTCAAAGTATGACATCCACATTTGAAATGAGTATGGTTGGGGAACTGAAATTCTTTCTTGGTCTTCAAATCACTCAAACCAATGAAGGAATGTCAGTTTCACAATCCAAGTATGCTAAAAGTTTGGTTAAAAAATTTGGGCTTGATAATGCATCACACCTAAAAACTCCTATGGGATCATCTCAAAAACTTTGTAAGGATGATGAGGGTGAAAGTGTTGATCACACCCTCTATAGGAGTATGATAGGGAGCTTGCTGTATCTTACGGCTAGCAGACCTGACATAATGTTTAGTGTGTGCATTTGTGCTAGGTATCAAGCTAATCCCAAAGTATCCCACTTAAAAGCTGTAAAACGGATTATAAGATATGTTGGGGGTACTACTCACTTGGGGTTAAGCTATACAAGAGATACCAACACAAACTTGGTGGGTTTCAGTGATTCTGATTGGGCTGAAAATACTGATGATAGAAAGAGCACCACTGGTGGGTGTTTCTATTTAGGGAATAATCTTGTGTCTTGGTTTAGTAAGAAACAAAATTGTGTTTCTTTGTCTACTGCTGAATCAGAATATGTGGCAGTAGGGAGTTGTTGTACCCAATTACTTTGGATGAACCAAATGATAAAGGATTATGGTTTAAAAAGTGAAACCCTAACTGTTTTTTGTGATAACATGAGTGCTAAAGATATTGCTAAAAATCCTGTGCAACACTCCCGTACAAAGCATATAGATATTCGGCACCACTTTATAAGAGATCTTGTTGAACAAAGAATTATTACACTTGAACATGTTGGAACAACAAATCAACTTGCGATATCTTTACCAAGGCTTTGGATTTTGAGAGATTTTCTTTTCTTAAGAACTCTCTCGGTTTGTGTGATCACGAGATGGACATGCGGACAAGCTGTCTGCATCTCTGTATAATTGTATATTACAGAAAACACAACAACAAAAAAAAAAAAAAAAAATCCTGCATTCATGCATTGCACGATTATCTCTTGTGATCACTTGACTATCTCTCTGCATTGACATCTTCTTTGACTCTTGAATGTGAGATCCCTCCTAACTTGGTGATAAAATTTCCTTGTTAAATTTTTGATAATTATCATGGAGTGGGTGTCTAATCTAAGGTCACTGAGAAAAACAAGCTGCCTCCATTTATTTTGAAGCTTCCACTCATGTGCTCAATGCCAATGACTTATTGTTGCATCACTTGGGAAAAAAATTTGGGAAGCACTATGGTGTGAGAGTGAATAGCTCATTCTCAGTGACTGATTCAATGCCTAATATGGAGACATTCTAGAGGCTACATGATTGAGGGTTATCTCATTGAATTCTTGTTTGTCAATGTTATGTTAAATACGTGATTTAGTCATACCATGTTGCAATTTATTGAGATTAAAATCCTCATTTGTGTGTGCATTGCTCTCTCATGATAGGCATATAGATTACGTTAGGGCATTCGAAATCCTTGGTGAAAATATGAGCAATTTTTTTGTTAATTTTCACTCTTCTTGTCCTAATTTTTCTATTGTGATTCATGATTTTTTTATGCTAAGGTGGTTATGAAGTCTAGTAGTCAAAGGAGACTACGGTGAGAGGTTGTGTAATCATGGAAGAGTTCCATCCGGATTAGGAAAGCAAATCATATCACAAAAAATGGTAAGTTTTTTTTATTTTTTGTGCCCTAATCCTTTATGAGTTTGGAAGTTCAAAGGGGGAAAAACTCTTCCTTTACACGGATTATTCTCTTTCCTGATTACAGTTTCCAAGGTTGTGCCCATAAATCCTCTTTAAATCTTGTGACTTAATCTGTGCAATCAATTTATCTCACAACCTGCTCTCACATCTTATCTCACAACTCCCAAGTCTCTCTCTCTCCTTTCTTCCAAATCTTTTGTGTGCGAGATCGTACTCATGGCATCTCCTCCTTCTTCCTCGGCTCGGCATCCGCTATTGTTGCGATTTAAGCATATCCCCACAGTATGTTCCTGCGATTGATGTCCAATCTCTTGGCCAACAGTCGTCTGCAATTAACGTTGAAGATCAATCTGTCCTTGATGCCGTTAGGGATGCTCGTCAGCTGGAACCTTCAGGGGTCCGTCGCTCTAGCCGGCTGATCGCATCCGGAAAATCTTCAATTTCTCGTCTTCCTCGTCCAATTTGCTCCAAAATTTCAAAACCCAAATCTGGGGGTTCTGCGAGCACAAGGAGGAGGTTAATTCTCCGAGATTCCTCGATGAGGATGAGGGCTCCCCCTCGGGCTCGGTCGCATCTCGGGCCAAAATTCGGGGAGAGCGGCTCGGGCGTCTCACCCGTAGCTCGCTCGTGCTCAAGCCGCGCGTGCACTGCGGCAAACTCACCGTCACAGCCTGCTGACTCTAGTGATGCTTCTGTGGGCTCTGATGATACTGTAAGTGATCCTGATGTTCTCATCTCTTCAAAACGCAGGCCAGTCCCTTCTGTGAGGTCTTCTGTGCAGCCAGTTGTGCCCATAACTGGTGACACACCAGTTCACACAGGTAGCACTGCTCACAAATCTCGGGTTCGTAAGTCCTCTGTTCGTATTCCCTCTTCTCCTTACAATCTGGACTTGAAGTACAACTCTCTGTTTTATTCTCCTGATGCTGAAAATCGTTTTTCCGCCAATCTCCATAGGGCTTTTGTTGTTGAAAAATCTCGACAGATTGAGGTTTTTGACAAAGTTGGAATGTCCAATTTTTTCTCTGCAAGGTCCCTGGATGTTTCATTAGATTTTCCTATTCCTTATTCCCGGACCTTGGTCTTAGAATTTTATGCCAATCTAAGCCGAGATATTGGTCTTGACCGATCCCCAAATTTTGGGAAAGTCTTTGTTAGGGATCAAGTGGTTGATTTTAGTCCCTCTCGGATTAACATTTTTCTGGGCACTCCTGATCTTCCCATTCACATGCTTCCCTCAGATATTAATACGGCTGTGTCCATTGTAACTGGAGGAAAAATTTCCAAGTGGAACACTGGGTTTCGGACTAGTTCCTTAACCAAAGTGTTTGTGTTTCTACACCATATTTTGCGCTCCAATTGGTTGCCAACGTTAAATTCCTCGTCTGTCACTAAAGATCAGATTCTTCTTATGTATCGTGTTGGGGAAAATAAATTTAACTTGGGGCGAACTATTTTTGATACTATAATGAGCTTTGCGGAGAATGTTAACACCACCTATGCTCTTCCGCACCCTAGTTTGATCTATGCCTTGTTGAAAGATCAAGGGGTTCCCGATATTCCTGGGGACAGTCTATCAATCATTCCGGATCATTTTAAAATTCCCAAGACCATGCTTGATGCGTCTCGGTTTGATGATCTGGCTCGTTTTTCTGGGCTCGCATCGACTTCAATATCTGTGCAACCAGTTGTGTCAACACTTGTGTCCACATCTGTTCTCACTACTGTGCCCACAACTGCTGCACAGGACCCCAATGCCATCCACGCTCAGATTGCGATCTTCAGGGCTCAGATATCTTCACATCAGGCTGAGATAGAAAGTAGACATCTCCTCATTGCTGGGCTGCAAAAGAATATTGCCGATTTGGAGGCTATACTTTCTGGTTCCTCTCAAAAAGGGGGAGATATTTCCAAGTCTGGGGGAGCTACTACTAGTGCATCTGATGCTGAAGGTCTATTGTTTGATATTGAGAAGGACATTGATGATGCTGCGACTAATATGGAGATGGATGTTTTGGGTGAAGACCTCTACTCGGGTCTTTAAATCTTGTGGACTTTGTGATTTTTTTTTTTGCTTTTGGACTGTAATGACTTTATTTAGTGGTATGTCTATCTGTTTAGCCTTATCAAATTGTTGTTGCAGGTTTTTTTATCAGAACCACAAAGATAGGGGGAGATTGAAAGAGTATGAAAATACTCTTGATCTTTTTATTATATCTTTGTGATTCTGACATTTAAAAGTAGTGTATATATTTTACTTATTTAGATTATCATCTTTTGTAAATATATAGTTTATATTGTCTAACAACTAATAGTTTATATTTAGTAAAGTTTTGTTGTTTAGGTAAGAATCTCAAGGAGGAATGGACTCTTGGAAGATATGGAAAGAAGGATCTTAAAATCAGGAAGTGATTGAATCCTTGTCAATCAAGGAGTTTTGAATGGCTATAAAAGGAGTCCTCCGCCTCCATAAGTTGTACCGATTTCAAGAGAATTAATATAGCATTATTAAGAGAGAAATCATTGAGAGGTTTAGTGCATGTGTCTCGAAAATCAGGGATTGATTCTTCGAGATTGATTTAGTGTTTTTGTAAGTTCTTAGTCTAGAACTCGGGTTTGATCTTTTAGTTATTATTTTCTTTTCATTGTAAGTGTTTTATTCACAACTTGTTTTCTAGCAAGGTGTGCTTTTATGAAAAGGTTCCAGCAAGATTTTTTTCTTGCTGAAGTATTAATTATTCCGCTGCATTTATATTCTGTTCTTTAATAATAAGTTTTCTGGAAAAAGTTGTTTGCATTGTTGTGTTGTCACTTGTGTGCACAACTGTACGCACAAGTCATCGCACATCTGGTTAACAGTCCTAGCTACAAATCTTTCAGCACATTTCTTAATCAAATGGAGGCTTTACTTGCACGAAGAAAAAAGAAAGAAAAAAAAGGAGAGTGATAAAGAAGAGATTATAATTTATTTACTGTATTTATTAGTACAGTATTATTATTTTTATTTGGCAAGTGAAATTTCATTCAAAGAAACAGCAGCATATATATCCCCCACCACCACCCAGACCAGACCATTCATTCAGCAACTACTATATATAAAATCTCAATTAAGCTTATTCTCACAATGCTAACAAATGCACCAATTAACAAAACTTTTAGTATTAAGTCCCTTCTCCTCCTATCGCAGTAATTCTAATAGTATCTTGAATAATCTCAGCCACTCGTTTATTCTTTTGTTGTTTGTTCTTCCTCTAAGCTCAAACATAGTAAGTAGTACTATCTTATCTATGGCAGCACTCAAAGACAACCTCCTAAGTCCTAACCAGGTTCATCAATGACCCCACCCTTTCCACGTATGACTAGCCAATCTAATCCAATCCAATCCAATCTGGATATGTAATTCCATTGTTGCTATTAACAATTATTTGAATCTGCATTGGAAAAATAAGTCACCTGTTGTTTCCGCTTTCTCATCTATATATATTAATAGACCGGACCCGGGACCCCCATATGAAATTCTGCTCCTTGTATTAAGCTTGTTAAGGCAAGCTAGCCAATGTATGAAGAAGGCACATTTGTGAATGTGCCATTTATACCAAACACTTGCCCCCCACCCCACCCCACCATTCAATTCCTTTACCTCCTTCCTGTTTCTGCAGCTTTCCCAAGCACTGCTGGCAGTGTACTAGTGAGTCATTCCTATTACCACAAGGCCTGAAATCCTGAGTAGTATCCTGACCCATACATTTTGCATATCCTGAGAGATTTGGCCAGGCCAGTTCCAAGTATCTCCCTGAATGATTTGCTCAACTTTTGCATCTTCATTAATAAATACCACCATCATAAGCTATTCTACTACCAAATCTTTTGATCAAAGATCGATCCAAGAGGATGCCAATTATCCCACCATAAGAAAGTTTCTTTTCCATCCCCAATCTGCAGTCCTAACAAATAGTGTGATACTCAGAGCCTCTTACCATCAAGGCAATACTAGAATGAGATTATATCAAGCAACTTCAAACATTGACGAAAAAAAGAAATTTCCCATGCCTAAACTGGAATATCAAAAACAAACACAACACACACACACACACACAGAGTTTCAGAATCACACCTTGAAACAATTGCAATCAAGACTACTGTCGTACCTTCAGCAATTGAGCGATTTACGCGGATGTTGGCAGCAAAAGCCCAAGACACGTACTTGAACAAACCTCAACCAGACCAAATTAAATGCTACTATATATAGGATATCATCAGCTGTAGTTTTCAAGGTTTTGAATTTTTGTCTATTGGTGCTCAAGCGAGATAGTGATGTATGGTGGGGATTTATAATGTTTAACTTTGTCGGTGATAGTCATAACCTTCTTTGAATATATAACCTATGTAACACTGCAAGGTGAGCTGATCTCGTGTATGTATAAGCATGTGTGTCAGTGTCTGAGTTTGCTCGGATGTTTTAACGGCAGCAAAACCTTCAAACACTCTAATTGGCAAATAATTTCCAACAGGATACTATATATAGTAAAGCAAACAATCACAAACTCCAGCATGTTTTGCAATGGAAGAAATATTAAACATATTTTTCTGATTCCATTAATACTGCACACGGTATCACATGCCCAAAGCTAGAGAGATAATGTTAGCATAATAGCTAATTCCTGGGATAAAATACTTAAAGACAACAGCCAAGGAATATGAACATCAAGACTACTGTTTCAAGTAGTTACTTGAACAGTATCAACTGCAAATCACACATGATACTTGATATCTAGTCTCAGTTGAATCGGTCACCCCTGCAAACAAGGGGAAGATAAGATGTTACTCTACAACACACTGTCCTATTTGCAAGGTTATATATACATGAGGGGGCATAGAAGGTTAACAAACAGAGGACAAATTTTTGATGCTACATGCTGCACTCAAACTCGGCCCCTTCTATTACCATATCTATGTAATGTGTGTGTGTGCGCAGTGATCAGGGTTTTTGTTTTTGTTTTTGTCTTGTTTTGTTCTTTTGATTTTTGTGCCTTTTTTTTTTTTTTGGGTGGGGGTTTGGTTTGTTAAGGTTGACAATAGTGGCCACAATTTAGTTGCTACATGCTCCACTCAAAATCGGTCCATGGGCTTCAATGACTATCGATACCTCAACTTACCACGGTTTTGTAAATATAGCGGTACACATTGTTCAGTCTGAGCTTCCATCATTCAAATCTTAAGGTGGTGAATTACTATCTAAATCAAAAGGGGTCAGAATTTTCCATAAGGAAAGACATTTAGATTAAACCAGGAAAAGAAACAAAAGGACGAACAAGAAGTCCATCAAACAAAACAATAAGAGAGCTAAAAGCTTGAACAAAAGAAAACTAGGAAATCAAAGCCTTCCAATCCTGCTTGACCAAAGAGATGGGCACTCCTCGAAATGCATCCATAGCTGAAGCACATAGAAAGTAAAAACAACTCTATCCCAAATAGAGGCAAGACAATGATTGATTCTAAAAGATCACACGATAGTTAACACCCTTGCCAAAACAAACTAGCATCCCTACCCTTGCCAAAACCTCTAACCCAACATAATGTAGAGCTAGAGTGGGGCCTAACTCAATCTCCCCAACCACTCCAAACATGTTCCAAAGGAACTGGGCACAACCATGATGGAAAAACAAATGATCATGAGATCCAAAGGCACACTTACACGTCACACACCAATCCGAGGAAATCTGCCTACAAAGTCTTGATGCCTAAAAGTATTCATTCCCAAGTCTTTAAGTTTTAGAGCTAAAACATGATTCACTAATCCATGATGAGATTTGATATGCATGAAAGCAACGACAACTTCATTGGCTTTCCACTTTCCGCGGTAGTATAATGGATAAATCATGACATAAAGCCACATTTGAGGCCGCCGGTCTACTAAATACCACTTCTTCGCCTCTACCTCCGCCTCGGGCCTCCAATTGCTTTTTAGGAATACTTTCTCGAAACATTAAATACTCAAAACATACCAAAGAACATGTTATCAAACAACTTCTCTATACACTAGCTATAACAAAAACCCAATAATGCAACAATAGTACTCTTCTTTCAATCTTAACTAAATCCAAATAACAAACTAATCGATAATCCAAATTCTTTACAAGGAATTAACTCAATTACCTCCTATGATATCCTCTCGTCCTTCATGACACCTACTTGCTGCCGCTTCTTTTCGACCAAAGCTCGTTCCCTTTCCTTCTCCTTTTCGACCAAAGCTCGTTCCCTTTCCTTCTCTCTACTCTCCCTCTTCAACCTCTCTTCTAAGCTCTTCCAATGTCTTCTTCCCACTCCTCTTACTTTCTACTCCACTTCTCATCACTATCTCCACCATTCTCTTCATTCTCGCTACGCTTTTACATATACCATGGCAACTTCACACCTTTCCCCGCAACTCCATATCCTAACCTATACTTCTCATCCTCCGGCAAAACAATCTTCGCGGCGGCGCCTCTTCATCCTCTTAAATCCCTTTCTTTTCTCATCTCCTTCACCTCAATTCCAACCGGATCAAAAATCCTAATCCCTTCAAACAAATTAATATGTCTCGACTTCGGTTCCGGTTCCGATTTCGATTCAGATCCGCTACGGCTGAGACGGCGCTAGCAGATTGGTCGCTTTTGCTCGAAGCCAAGCCGCGGGCTTGGCGGAGCTGTTCTAGACGATACTTAGTGTCCGTTTTCGAGATGTTCGCGCTTGAGCGCTCTTCTTTAGCAGCTTCTTCGTCTTCCGGACTTTTTCCGGTTATCGAAGTTGTAGACGTTCCATCGCTTCTGCGGGAGAATATTTAGACCACCGTGGCCACCCATGGTTCTAGGGTTTCGGATCAGAGACAGATATCACAATCGGTAAAACCTAGAGCTCGGAAAGGGTTTGCGATTCGAGCCGATGAATATAGCAGTGTGGATTTACCCAAACTAACTGAAACGAAATCAGTCGGGAAAGGAAACGGAACGGAAAGGGGCCGATCGGCCGAGTTTGAAAAATGAAAGAAAAGAGTTAAGGTTGACCATCCAGAAACAAAATCAAAATCATAATCGGCCCGGTTGTGGGGTCATTTAGGTGAATTACATTCCGGTCCCTTTTCAAATATTTGTAATCGCTCCAGTTCACTCATTTTTTTAAAAATCGAAAAAAGGCATTTTTGGAGCGAAAACACGATTATGCCATTAATAAAAGAAAAACACGCGCGCTTCAGTAACCCAAGGCATCGCGATGCACTACTTTGGCAACGCGATGCACCACTTTGGCATCGCGATGCACCACTTTTTGCATCGCGATGCAACAAATTGGGGCATCGCAATGCAACAATTGGTGCATCGCGATCATCGCAGCGCGCTTTAGGGAACCAAAGCATCGCGATGCACCACTTTAGCATCGCGATGCACCACTTTTGCAATTGTGATGCAACAATTGTTGCATCGTGATTCACCACTTTTGCAAATTGCGATGCACCACTTTTTGCAATCGCGATGCACCACTTTTGGAATCGCGATGCACCACTTTTGGAATCGCGATGCAACAATTGGTGCATCCCACTTTTGCAATCGCGATGCACCACTTTTGCAATCGCGATGCACCACTTTTGCATCGCGATGCACCACTTTGCGTTGCCCAAAGATGCGATTGGCGAATTAAATCAGTCCAAGAACATCTTCCTCTGTTTTTGGACAGCACACTGTCAAGCTTGATTTGAAGCTCAAAAATAGTATTTTTTGGGAGAAAAATTGTGCACAAATATAGTACTAAATTAGGATAATAATATGAGATTGATTTTAAACAAATTCGAAGCTTAAAACAGAGATTTAAGTGGCCAAAATAGCTCAAGAACAAGAAAAACAGGATGAACTCAAAAAATTTTAATTTGATCAAATTCGTATTTTATGCATGAAAATTGATACCCAAACATGAGGAAAGACTATATTAACAACATGAAATCATTTATACATCAATTTGAATATCAAATCTAAAGCAACGCTGTTGTTGAGGGTATTTTAGGAAGAAAATTTTCAAAATGCCTTTTAGCGGTTAAAAAAAAGGGTGTACTGTAGAGAAAAAAAGTTTGAGAAAGTGGACCGGCCAGCAATTTCTCGGTGTTTGTATATCAGAAGCCCAGTGTTTACAAAACCTCCTTCCCAAATTCCAAGTAATGAGTCGATGTCAAATATTTTAGATTTAAATAAAGGTTAATTACACCATTAGTCCCTTGACTATTAGCTTTTTTATGAATAATTCCTTAACAAAATTTTTTTAAATTTTAGTCCTTAGAGTATCAAAAAGTCACACGGCTAGTCCTTTTGATGGATGTCATTAGTGATTTGCCATTAACTCTCCCATATGCCTTTCACGTGCGTTTGACCAAGGGCAAAAATGAAATTTTCTCTTATCATCTCCTTCAAACCCTAACCCTAATTCCCAAAACACACACAGTTCATTGATGATCATTCCCAAAATTGTTTCCTTACAAATCAACCAAAGTCAAAACCAAATCAAAAGGCCAAACACTTCAAAACCAAAACCCAGATTTGCCTAATAAATATGAGTTTTATATAAACCAACCAAATTAAACCAGATCAAAAGGCAAAACCCAGATTTGAACACTTTGACAACGACTCAGCTTCTTCTCCGTCGGTGGCCACGGCGGCAGTCTCAGCCAGCTTCTCATCCTCTTTCGGCGCCGGTGGCGGAGGTGGTGGAGCGTAAATTCATGCTTGTTTAAAGCTTCTAGTACCAACTGTTTAAGGTCATCAAGAGAAACCTTTTATGGGTCAGGAAGTTCACCAACAACATTGGTTTCCTTCTCAGCGCTAAGTTTTGCTTCTTCTTCCTCAACCGGCTTCTCAGCTACCTCACGGCCACCGCACAAGTACTTCTTTCTCGGTAACAATGGTGGTTTCGACGGGTTTCTCGGCCTCTGGAACATTGGAAAGATGATGTAATTGGGGAGATCTTGGGCAGCTTTCAAGCTGGTGGTGCGGCGGCTGGAGGGGGTTCACGATTGGGTGGACGGACTGGGCGATGGCGGTGATTGTGCCGGGGTTTATTTGATCTTATTCAAGGAAATCATGAACAAAACCTTGAGGATTAGGGTTTCTGGTGGAGATTTGTTGAATTGAGATTGATGAGGAGAGAGAGAGTGGGAGAGGGAGAGGGAGAGGGAGAGGGTGAAGAAGATGACTTGTGAAGTTCCATTTTTGCCCTTGGTCAAACGCACGTGAAAGACACATGAGCAACTTAACGGCAAATTACTAACGATATCCATCAAAAGGACTAGTCAGGTGACTTTTTGATACTCTAAGGACTAAAATTTTAAAAAAAATTATTAAGGAACTATTTATAAAAAAGCTAATAGTCGAGGGACTAATGATGTAATTAACCCTTTAAATATTATTTTGTTCACTCAGTTTCTCAATTTTTATTCGGTTGGTCTTACTTTGATTTTTTTATTTGTTAATCTCCACTTATTGTTTTTCTTGGTCAGTTTTTCCTTCATTCCGTTACATGTCGTCATTATAAATTTTTTTTACAGAAAAACTGACACTAACGGCGTGAAGAGGCAAATAAGTGGTGCATAACGAATGAAAAAAATATGACAAACTAAGGGACCAAAACATTATTAAAACTAATATTTTAATATCGAGTATTAAAAATATAGAGAAAATATTTAGTGGTTCAAATCACCGTATCACAAACTTATGTGGTGATTAAGCACTAATAAAAAGTTATCGTTTATAGTGAATAATTTTTAATCAATATGAGTTGATGATTGGTGATTGCTTCAATAATTTGTTAGCCTAATTTGTTATGCACTTACTTTATTAGAACATTAGTTGAGTCATTATTTCTTAGTTGTTAGCCTAATTTGGCTTGAACTAGTAATTAAGTGTTAATATAAAATATACTCTCCTTAAAAAAAATAATTTCATTCCCTTAAACTTAAAACGATATTAAATTACTATTTAATATAGATTTATTATATTTTATGTAACGAAATTTCAATCATAGAAATAATATTAAGAATAATATCGATGACAATTTTTAAAATGCCGTAAATGTAAGTAAAATTTCATATATTTTTTATCCAGATATAATTAAATCAAGGTTTAATATATAATTTGGTCCCTGAATTGATAACCTTTCCTGATTTGGTACACAAACTATGGCCTTTCCCATTTTGGTCCTAAACTGCACTTTACGATTCGTCCCCCAAGTGACGCCAGTGAGTTTAGACGTTAACAATTCACTGGACCAAAATACCCTAATTAAATAGTGAGTGAAATTCCACGGTGGACAAAGATGCCGAGTTGAAATTTTTTCTACCCTAATCAAACAGAAATAAAAGACTAAAGATGGTCTCTCTCTCTCTCTCTCTCTCTCTCTCTCTCTCTCTCTCTTAATACATCCCAATAGATTTGGAGCCTTGAAATTACACACCTATTTGATTTGTAATTTTGATATTAAAAATTTATTTTTATTTGAAATTTATTTTATTTGAAGTCTTGAATCTATACTACCTAGCTGATTTGGGTCTCGAAATCGAGCATCCATTGTGAATTTGACGTGGGTGGTGATGGCAAGATTGCTGTGAAGCCGGTCTGTGAGAGAGAGAGAGAGAGAGAGAGAGAGAGAGAGAGAGAGTGTGGGTAAAGTTGGTGAGGAGAGTGCTAGGTGAAATGGGGTTCATCCAATATAAGCAGACAAAAAGAAAGCAAAACACTTCTCGGCAAGACCAAGTTACCATACGGTCCATACCCACCCCTTAAATCACCAACACCACCTCCATCAATAATTTCCATCACAAACCCATCAACACTCACTCCAAAGCTTGGGTCGGAAGCTCCTGGCAGCCATCCTTGAATAAGATAACAAATAAGATAGAAACATAAAATGCCTCATCATTTTGTGCTCAAAGTTAGGTACTTCGAAATCCAAATGATATTGTGATGAGGGATTTTACAGCTTAAAGATGAACTATAATCATTGTACTACTGCAGAGGCATGCAACAGTGATGTACTATAACGAACATGCCAATATTCACGTTGCCAACACGTTTTGAAACCCAGGCGGCATATTTCCGAACCTTTTCCCCTGACATCCCATCTTTGATCAAACACATCAAGAAAGCATCATTCTGCCTTCCAGGAACTCGTCTCCTCTCCAAGGAAAGAGATTTTACTCGACCAATGCACATACATTTCAAACGACAGGTGCAATTTCCATCAGGCTAAGTGTTTCTCTAAAAGCCTCTTTAGAATATGAAATCACTTAGCTGGACATGCTTCTCGTTGCGCCCCTGCTTCTTGACAATATATGCGCTGTCCTCTACACCTGCACTCAAGCAATTCATCCTGTGCCTGCCACATTTAAAACACAACCGAAAATTCGTTCATTGGGGAAGTTTTACATAAAACAGAAACAATGCTAATAAGGTATCAGTGTGAACCTACCAATCAAAGTGATCCTCACAGCAAATAGAGCCCCAGATGATTGAAAGTCCAGCTCCTTTCCTATAAGTCAATTTCAATAATGTTACCACAAAATAAATGCACGATTACATGGAATTTTTCATATCTACATATCAAAGCAAGAACTGAGACCAACAGAGCACCTGCATGTGGTCACATGACATGTTCGAGTCTTGTGGGGAGGGAAGGGATTTAGGGAGATGGAGCTACTCCCCAATCGGTAACCTATCACCCTTGCAAATCAAAGTTTTAAAAATATTCAAGCAAGATCTTAAATCTAGATGACTAATCCCTTGTGCACATTGAAAAAATCATTTTGCAAACCACTGATGCACAGAAAACTCCGTAAAAGTACAAACTTTCTGACATCCAAAACTTTCCCCTGCCACCTTATCGCTGTAGGAAAGTACTCACCTAATCACTAATCATTGATACAAGAAAGGGAAACAATGTTTGCAATATGCTTTTTCATTCCTGATATAAAAAGGTAAAAAAGAACAGCATAGGTGACGTACCAGGTTGCAGTGTACATATCATAGAACTTGTCAAAGGCTTTATCGAAACAGTAATGACAAGCTAGAAGATCCTTGATATCAGTGACCTTGCAAGTCGGTTTACAGCATTTAACCTATCCAATTACAAGTTGCATTAGCAAGTGATAAATTATAAGAAGACGATTACAGTGCGTGACATTAAAAACTAAATCAAGCACATTCTATTAGAATAATTAGATCATGAAGTCGTCAATGCTGAGAGATGGCAGTAAAACAGAAAGTGCATCCACCACAACATATCAGCATAGATTTTGCACACAACAATATGAGAGTAGAGAGTGTAGCTTTTGAATAATTATTTTAGAAGTACCAATGGCTAATAACAAAGATAGCTCGCCTAGCCGGATCAAGCCTTCCCCAAGTATCTCTTTCTACAACCCCTCTCCCTTCTACTTTTGTGGTCAGTATAACAAGAATAGCCACTCAAGAAAATTATGCAACTGGATAAAGATTTAGTTTCTTTAATTTACTTTTGCAGTTTGTTTTTTTAGTGGCGTGGATGAAGGGGGTAAGCTTCTTTTCCATCATAATAAAGAAAAGACAAGCGTACTTTCCACTTTAAGTGATGCCTCCATACATTAGCCATTTTTTGGTGTGTATTGCGGTATAAAGGGATAGGGGTGTTTATAACCAAAATGAGGATAGGTAAACACCAAACATTAGACAGACAAATTGCATGCCCTTTTTAAGAAAGGGAAAATTATATAAATGACCATAATACTATCGTTTGGTAACCGATTTGACCCTGTACTCTCAATATCCTAAATCTAACCAATGTACTTACGAAATAAGTGCAATGTAGTCCTTCTGACTAACAGTCCATCCATTTTTTGAACGGTCGTTAACTTTTCATCCTATTTTTTTAAAGGGCTGATATGGTCTACGTGAGCCATTTTATGAGGGGTAGTTTTGTCCATCCAATGAATTTTATTTCTTTCTCTAGTAAAATACTGTCCATGGGCTTTTCATCTCTTCCACCACCTCCGGCAATGAGTGCCACCGTACAAACACACACAAGAAATTAACCAATAAAATCATCAAACTTAATGCTTACATTTTTTAAATGATCAAACACATTTTCATCTCCATAGCCCTACACACGTGAAATCATTGTTCCACTAGCAAAAAAATCCTCTTGTTACTCCATCTTAGTCCACCTAACTTCCTCCAACCCCCAACCAAACCAAACCCAACTCCCTCTTACCACAACACACAAATTCCCTTTCCCCCTCCCTCGTTATTAAATTGTCCAAAATTCTATCCACATCCCCCTTTTCCCCCCACCGAATTGGGCCAATCCTATCTCCATCAAAACAAATTCCCTGACCTAGTTATGCCGATTCGTCGGAGTTTGGAGGCTTTGTCTGCTATTGCTCTTTGTTTCTTTTAGGAAAGTTTTGATCTCCGGCTATTCCATTTGTTTATGTGTTGTTGAGGACGATGACGATGGGAGATTGCGACGACGGCGGTGAAAGGAGAGGGCATTGGGAAAGAGTGAAGACATTATTCATTTGACCGGCACCGAACCAAGACCTTTATCGTCAAAATTTTTTCTTTTGGACCAAATCCCAGTATCCAATGACTAGATCTGAACCGAAATCCGACTCCTTCAACAGCCAGCACGGTCGAAAGTCTTCAAGCCCAAAAACTCAGGGAAACGCATGGTGTGCACGTGACGAACTTGAGTACCCCTCATAAAATGGCTCACGTAGACTTTCAGCGGCCGTGTTAAAAAATAAGATGGTGAGTTAACGATCGTTAAAAAAATGGATGAGCCGTTAGTAAGAAGGATTACATTGCACTCAATTCGTGAGTACATTGGTTAGATTTAGGATATTAGGAGTACGGGGTCAAATCGGTTACCAAACGATAGTACGATGATCATGTATATAATTTTCCCTTTAAGAAAATCATAAAGCACATGTTAGTTATGACACAAGAACTGTAAACCATTTCTTCTTCACACTTAAACTCGAAACATGTATATCCCTTCTCTTGGACTTCAATATTTATACTGCCATACTCTATTGAGAAAGATTGGATAAGTAATACTCCCACCATTCTACTCAAAGAGTCATACTCTCCATTTTGTGGTGTTCCACTAAACCTGAATTTATGAATATTTTCAGCTTCCAGATTTATCCTTAGGACTTATTCTTCAAAAAGTAATTTTAGTCCTTGAAACTAAGTGCGCATGGAAATTCATTTTAATCCTTAAAATGTCAGTTTGACTTTTAAACGTACGACTCTTTGAGGGTTAACGGAGGGAGTACAGTATATTGATTGTAGATCTAATGTAGCAGAAGATTAATACTACAACACCTCAAGAACAGATTAGAGGTGTTACTACAGGTAATTGGCAATCAGTTGATACCAGCAAAGCATGCTCAATACGTATTATCAGATTAGAGGTGTTACTAAATGTAATTTGTTGGTTCGCTGGTACTAAGAGACATTCTCATTATGTAATGCTTTTGGATGTGCCTGGTCTGAATTTGACTCATATACAACAAGTCAAAGTCCATGTCCAGCAGAGCCAAAACAGTAAAGACGTAACAAGAAGGAAACTGCCCAAGTCTATCATAGAATATCTACAACTATCTATAGCTTAAAGTATCCGAGGTGATTAAATAAAAGATGGAGAATGAAACCTATAAGAGGAAATGAAATGATAATCTAGCTTTTTGATTTAGAATATGAGAAAGAGAAACTACCTACTGAATTGATGGGATGGCATGATACGCAACGTTAGCACAAATATTTTAGTTCTACTCCCTCTGTCCCAAAAGAAAGTCTCTCTTTCCTCTTTGGTTTGTCCCAAAAAATAGTATCATTTCAAAATATAGTAATAATTTGAGTGTAATTGAAGAAGGTACAAGCAAGAAAAGCTACACTCTCAAACTTGTCAAATGGGGTTATTTTTTTGGGAAGGAGGGAGTATCTAGTTGGAATTAAACTTAACATACATCATGATTTAGCAATCTCAACTGGCTACTCTTATTCATCCTCGAATCTGATACTGCAGTATTATCTTGTAAGCCTCTTTTGGATATTGACTAAAGGCTGCATAATGAAATTAGTTGGCTACTTTGGGGCCCACACATCCAAGGCTTAATCAGAGCATCAAGGTGGGATACTACTATAAAAAGCACAGTTTTATTTTCCTACCATCCGTATGGCTAAAGCGGAAACTGCAACTCTAAATACCAGACTATTCGTATGCCATAAGAAAGTACATTAAAAATTAGTCCAACCACAGATTTATTTAAACAGATCAAATGACCAGCCAATCTTGCAGTGAACATTCAACTCTTCAAGTTGATAACAAAATCATGCATCCAGATGTGAGAAATAAACTCACCAAGCGACTGAGCTTATAAGAGTAATACTGCTGATGAGAAGGATGTGTCTTGATATGCTCGCTCAAATGACCTGCACTGGAAAGTATCATATATTCAGTCCACAGCACATTGACAAGACAAACTCTTCATACAGATAATGTTCAGTATGGGAAAACTAGTGAGGCAGCAAAACATCAATGGCAGAAATCACAACCCTTTCTCCTCTAAAATTATTAGCCAACATGATTTTGCTGTTTGTTGGTAACCTTCCAATTTATCACATGATAAGCGGGAGTCCATGCTCCACTTTATCTTAGACGAATAAAAACGAAAAAAGACAGTTCTCTTCATTCTTAGAATAGACATAACAATGAGGTTCCCCACAAATGGTCACAAACTCATTGACCAATATAAAGCTTCTTCACCTTTAACATAGGTGGCAACCATTTGCTAAGTTACCATCTTATCTAAAAGCTTAAGCTATGAGATAGGGGCCCAACAATGTATATCATGCTTAACAACCCCTCATGTGTGACCCGCGTGGAGAGCTAAACAAAGATACCTCACAAGGGGCATCACAAACCAAACAGTTACCAGCATGTGCACTCGCAATATTGTGGTAACAAATGTAAGCAGGATGACCAGAACTCAAGACGATGCCATACCAAAGCTCTAATACCATGTTTAGTTACCAACTCATCTAAAAGTTTAAGCTGTTGGATAGCGGCCAACAATGTATATCATGCTTAACAGTTTAAATAATGGCACATAACGAAGAAGCTACACCCAACAGAAATTGAGGCTAACCTCGCATCTCTGTTACATATATCTTACCATATCTTTTGTCCATTAATTCATTTACAGTACATTTCAAATCAGTTCTGCTTCTTTCTAGTACTTGCACTAACATCTTATAAGTCGAACATAGCCGAGTTTGCATTGATTTTCTGTGTTATCTCAGCCAGTGAGGTGGTTTGTATGACATCATCAGTATCCACACGAATGACGAAATCAAAAGATTTGAACACTTGCTGATAATGAATTGTTTTGGAAATAAAAAGGCTTAGTGAAGTACCAGTAAGCATTTCAATACGAACAAGTGATACGCAAAGGTTTCCAAGTGCTTCAAGTTTTTTAGAGATCATAAAATTACTTATTAAAAAAAACAGATCATTAAAGACAGTGATATGTAAGATTTCAAAGTAAAAAGATGCACAGGGTGTCTGTTAAAAATTCACAACTACAGTAAGCGATTCCCATTTCCCATTATCAGTAGATGAGCATGATCCTGCTATACAGAAACAATAACTGCAAGCGCCTGCACCTGCTGCTGAATCTGTTACATAATGTTATGCCATGATTAGAAACCACATCAACCTAACAACTAAACACTCTGTCCAAATCAAAGAGAACCTTGTTGACCGAATCGCACAGGTTAATATTTATTCTATAGGACACAAGTACCTGATGCTACAAGATGATTTAACTTTCATACGGTTTCACATTGATAGTAGTTCTGATGATTACAGTTATCAGTGTCATAAGCCACATCTATCTGTAATGCATCGAGCAACCAAAACTAAAGTCAAGAGGGGCAGATAGATTCTAACACACTAACACATTCATCAAATAAGTTGGACCCATAAGGGCAGAAACAAGAGATAGCTCACCTATCACAAAAGGTTATACTGCATTCAATGCATGTGGCCAAAGTTGATGAGCTGGCACATGAACTGCATTTAACAGCTGAGGATTTTCTGCCAATTTGGTGGCATCTGCAGATAAAGAGAGACCAAAAAGTAAGGATTAATATATATGCATACCCCACCCCAAATGCATACTCCACTCCAAATGCATACACACACCCTCATGTGCCAAGTCAACTATCAACTATACATTAATATTTAGCAATAACGGATAAAGGCTAATCTATATTTTGGTAATCTCTTGATTAAGTGCTGGATTTTGCTTCTTTGCAAATATTGTTGAGAATAGGACACAAAGAATTGTATATAACACACTGCTGATATATCAGCATCATTTGGTGACATGACTGTAATAAATCTTTAAATAAACAATTGCAAGAATATTAACTCGCCATCAAATATTCAATTCGTAGCTAAAGAGAAGTATGGATTAATAATGGTATATTGGGTGTCTGAAAACCGACTGCAAACCCCTTCAACTCACAGTAGCAGGTCACCTAAATACGGCAGTGGGCGAAGGTGCAAATGATTATCTGCCCTTCCACATACATACATTCTGCACAACTGTCCTTCTGAAAGAAGTGCAATTGCATGTTTCATAGTAGAAAAATATTTCTGCCCTATCTTCATTATTGGTTCGTTTTATGCATGGCAAAAGGAGAGCATTACGTAAACTGACATTAGATACCGGCACCATTCATTGGCAAAAATTCATAAATTTCTTTTCTCACATATGGTGAAATAATATCGTACATACTATATCTGCTGTATAACATATAAGCAAACACCAATACTTCTTTATGGTTCACCAGTAAACAGATATAAATTATGTAGGGATTTTTCTGTATTGACAACTAACAAAAGATCAAAATGTCTAAAGATGCAGCAAAAGTAAATGATCCAACATTATTAATTTAAAAAAAATACAAGTAAAATAGTAGACACCTTTTGTACAATTCAAGAAGATCTCTGGATATAAAACATGGTCTTTTGGAAGCAAATGCCGCCTGTAAGGAAAAGAAGCTGTTTTAATAAGCTCAACCACCAACATAATCATATCTCAGATAAAGATCTCAGTTAACAAAGACACCACCTGCTCACGTGTTTCATCTGTAGAAAGGGACTGAGGATTAGATCCCCTCACCAAACAATCTTCGGCAAGATGCCCAGGCCGCCGACATTTCCAACTAAAATGGTAAGAATTAGATTATGACACAACATACCATAAAACATCAAAGTGGGGTTGGTTATTTTTGAGGTTCAAAGGGCATAAATGAAAGAAGCACCAAATTTAATATAGCAACTAGAACCAATCAAGCTCACCGCGTCCACACGAAGTTTTATGGAAGAAAGCAAGAAAAGTTGCTACAGAGTATATGATCTTTTTCTCACAGCATGGATTCAACAACAATGCCATTTCATGCTCTAAACAAAGAAGGAAATGTTTCACTAAGAAGCTCGATAAGTGAAATGTACCACTCATAAGTACAGAGGCTAGACCGCTTCGTAGACCAGCGATGACGATTGTAATCCCAAGTATCTCCTCCATACTCAGAAATTTGTAATGGGAATTTACGTCCAGATGATGATTCGGCTGAAGTTTGGTTCCTCACAGAACTCTGAATTTACCATAAACACACAAATTCATAAGTGGAAGAAAACTGAAACAGTCTGAACATAAAACAGAAACTAAGATGAAGTATACCTGATGAAGTTTGATATTTTCCAACAGCTCAGTTTTGCAGTCCATGCTACAGATATCATCATCAGTCTGAGAAGATAGAGAAACAGACAGAACATAAGAAAGAATCACGCAGCAAGCAAACAAAGCAAGGAACGAAGACAAAATATAAAAATAGATGGTTCAAACATGCAACCTCATTGCAAATATATTCTCCATATTTGCCACACACCACACATACAGGCTCTCCTGGAACAGCAAAACGCTGTTCACTTCTGTTCTTCACTCTATTGATAGCATTTATATTGTCTGAAAGAGATCAAACAGCAAAAACATGCACACAACATAATTAGTGCATGCCAGGTATCAAGCTGAAAAGAAAAAAGAAAGGCACAGAGATCCATCATCTTTTGCCAAAATGTCTGAATCCACTCGTCTAATTCCTATGATTCCAATATATATCCCAACTTCCAAGTGGAAATTCCGCATGCCACAGGTACGATTGACTTAGTTGTTAGAAGATATTTAAGGGAATTGGCTTTATGTGGGTATCACACGTCATGCAACGGATGAATGATTCACTTTGATGTACTTCAGCAAACTAAGCAGTAAGACAAAAAGTAATACTGAAAATACAAAGAAGTGCCAATTTCATTCAAGAAATAACAGAGAGGGATTCGGGCAGATGCCATACAGCATGCAAGAGCTGGTTTATAAGATGGTAATATGTCAACATGGGAATTCCAATAACTCTTATTGTATCTAAAATTAATATAATAAAACAATGACAGAGTACATATATTTATATATATACATATACATGTGGCAATCGCTCTATAAGTACAATTTATAAATGGTACGTAAATGCAAAAAGAAGATCGTTTAATAAGTGTAGGAGGTTATTAGCCACCTTGTGGGGCAGAGGGCCCTGGTTATGGCTCCTCCAAGATGCGAGAAGGAACTGGTCCTGAGGGATGAGATTGTGGGTCACGGCTTTACGTGTTATGAGGGAGGAGCATTGAGGAAGAAATACTGAGGCAGATGAGCCTAAAGACTCGAGAGAGAGAGAGAGAGAGAGAGAGAGCGATTTCACCAAAGTGGCAATATTTGTGTTCCTTGACTATTTAGCGCTCTTGCCGAGAATTGATGGAAGCTTCAAATTTATAGTTGAGCTGGGGAGCATTTGATCATGTAGCACTTGGTGTTGGGGGGATTAATGGAACCCAGGGGGCTTGCAAATGTCCCTTGGTGGGGATCTTGGAAATCTTGGAAAATTCATTCCTATGTGGCCAAGCTATATGTGTCCCAATGCAAAGGGAATGAACCCTTCTTTTTATTTTTGATAGGAACAAGACTCTTATAAACATGTACAAGGAAGCGACAGGGTGTCCACCAGACCAGACAAAACAAAACAAAACAGTGCAAAACACAAAAAGACATCACAAAACGTAAAGAGCCATGCTCAAACTAACGCGGCACATTAATCCCTAACAAGATGCAACAAAGAAAGACCCCTAAAAGAACCCAAGACTGTAGTCCACAACAAAACCATAAAGACCACCCACTCAAGAGAAGATTCAAAGAAAAGCTTCAGTTGTCAAAAATCAATGTATTCCTCTCAGTCCAAAGGATGGCTAAAATTCCGGTAATCCAAAGGGAATTGCTATCTTTCCTGGTAACCAGGGCCCTCCAATGTTGAGCAGAAAATCATCCAAATACGAGATCAGATGGTTCAAGGCTCACCCAAGCCTCAAATGATAACTTCGCTAAGAAAATAGGTTCTCCAACTCTTGTTTTTAGTGTCCACTTCAGTGTATTAATAACAACGAAAAGAAACAGGGCTTACTCTAGCAGAAATCTAACAAACAGCTAATAGATAGACTTTCATAACAAACCAGGAATAGGCGGGTCCTGCTCTTTTTCACAGATATCCAGGCCCAGGCCAGACTTAGATGTCTCCTGCTTCTCTTCACATCCTGAGGATGTACTTCTATCACCTACATTACCATGGACATCAGACTGCATTAAGATGAGCACAAAATCCAATAAGAAACACAGTTATTAAAATAAAAAAGAAAGCTTATTAATGAGTACAATCAAAGTGGAGAAGAAATCAACCAAACAAAAGATAAAATGTGAAATTGAAAACATAGAAAGCTTAGTGAAGGAAAAACTAAGACTTCAGTTAATAAGAAAAAATACTGAATATGCATCAATCTTTTTTTTTTTTTTTTGATAAGAACAACGAAAAGAACATCGAAGCATTCAAATGCGATCCAAGTACAAGAGTAGGGAAGGATATCATAAAAGAATAAGGAATAACTATATAAGTACTACAGTTAAATTTAGCATTAATACATATTAAGCGGAAAATCCTTGTACAACTGGAGGAAAAAGGAAATGAAGGTGAGACTTTCGTTCTATGAAGGCAGATGAATACTTGTTTTGATAATATTGGGAACATAATTATTGAATCGGGATATGTTTCGTGTATCCTAAATTTGTTATCATGATATTGGGATACATTTGGAGCATAGTAGGATACATTTACACAAAATTAGATCAAAATTTTAGGTATACCATATGAAATTACGAAATATATGTTGAGAAGCATAAATCATACAAGTATATCAGCACAAATTTAGACAATAGACAGGGATTATCACCATGATAATCGTAGGTCAAAACACAAAAAATATGCTTGCACTTACTTCCACCGAAGAATTATCCAATATAATCGGAACCTTGAAAATTTCAAGACCAAATCCCACAGACTTTTTAAGCGTAGGTTATAAGAGAGAGATAAGACTACAATATAGTTCTATTTGGCACAATTTTATAATGTGAGATATAACCATATCGTAAGATATGAACCGCATATCATTAGATACGCTGTCAAATGGATATAATCCTAAAACACTTTATCCATTACCGTCATCTCATTGTGTATATGTATAGCATATCAAAAGATACTAGTAACTATGATTGAAAATACTCTTTAGTATTATTTATGTGTGTGTGTGTGTGTCGTAGTGGTAGAGGGTTTCTGGGAAAAAGAGAGGATCAAATTCAGACGCCAGCTATATCCAGTATTGATGGAAAGGTCACTCAAAATCAACTACACCAAAATTTCTGAGAGATTAACATCCAATGTTTTATAGTCAAAACCGTACTTAAAAATATAAAAGGAGTCATGGAAGAACTTACTGTCATACTCTACTAATTGTATAACCGAACTCGAAGCATCCTGTGAGGCAACCAAACCAATACCATCATATCACAATCAGTTAAATAAATAATAAAATGTACGAAGCAAAACAGTGGAAACAAGTCAACAGTACCAAAACATTTGCAGGGAATTCCTCAAAAGCATGAGCTGAATTAGCTTCCTTCCTGCAATAAACAAAGAAAAAAGTGAAAATGAGAAATACATAAATTGACAGAACTCAATTAACACCAGTAAACTGAAAAATGAGTTAACCTCATCTTTTCTATGTAATCGTGGTGAGACATAGGCCCATCTTTTTCTTCAATTTCGTTTCTTCTATCCGGATATAGCTTTTGTTTCCGGCGGCGTTTGTGACGTACGATTTTCTCGTCCGCGGGTACTGGTTCTTCAACCGGAGGAGCGTTTCCGGTGGCAGCATTATAAGCTGTAACAAACGGGGGAAATTGAAACAGGCAATTAAAACCCTAAATTAGCAATTGGTGAGGGAAGATGGAGGAAGAGGGATTGATTGAATTGATACCTCTGAGGTTTTGAAGAACGGAATTGAGATCGAAGTCTTTGTTGTAGGTGAAGGAAGGATTCTTGTAGAAGTTCGTTCTCGTTCCCATTCTTTTCCGTCAGCAGCCGTATGTTATGCATCAAATGACAGTTTAAAAATGTTTGCGCTTTTTATTTCCTTTGTTTCCTATTTTCCTCGAGCATTGCTATTTAAACCCAGATAATTTTTGAGTACACTCATAACGGTGTTCGGCAGGGGTGCCGAACATCCGCTATGAGTGTACTCAGAAATTTCCCTGGTGTAAATAGCAATACTCATTTTCCTCACGTCCCCTTCCTTTCTCGAAGGCCCCAATTATTTTCTTCTTTTGTTTTGTTTTTTTTTCTTCGTTTTGTGGTGAGCAATTATAGGAAACTAGATTTTGTGTCCGTACCTATGGCACAGTTACAGTAAAGATTGGATTATTATATACTCGAGAGGTTAACAAATGCTTGAAATTTTATAAGTGGTGATTAAAACTAAATGACACAAAAATAATGAAATAATAATGAATTATAATTTATTTATTTCGTAACAAAATAAATAATGAAATATTGTAATAAAAAAAAATAAAAACAACATAATTTTATTGTTTTTTAATAATAAAAATTTAATCTTCTTCCGGAGGCTCTTGTTTTACAACAATGTTTTCTGTTCCAGTTTCCTCTCGGTCGGCTGCACCCTCCGTTCACCCTCCGTTCAGTTCCTCCGTTCACCCTCCGTTCAGTTCCAAATCGAAGGTTCGTCTGTCTCCCTTCCGAATTCTCTCTTTGCGAAATTTGTAAGAGCTGTTTAGACTTTCTGCACATTAATTGTTTGTGTATTGGTCTCTGTGAGAGAGAGAGTATGTGTGTGTGTGTGGTGGTGTGTATGTTTGATTTATGTTTGAATGTTTGATGAGGATACTTGAACCCTCAAAGCTACGCATTGGTGCCTCCCGGGGGTCCCCGATGTCTGGAATGAGCTCCGATGGTGGGGATGGTGGAGCTGGCTCTTTTCCACGACTTGAACGTGAAGGTTGGTCCATTTGGTGGAACTTGCTGCTGCATAAATAATGAAGGAGAACAGTAATAAATAAGTAGATGACCTTTTTTTGGGGGGGGGGGGCTTTTTTGAGATTAAATCGAATGTAAAATTAAAATTAAATTTGATTATAAAATAAGCTTTTCCATTCTGATCCATACCAGCAAATAGGTTAAAAAATAATAATAATAAATACAGGGAGAGGTATGTTTGTCTCCACATCAATCTCATCAACTAAATAGTTAGACCATAGATAAAAATAATAAAATAGTTGTCATGACGTATAATGCGGAGGAAACAGAGCATTCTGATCCATACCAGCAAACAGGTAAAAAAAAAAAAATCACTCGTCAAAGTAAAATACTTAGATAGGAATAACATGAGTAAAACTAAAAAAGTAAAACTAAAAGTGGTAAATTGTTAATGTAATCCGACATGAAGGGGAAGGGGCCTTAGCATACTGTGATCCATGCTTCACTTTGGAAAGGGTTAAATGGATGGAGTTCATCTAAATGTGTGTTTTGTCCATGTACAACTCCCTAAGTAGTTAGTCATTTGAAAGTAAATGTTCAACCAAGAAACTTAAAAAAAAAAAATTAAAATCCAAATAGTTTGATTTGCCTATTTTAACTTCTTAGTCATTTGAAAGCAAATGATCCACCAAGAAACTTTTTTTTTTATTTTTAAAAAGGCAGATAGTTTGATTTCCCTATTGTAACTGACTAATATGTTCAAGTTGACTTGGGAGTGCAACCGGGAGTAATATCTAAGAAATCTATAAAAGAACTTTAAGAAACACTACTGTAGGGATTAAAAGAAGTAAGTGCAGGTCATCAAAGAATAGGGTTGCAATGCTTTCAGAACAGGGAAGGCGTCTAAAATTAAGGAAATCTAGGAAATTTTTCCAAATCTATACTTCCAATTTCCAGGTTTGGTCCTTGAATGTCCAAATTGAGCCACCTAATGTACAACCTAAGATTTTGTATGATACATAACCAAGTTACATGCCCAGATGTTATACAATAAAGACTGCCTTGCAAGGTAAAAATAAACCCACCCATAATAGATTCATTTGTATATACAGATAAGACCAAGTTCTTAATCACACAAACACACACACCACGTACCAGCACACACACACACACACACACACACACCAAGTTCTTAATCACATGACCCCCACGTACCAACAAATCAGTATTACTGAAATGGTTGATGATGGAGGCAAAAGCAGTGGTTGTGGTGGTGCAATGGAGTCTAATAGTGGTGGTCGTGAAATCCAATCTTTGATCAGTTTGTCAATGGTATCCAGTCAAGCTTGATATGCAATCTTCATGATTTTATAATCTATCATTGTATAAACTGTTAGCATTACTAATATTTTAACATTTCAAAGTACTTCTTCATCCTCTTTATCTAATAATGATGAAGTTATATTAAAGCTTTCTAAGAAATCTGTTTATAAATCCAACAGAATTACACAAATATTAAAAGTATTAGATAATTTTTATATTTGATAGTACTTTAATACTTTTGAACTGAGAATATATTAAGTAGCCTATGAATACTTGTCAAAAAAAATATGAATCAGTTAGAGACAAATATATAGAACTTGATATGAATAAGAAATTTCAAAGCTGGGGAAAGCTTCATAAATTTTTTGTTTCATCCTCATTGTATCTAAATCAAGTAGCCTAATAAAAGCATCTTTAATATTAGTATATTATTCCTCTCATTGTGTGAGAGGAATCAATGCCTCCAACTAATTAGAGGTAGCCTAGCTGTGGAGGTGATTTCCTAGAAGGGTATTAATTGTACCTAAATTGCAATTTACAAAGTTGTTGACATTGATGAGGTGAAGATGAAAAAAAATGTTCAAGAGGTCATTTTGAAGTGTAAATTCAATTAAGATTAATGCACCCATGTGCCCCAACCCAAAAAATTACAATTAATGAGGAAATAATCTTTAAGGACAAAGACTGGAACCTCTCTAAGACATTTGCATTAGCAAGTCCATTAGCTCAACCATCAGATATCATTCTACTTACTAAGAGATTGCACAAATCATAGTAGCAAAAGCTGCCCATTGTATTGCTACTACAAATATACTGGGCATTAATAATCCAATTGCTATATATTGATTTAAAAACTGAAGTTTGAACTTCCAACAATAATTATTCGGACAAACTGACATTTGCAATATTGTTGCACTAAACCAAAACTGTAGCCTTATTATATTCTATATAGCATACGCAAAGAAGATATACTTTCTACATGTGTACGTAGGATAAATCACTCAACTCAAAAACACCAATAATCAACCTAATTAAAGCCTACATGCAATTTCCAATTTTCTAGAAAAAATATATATTTATGCAATCCTTCAAAGTATGTAAAGAGTCATTCACACAAAATAAATTCTGATCTTCAGTATCAAACCGAATAATCCACACAATTCGAAATTCAAATTTTAAACTAAAAACCCTCGGATGGGTCCCTCAAACACACACACAAACACACGAACACACAAAAAAAGTAGACCTATATAGTTGAAATGTAGCAACTCACACACACACACCAGCACACACAAACACACACACCAGCACACACAGAGACACACACCAGCACACACACACAAACAGCAGCCACACACACAGCACACACCAGCACACACACACACACCAGCACATACAGACACACACCAGCACACACACACACCAGCACACACAAAAAAAAAATTTTTTTAAGGAATATAAACATAAAGACTTAAAATTAATTAGTGAGGAGACTCTCAAAGTGAAGGTACTGGTGCAGGACAAAATAATAATATCAAATGCATTATGTTGAGATTTATGTTTGAATATCCATAGTCACCCAGCGCAGTTAGTTACCATTATGTTTTGAGAGTCAACTCCTATTGTCTGCAGTTAGTTACCATTATGTTTGTTTTGCTGGTAACCCTCAATTACGCCGGTTGGTAACCCTCTCCCCTCCCTCATATCACATCGCATGTACATATATCCATAGTCTACACTGATTCTATATCTGTGTGTATGAATTATGTTTGTTTTGCTGGTGCAATGTTACCGGAAATGTTGCAATCGTATTGAAATTGTAAAAATTGTAGTTACAGAAAATTCTGATTTACATGCACTTCCCCATTACTATTGATTATCAGCCGTTTAATCTATTGGAGTACTGTAGAATGAGTAAAAGTAGTTTTAGCGATTATCAGCCGTTTAATCTCCTTTCGGTGACAAAAATGAAAGAGCTTTGAGTGGAATAGAGGAAGAAAAGAAAAAAATATATGATAGATAGCAGCACACACAAACACACAAAAAACTTAGACCTATATAGTTGAAATGTAGCAACTCACACACACACACCAGCACACACACACACCAGCACACACAAACAGACACACCAGCACACACAGAGACACACACCAGCACACACACACACACCAGCACATACAGACACACACCAGCACACACACACACACACACACCAGCACACACAAAAAAAATATTTTTTTAAGGAATATAAACATAAAGACTTAAAATTAATTAGTGAGGAGACTCTCAAAGTGAAGGTAATATTAACTTAAGCATTTAATCTCTCTTGAATTTTCTGATAATTCATGATATGAACAGAAAATCAAAATGCAACTCAATAACAACAGCTGAAATATTCCATGGACGACCCAATGACTCATTTCATATCTTATCTAAGCATCTAAAGCCTGAGCATGATTTCCAAAAACAGGGGTTTTAAGTGTTTATCACCAATTGTAGGAGAAATCAAATATTACTCAAACCTTGGTATTGATGCAAGGCTTTTGAGAATAACAAATAATAGTTGCAGCACCAAGATGTATTCTTTTATCTTTCCCAGCCATGTACATAGCTAGAAATTCGTAAACCTTAATCATTGATATCTCCTGTTTTGTAACTCGTATTCATACAGAAGGTAATATTAACTTAAGCATGATTTCCAAAAACAGGGGATTTAAGTGTTTATCACCAATTTTAGGAGAAATCAAATATTACTCAAACCATTTAAATTACTCAAGTAGAGTACCCCTAATTCTTTTGTAAGCATATCTTAATACAGCAAAGAAAACACTAAGTAACCCATAAGGCTCTTGAACTTGCTAAGTTTCAATTATAAGTATACTGCATCAAGCACATCCCCAACAGCCCACGAAGCTTCTCAAATGTCTCAAACTTAAGTGGTTTTGTCATAACGTGTAGAGTTGTAGTTTAACATGTAATTTATTCATCAAGAAGAGATCTCTTTGCATAGGTGAAAAGAAGTTCCATCTGTGAATGCCTTCTATTTCAATACGGACATGGAAAAAGAAAATCTATTGTATGACATCAGTTTTCGTTACGATCAACTTATTATATTTGATGGATAATAGTGCTATAGAGAACTGAAAGAAGGGATGTATGGAACTTTTGGCAACCCTCTTAAAGGATCTATCTCTGCTATAATGTTATTAAAATATGGGTGGTGTAAATTGAATCATGGAAACTTTGGGTGATTATTCACTAAATTAATTAATTACAAAACAGAAAGCATCTGTCAAGAGGGGGGGGGGCAAGTGCTTGCACGTATGATCATAGATCGCCTTCTCATTTGTTTAAAAATAATCTTTCTTACACCATGAAATTTCGTAAGCTTTTCCGTGCCATGTCTAAATGTTAATAAATACTGTATGATTCAATGAGGTTAATGACTGACTACTCACTCCTGATTTTTTTTACACCATGGAGAATGTAAGCAGAGAGGAGCTCATTCCAGACATCGGGGACCCCCGGGAGGCACCAATGCGTAGCTTTGAGGGTTCAAGTATCCTCATCAAACATTCAAACATAAATCAAACATACACACCACCACACACACACAAACATTCAAACATAAATCAAACATATACACCACCACACACACACACACTCTCTCTCTCACAGAGACCAATACACAAACAATTGATGTGCAGAAAGTCTAAACAGCTCTTACAAATTTCGCAAAGAGAGAATTCGGAAGGGAGACAGATGAACCTTCGGTTTGGAACTGAACGGAGGGTGAACGGAGGAACTGAACGGAGGGTGCAGCCGACCGAGAGGAAACTGGAACAGAGGAGACGACCTGAGATAGGTGAGAGGGTTTTATAGAATGAATGAAGAAGTCTTTCCAATTTGGGGAAGGAGATGAGGTTGAGGAAGGAGAGACCAATTTGGGGAAGGAGATGAGGTTGAGGAAGGAGAGGATATCAGTTGAGAAAGATGAAGAATTAGCGGGGGAAAGAAACAATCACTCGCACGCGTGAAAGTTAATGGCCGTTAGATTTTAGTAATTTGGGAAAATCTCAGCCGGTAGTTGTCTTTTACAAAATCACACGTGAGAATCCACCCCTATTGTAATATAGATAGGAATCTCAACTTTTCATATCAAAAATAATTTCACCTTTTCATTTTTCCTTGCGATTCTCAATTCTTTTGGGTTTTGGTATTTGGGGTGAGCTTTTGGCATCAAGTAATTTAAATGGAAAACATAGCAATCATATATCTTGCAAGTTCTACTTAGGCATCGTCTTTGTTTTTGTCAAGTATTTATGTTTGTAATGTATATGTAATCCATTACACAAATATGCATGTTTTTTCATATATTAGTATTTGTTGAAAATGCATTCCAGTTGATGATTGAACTGCACAAGTTGTCGGTTATCATGGATTAGAAGAGCAACAAACAATCATCAGGTCGGAAAGTCTTTTGAGGATGCAGCCAAAGATAGTGTTGAGAATCTTGAGATAGCAGTAAGTCTTCGTGTACATTTCTTACATGCTATGTTAGTAGTACCTTTTGTAATTTAGATGTCTGCTACTTGAATCTTTAGAAAATAGTGTATAAATTTGGTATATTTAACGTATGCTCGTTAAGAAAGCAGTTTATACTCGCAGGTGCAAATCATTTTGATGCTCAACCGACTCTAAAATGTAGGGCAACCCTCAATAAGCTTCATCAGCCATGAGCCAACTATGAAATCGCATCACAGGTCTCATTTCTGTTACATATATCATTATGCTAAAAGATCTAGGTTGTTGTTCATTTGCACAATCTATGATACTTTCAGTTCTCATTTCCATACAACCAAACAACTTTACTAAGGTAGAAGTAGAACATTCTGTTAACATACAAGTAGAGAGTAATAAAGAGCTCCAAAGGTCATAGCCATGGTAATCTGCTGATACATGAATAATACCTTTGTTCTGTTTTTCACAAATAAGCTGATCTTCAGAATGCTTACCTATTTCATAACCTGTATCTATCTAGTTGTGTACTCACCATCTCCTAAACAAGCATTGAAGTGGTTTGAATCCTTCTGCTTGCATAATAGATGCCAATCATCAATGTGTGCCAGTTCATCTGGCTCTGCACATTCAACTGTTCCACGATCAACAATTTTCATTATCTTCTCTGCTCTTCCATAAAGAAGAACTGCGTAACGAATGCTTTGTATCCTCTCCTCAATCCTACTGTGAAGTAATTTCCTGGAAATAACATGTTCTAGGTTGGTAAGACAAGCTCTCAGGATACCCGCAATCATGACGGATAACTTCTCAAACAATTTCTGGTTGTACTCGTCTTCATCTTTGCTTTCGTTGTCCAAGAGAATAGTTTTACATATTCTGTACATGGAATTGGCAGCCAATACCTTGACGGGCCATTTGGAAGGACTTTCTCTTAGGCATCCATTTGTCGGTATCATTTCTTTCTTTCCGAATTCTATGAACTTGTTCTTTGCAACATCAGCTAGTATTTCGAGCACTTCTTTCCCATTTTTTCCTTGGAGTGATATTTTACGAAGATCTACATCCAACCACTTTTTGTAGAGATCGACTCCTAGCCAAACAATGTCTGCAGCTTTCCTTGTGTTTCTTAAATCTTGTTCTTCATCCAGGTTATTTTCCACCTCTCTAACATAGAAGAGGCCTTCGTGGACACTACCTACAAGCTGTTTGGTGAAATGATTGTCAATGTTGGGAAGTGCAATTGCAATGCTTGTTAATGTCACCAAAGGAAGAGCCCAACAATTTGGAGGTTCTTTAGACTCCAGAGAAGGAATCTGTTCACTGTCAAACTCTCTCACTCCCCGGAACTGTTTTCCAGAATCAAATTCCTCAAGAAGCTGAATGAGATTTTTCGGCTGTTTCTTGTTTCCCATTCCTATCCAGTGATCAACTGCATTAGAATTATTTTCCGTCAACAGATCTACCAAATCTTCCTCTCCTTCAAGATGAATAACGAAGTGACTGAGACTTAGACGTGCAGTGGGCTGTGACTCTAACTCAGAATCATTGTTTGTTATACCATTGTTGCATTTGATCAACACTTCTAATTTTAGGAACCTACTCACACAGAAAATGGAAATGAGCATTATCAGTTTGCTCGCCAACACTATCCCTTTCTGCAGTCCAATGCAGAGGTCCAAGATTCGATATTTTGCATTGTGCACGTATTTTCTGCCATGTGTGCCCCAAATTCTAAAACTCAATGGTTGCTCTTTCCATTCAAGCAGCTTTCGGATCCAATACTTCTCCACTAGGAGCTCGGGTTTGCAGGCCTTGGTTGCTTTCTTTGCGCACCTGAAATTGACAGCTGTGAACCATCGAGAAACTGGGGCTATGCTACCTATTCCCACTGCTATTGTTTGCGTTACGAGAACTAAACTGGTTGACCACTTGTAATCAGACCTGCCGTTGCAAAATTCGAGGGACCATGGCATAAGGTAAGATCTTAGCATGGCTTCTGCCAAAGTCAGAGAGCTTAGAAGACAGAACGTACCTGAGGCAGTGCTTACTGCTGATCTGCCAATCACAAATTGGGGAGTACATGTATATGCCATTATCCAATACTTTTTTAGGCTTTCTCGTAGTTGCTGATCTACGGATATTTCGCTCGTTTCTAAACATTCCTTCTTAGCTACTTCAAGCTTTTTACGATATTTTAAATCCAAGTAAATCTTTGTGGTTGGGACAGCCAGAGCCACAGAAATCAAGAGTGCAAGTAAAACAAGCATGAGAAGCATAATGAAAGCATGCTCTTCCCAGAACACGAAAATTACACCAGTGCCAAGTTGGATGCAGATATTTACGATAGCAGTTATAACAAGAATTCCAAGAGCAAGAATATTCATCACAAGCTCTTTATTCTCCAGAATTCCTAGAGAAGGCATTAAATTGCTTATTACCGTACAGATGAAGGCTGAGCTGCTAACTTTGGCCAGTTGATCATGGCGGTGAGGCATGGAGGTATTCAGGTCTACAGAGAATTTGATTGCCACCGCTACAAGGGTAAGAGTCATGGCATTAAGAGAGAAGGATTTGCAAGGGAACCAGAATTTCTTGTGACGGAAGCCATTGACGGCATCCGCAACCATGGCCATGGCACATGCTACTGATGCTGCTGCTACATAGATTCCGATCCATGGCATCGGCTCACTGAACTTTGAATCGTCCAAGTCGCCATTGATTGTGCAGCCCATCCTACCCATCCTTCTAGGTTCTTCCTCTCTTTCAAGGTTTTCTTCAATTCAGGAGTGACTAATTAGTAAGGTGGTTGAGTATACTAAATTGTTTGCTTTTGACTAATTTATCAGGTTCAGTAGTTTTTTCCTTTTAATTTGTTGCTTGAGCCATCATGAGATCACTGAGTGGTTGCGTTATTGCAGTAAGAAATACGTGGTTGGGTGGGTTCCACGTTATCTCCTCCTATGTTGTTGTCAAACAAAGCATTTTAAAACCAAATGACAGTTTACCACCCTGTTGGTAGAGACATGCCTGTAAACTGCCTTTTACTTTAGTTTCTAAAACTTGACCCCCTGTTCTCTTACCCGGCTGTTACTTTATAAAATACAGAGATAACTGTTTTTACTCAATCAGTGCGGGAATGCTAGTTTTTCATGTTTGAGAAGCTGCATGTGATGGGATCCTCCCAAATACATGCAACACGTGTCTTCCACGTAGTCTCCAAGTAGGACCCGGGGCCACGTCGGCAGAAGCTCGGACCCCGTGCCGAGGTCGTCGGTCAATCCGCACTCTGCGCGACCTAAGACCCAAGTCGTCACCGAGGACGACTACATACGAGGACCCCGCGCGACCTTGGAGCAGGTCGGCTCACAAGATTAAATGCCCACAGATGTCAAGACCTAATCCAACAGAGCCCATACATTCTCATTAATGGCAAGACTTTTTAGCGTGTGGCGGCGCCTATGATCATCAACCTCCCATTCCCTCAAATCCAGGAAGATATTACCGCTCACCTACTCGACAACGCACCCAAGATGGCCATACTTCAGATGGACATCCTCCTCCTTTCCCTGATGACACACCAAACACCAAAGATAATCAAACATTGGCTATAAATACCAGGCACCGAATGCATTCAAGACTAAGGTAACATTTACTCTCTACAAGACAAAACTCTTCATAGTTCACTTACACACAACCACCACATCACCCGTATTCAATACACGCTCGTGCACCCAAGAGAGCCTCACATAAGCCTCTCAACCCTTCTTAACTCCTCATACCGATTCTTACGGAGGGTCATAGGGTCGAACCCCGACACCCCTAACGGTCTTTGTTTTTGGGTGTGTGTAAGGTCCCATAATCAATCCCCTTTCAAGGAACATCTTTAGAGAGCCGAGATATCTTGACTAAGGAAACTTGCTACATACGGAGCTGACGTGGTCACCCAACCATTTCTGCGTGATCAGTTTGGTTCCGTTGCCGGGACTCTTAAAAATCTTCAAAAAACAAAAGAGTAAATGGCCACCTCTAAACAGACCCCCCTCAAACAGCCACCTCCTCCAACTCCAGTTCCTCGCGGAGGTACACCTCTGCGAGCTACCGAAATGACCACCGAACAACCCCCAATCCCGTCCTCGAAACACCGGCCAAGGTCGCCAAGTAGCAAGGGCCTTGAAACCGGTTCACGATAACCAAAAAGAAAGCCAACTGGGAAAGAGAAAGGACTAACAATGGGCAAGAGAGAGCGCTTGCTCGCGAGCAATATCAACACGGGGACCGCTCCCCGCACAGAAGGAACACCCCCCGCTCGAGCAGAGCCAAGACCCCTCACTCAAAAAGAGTGGGATTTGGCCGAGTTAGAGCACATCCGCAGGGAAAAGGCTTACCTCGAGAGACAGAGGGAGCTGGAAAGGCGCGAGCACGAGCCGGCTCGCCGCGTGGTCGCCCTCAACGTGATGCGGGCATGATGAAGGTCGTAGGGAGATCACCCCCGCGGCCGACCGGAGGGTCACACGGCGACCTCACTCACGAACCTCGCCTCCGGCAACCGTACGGAGCGTTCATGAGAGAGTTTGCCGCAGTTAGTGTCCACGATAGAATAGCCGCACCGGATGAGCGGTCTCGTCAAAGGGGAGCGTGCACTCGAGAATTTCATATTCCTCGAGGTCGCATAGGAACAGAGCCCACCGAGGGAGATCGCAAACCAGGGCCCGATCAGACATCGCCCACGATCTCCCACCCCGAAAAAGTGAAACTCGATCAAACGCCTCCTCGTTCAAAAGACGAAGAGGAAGCGGACCTCCTCGCCTGCGTACAAACAAAGAAACCACAGCTGGTACCGTTCTTAACCAACTTCGCGAGAGGTTGGACGCCTTGGAAACAGGCAAGCTTGCCACCAAACCCCGAGACCAGTTCGCCCCATTTTGCAGAAGAATCAGAGATACATCGCCGGACTCCCGCTTGAAACTCCCCGCCCTTAAGTCGTATGAGGGTAAGACAAACGCTAGAGAGCATGTCTCTAGTTTCGAAGCGAAAATGGGCATTTGCTCCAACAAGCTGGATCTATGGTGCAAAGCATTTCTGAGTACATTTGAAGGAGCCGTGTTAAAGTGGTTTGAAGAATTGGAGAAAGGGTCAGTCGCCGATTGGCATGACTTTAAAAGCAAATTTTTGGAGAAATTCTCATCGGCTGGCGACCTCCCAAAAAGCCAGTCCGACCTGGCCAAGTGTAAACAAGGCGAGGACGAGACTCTCCAGGATTATTTGAAAAGATTCAAGGAAGTTGCAGCCGAGCTGCAGAATGTACCTGACCAAATGATCATCCTCTGTTTCGAAGCTGGAATCCAGCCCGGAATGATGACCCACGAGTTCAATCTCAGACGACCTGCCACTAGTGCAGCCATGTACCTCGCTGCACAAAAGATCGGGGAAACAGAGACTGAGATTGAGTCGAAAAAGAACAAAGGAAAAGGCCAGAAAGCAAGCCACTCCAAGGAGGTCGGCAGTAAAGAGCCAAAGAAGGAGCAATCTGGGTACAAGGGAAAGAGTAGCAAGTTCCACAAGAAGGACGAGCACTTTACCCCTCTCAATGCCAGCCGAGAACACATAATGAACGTGCTGTTTCGAGAGAACAAGATCCAGAGGCCCTTCCCCATGAAGGAACCAGAAAGACCCAGGAACCCGAACAAGCGTTGTGCTTACCACAACGAGATTGGACACAACACCGAGGACTGTAGAGAGTTGAAGAGAGCGATCCAAAACCGGTAGACCAGGGATCCCTCGAAGGTTTGAAAGGAAAGAAGGCGAGCAACCACCTCGGCCAAGAGACCCTCCAAGGGTCGACGTCCCCGCCGAGGATGCCGAGGTCCATACAATACTTGGAGGATACGAGGAGTATCACCCTCAAGAATACTATCCACAACCTGGACAAGACGTTCACCCACTTCCGCACGAGACGAGGAGGATAGTTTTTATCCAAGCGAGCTCGCCACCAACCCCGTTGCCAAAGAACAACCTCTAACGCTCCGAGTTCGGATTGGGAGTCGATTTGTAAGAAGAATCTTGATCGACACGGGCGGAAGAAATGTGATGTTTGATTCCCCTCGGGCGTTAGGATTTCAAGACGCTCATCTCACTCCCGCGTGTACAACCGGAAGGATTCACAGCCACAAAGCCGGGGCCAAAGGAATGATCACCCTCCAAGTTACCCTCGGTGAGCACGAGAAGACAAGGACCGAAAATGTCACCTTCCTCGTCATCGACCCGGCGTCCCCGCACAATGCTATTCTCGGGCTTCTGCCCAAATCAAGTTTGACATGGTCTCCTCCCCGCACATCAAAGGATAAAATTCCCAACAAAACAAGGAATTGGAATGATGAAGAATGACCCCAAGAGCACCTTGAACTATCGAAGCTCGTGGGCGTAACGAGGAGAAGAAGAAAGTGATGACAACAACCTCGGGGGCCACCACGAAAAGTTGACCCCGAGAAAGGAAGAGCCATGGAAAGGAAGGAGGCCGAGAAAACTGCCGCAGGACCAAGAAACCAACAAGCTCGCTGAGGCCGAGCTCGGTCGACCGAGGCATAGCAATCAAAGCGGGCTAAGAAGTATAGCCGCGGCGAAAAGATGGCACGGACCCCAAAACTTCCGACGACGTCGATTTTGGGCCGGACGAGGACCCAAGGTGGTGGTCGTAGAAAGTCTAGACAATCGAAACGGCCGACATACCGCCTCACGAGAACATTGACGAGGTGGTTATAAACTTCGATTATCCGAGCAAAAGATCAAGGTTGGAATGGAGATACCCGAGGACGAGAGGAAGAAATAATCGGTTCCCGCGAGCTAACAAGGATGTGTTCGCATGGAGGGTCGAGGATATGCGGGCATTGACGAGGAGGTCGTTGTACACAAATTAAGTGTGGACAAAGCTGTCACACTGCTCGCGACCTCGAGTCTTTTCGCCGCAGAAGCAAGGCGCGATAAAGGAAGAGATCGAGAAGCTCCGCGAGCCGATATCATCGAAGAGATCCTCTACCCGACCTGGATTGCCAATGTTGTGATGGTGAAAAACAAGCGGAAAGTGGCGAATGTGCGTGGACTTCACCGATCTCAACAAAGCTCGCCCTAAGGACCGGTATCCCTACCCCGAATAGACCACTCGTCGACGCGATTGCAGCCACCGGATCCTAAGCTTCATAGATGCCTACTCGGGTACCATCAAATCGAATGTGGTTAGCCGACAAGAAGCTGACTGCCTTCCGAGCTGCAGGTGCCCTTTACTGTTACAAGATGATGCCCTTTGGGCTGAAGAATGCAGGAGCCACCTACCAGAGAATGGTTAACAAGGTGTTTGGTGAACAACTTGGCCGCAATGTAGAAGCATATATCGATGACATGGTCATCAAAACCAAGGACACCAACCACATCGCCGACCTGCATGAGACATTCACCAACCTCAGAAAAAATGGAATGAAACCGAACCCCCCAAGTGCGCCTTTGGGTAACTACAGGAAATTCCTGTATATGGTGAATGAGAGGCATTGAAGCTAACCCGAGAAGATTAAAGCCCTGGTGGACATGCGAGCTCCGACCTCAATACGGGAATTCAAAGCGAATGGTCGCATCACGCCCTCGGTCGGTTCATCGCCGAGCGGCAGACAAGCCTACCCTTCCCGAAAGTGTTACGAGGAAGGAAGAATTTTTCATGGAACGAGGAGTGTGATAAGGCCTTGCCGAGCTAAAAGAGTATCTCGGCGGCCGCCGTTACTCTCTAGCCCGGCTCCGGCGAGGTCCTTTCCATCTACCTCGCCGCGGCCGACTTCGGTGGCGCCTTGCTTCGAGACGACAAGGCCACTCAAAGACCAATCTACTACGTCTCACACGCCCTATCGATGTTGAGACGAGGTACTTAAACGTAGAAAAAGTGGTCCTAGCTTTGATCGTAGCGGCCGAAGACTAAGACACTACTTCCGCACTCATGCCATTATAGTCTACACCAACCTCGCCCTCGACAAATCCTTCATAAGCCTGGACGTCGCGGGAAGGATGATGAAATGGGCCGTCGAGCTATCGGCGTATGATATCACCTACGAGCGGCGAAAAGCGATTAAGGCCCGCTTTTGGGCGACTTCATCGCCGAGACATCGTTTGTAAAGGTGACACGGCCGCAGCGAGAAGCGAGCACTTCGACGGTCATCCCGGCTCGCCCATAGGAAGAACAAAGTCAAACGAGTCCAGCCGCCAACCTTTGGGCTTCACGTCGACGGCTCGGCTAGTAAGAAAGGCGGTGCAGTTTATCCTTGCTTTCCCTAAGGAGAAGAGATCGCAAAGCAATTCGCTTCAAGTTCCCGGCCAAACAATCAATCCGAGTACGAAGCACCGATCGCCGGAATTGAACCGGCCAAAGAGATCGGAGTGGAGAGCCTCGTCATAATCGGCGACTCACGGCTCGTTGTAAGGCAAATTTCCGGGAGTATGGGGCCATTCATCCAACTTTGTTGAAATATTGCGGCAGGAAACTACTGGCTGGATTGACCTATTGGGAACTACAACAAGTAGACCGGAGAACAACGCCCGAGCGACTACCCGTCAAAGATAGCTTCAGAGCTCGAGGACCTTCCGGTGGAATAATGATTGAATTTTTGAAGTTCCCTCCATCAACAAGGAGCCTCTCCTACCTATCATCCCCACTCAAAGATCTTTGGATTGACGAGATCCAAGAGTATATCGAGCCGGAACACGGCAAGACAAAATCATGGCCCAAGTCCCGAGGAAGCGAGCAAGAAGATACACCGTGATTGGAGGTTCCCTCATAGAAATCCTTCACCAAGCCACTACTCCGATGCGTGCGACAGATCACAGGATCTCCTCGCCGAGGTCCACGAAGGAGTATGTGGGGACACCCGGAGCGAGGACCCCGCGACCGAATCATTTTTCATGGGTACTACCGGCCGAGCTTGAGAAAGGATGCGAAGCGTACGTGAGGAAATGCGACAAATGCCGAGGTTTGCAGACATTCCTCGCCTTCCAAAGAATACCTCAAACTCCGGTCGTCGCGGCTTGGCCCTTTGACATGTGGGAATAGACCTCATCGGTCCTTTTCCTAAAGCTAAGGAAACTGCGAGTTCGTGATCGTCGCAGGGGATTATTTTACCAAGTGGATAGAAGCCAAGCCGCTAGCCATCGCCGAGGACAAAGCCATCGGTTTCGTGCATGATCACATCGGTGTCGATTTGGGTTACCACGAGTAATCGTCTCGGACCATGGTACTCAATTCTCAACCAAGTTCACAAGCCGCGAGCGTATGAATGTCAAGCACTGGATGTCCTCGGTAGCCCACCCCTGGGAAACGGCCGGCCGGCAGGAACAAGCGAGATCCTCCACGCTCTAAAAAGAAGCCTGGACGAGAAGAAAGGCAGGTGGTACGACGAGCTCCCCGCAGTGCTTTGGAGCATTCGCACCTCGGTTCGAGGACCAACAGGAGAAACCCCCTTTGCCTTAACTTACGGCTCTGAGGCCATGGCACCCGTCGAGATGGCTCTTCCAACCCTCCGAGTTACTCACTTCAACGAAACGATCAACAGAGAAGCTCGGACACTTGACCTGGACCAGCTCGAGGAAAAGAGACTTGAAGCGAGGATGAGGATGGTCAATTACAAGCAACTAGCAAAAAGCCATCACGACAAAAGGGTGAAGCCGAGGTCATTCTCATTGGGAGATTGGGTACTTCGAAAGATTGAGGTCACTGGCCGTAATGCGACGAGGAACAAGCTCTCACCTAACTGGGAAGGACCCTATCGAATCACGGGCATGATCAGAGAAGGAACATACAGGTTGGCTGACCAAGACGGGAAAGAGTTGAAAAATCCATGGCATGCCGACCACCTTCGAAGATATTATCAGTGAATGGGGAAAAATGTTGTACATCATTGTAAAGTTGTAAACATGTTTTATCAATGAAATTACGAGTTTGGCATTCCTAATCTACATTTATTCCCTGACACTTCAAATAAACACAAAGGCTTGTTCTTCGCCAAAGAACTAACATGATTAAGTTCCTCGCCTAATTATGGTGGAACCTCTAAACTCATCTACGAGCTAATATGATTAAGTTCCTCGCCTAATTATGGTGGAACCTCTAAATCCATTCACGAGCTAACATGATTAAGTTCCTCGCCTAAATTGGTGGAACCTCAACGCTCAACTAAAGTTCCTCGCCAAAAACAAAGGCGGCACTTTACTCGAACGAGGAGTTCACCTCGCAAAAACTGAACACTTAAACAAACTCAAACCAAGTCGCTACGTTTGAAATAACTATGGCAATTCATCAAGGATAAAATCAAAACAAGTAAAATAAGACAAAAATAATTTACATTGCACGACGGCATTAAAGCCAGTGTTTACATCGGCATAGAGGCCAGTATCAAATAACATTAAACAGTTACAAAAGAGTTCAGTTTTTAGGCGAGGAGACTATTTACAAAGCCCTATTTACATCGCGGCTCGCCTTCTCGCCCTCAAAATCTTTTAGCCTAGCATCCCCATCAAAGGTGGCAGCGGGGTCCGCCTGGAGGATATCCACCACACTCCTAAAATTATGGCTCAAAGGAGTGGGTGGAGTCCAGGACCCGCGCCTGTTCATCATGGGCGTGCGGGGACGAGCTCCTCCGCCGTGTAAGGCACCGGCGTGCCCGCTCCTCGCCAAGTCACCGAAAAACTCGCTTGGCCCCACTCTAATAGACGGCGAGACGGACTCGGATCCAGCGGCCACTCGGGACGTGCTCCCGCTCGGATATAATAAGGGACGATCACCTCGCCAAAGGCGGGGACTCCTGGAATTCCTTCAAGACTTGATCCCGAGGAGGATTCTTCTTGCAAAGGCAAGCTCGCGCTCTAATCGAGCCACCTTCTCCTCGCGGTGAAGCTCGTTTCTCGAGCCGCCGCTGTCCTCGGATAGTATGTCCCTCTCCTCGGTCAATCTTGTCACCGCACCTTGGACCCTCTCAAGATTTTGCTCCAGTTTCTTCTTGAGGTCCTCGGAGACGGCGAGCTGGGCTCGGGCACGCTTGGTCTCCTCTTTTGAGGCGCGGAGATCACCGATCAACCGCCCTTGTTCATTGTTCTGCTGAATCTTCTCAGCCGTCAGCTTTTTAACCTCGGTGCGAGAATCGCTGAGCTCGCAACCGAGGGTATGCAAAGTCCCCGCCAACTGCATAAACAAAAAACAACATCAGTCAAGAAAAACAAGTCACTTCATAAATCATAAGGAGACGGTAAAAGATACCTCGGCAAGGGCAAGACCCGATGTCCCGAGGAGCTGCATCCTCCCCATCTCTGACATCCTCTCTACCAGCTTATCATCCAGGCATCTAGAGATGATCCCCTGGCCAGCGACGATCCCATCCGAGGATCGGTCCAGTGAAGCCACCACATTGACGAGATTTGGTACCTCGCCAATGGCCTTCGCGGCTCGATCCGCGGCGCGGTGGTGGGAACCTCGTACCCGGCCGAGCCACGAGGCACATCGCCAGCGAAGGGGAGCCCGCTGGCTCGGAGGTCGGCGGCGCTGCCGAAGTCTGCTCGGTCTTTTCCGCAGCCTCAGAAGATGGCTGCTCGGGCTGGCTACCTTCTTCAGCGCCTTCAACGGTGGCAGCAGACCCTTTATCGGCGGAAACCTTCTTCCTCTTGCGAGAAGGCTCCGAAACAGTTGACGACTTAGATCGGGTTGTCTTGGCCCCGACCTGCTTCTCAGCGACCTGGTCCTTGGTCGCCGCAGGGCCCACTGCCATGGTGGGAATCATTGGAGCGGTCCCAGCATCCTTAGCAGCTTGCGGGTTGGCGGGCAACGCGCGCCGAGCTCTGCGGCTTCACCGTGCCACCCTTGGAAGCCAGGAACTTATCAAGATTAAACATCGCTGCAAAAGGAAAAGAGAAGTCAGATAACCGAGTTGAAATCAAAGACTTAAAAAGCAAATCGCAAATAAGAGTTAAGGGTTTTCAGATTTTACAAGGGTCGCATCCCTTCTCCAGCTCGCCCTTGCAGGATGGGCATTGCTCACAGAAGAGCAGTTTCTGGTGCAAGTACCGGCCGAAAAACTTTGACCTCGGGCATGGCACACAGAGGCGTGATACCGCCCACCTCTTTTCTAGAAAGGCCTGCAGCCCGCAGCAACCCTTCATCCTCAAGGAGCCTCCTCCAATGATACAAACGGGCTGAGACCTTCCCCTCGAATCCAAGCTCCCCCTCAATAGCGGCTTTCGCCTGCTGCTCATAGGCCGAAAGCTCGTCCCTCTTACGAGGGATCTCGAACGCCTCGTCGGCGGGGAAATTCCATCCTCGGCGGCTCAACCCCGACCACTTTATCGGCCCAACCACTCACCTTGTTGGGAGTCTCGGTGAAGCCTTCACCCCAAAATTCAGGACTTGCAATTGATCCGAGTTCGATCCAAAGTTTGGCAAACAAGGAAGTAGTGGCGAAAGAGGTTGACACTGGGTTCGAAGCCGAGCAGCCGAGTCACTGCTGCAAAACTCATCAACATCCTCACGGTGTTGAGAGAAAGATCCAGGGATGTGCGACATCTCGCTCAAAACGAGCGAAGAAGGGGTCGAGGAAGACGAAGACCCACTTCGAAGAAACTAAGGTAGAAGCCAACCCGGCTTCGTAAACCCCTCAGCTTAGCAGATCATCGCCGGCTATAAAGGACCCTCGGAAGTCATTGAAGGCATGGTTGTAGTTGCTGTTCGAGTCAGTCCTTGGCACCGAGTTGATTTGCCCAAGCCTTGGGGCTCTGGTTTTAGCTTCGATCGCTCGAGTCGACTCGGCCCGATGTGGAAGCTCCGCCCTTGTCCTCGCCATCTGTACAGAAACAGACTCATTAGACGACCTCATTTTGCGAGCGGATAAGGGGCCGCGAGCTAACATCTTGTATCTCTTCTGGCCGGCACGCGGCCTCACGGGCTTGGGGACCTCGCGAGCTCGAGCCCGGCCAGAGCGAGCTTTCTCTGCCTCAATGGCCTCACGCATTTTCCTCTCTCGATTGGCCTTAATGCGATCTATCACCTTTTGAACAGTAAAGTATTGGCGATAAAGCTCGTCTATGACCTCACTAGGCCGAATTATTAACATTGGTGTCGACGAGGAAGGTCGCTAATGTAATAGAGGTCGTCCGCGACCACAAAGAAAGCCTCTACCTCTATCCCCTGGCTGAGTAAGTGTGATCGGGCCGCGCTTGGGGGTACGAAGACCCAGCGGCCCTCAGCTTGCCTATATATGTTATTCCCCGAAGGAGAGCGAGCAAAGACTTTGGGGGAGGACACGCTAGACGACGAGCTAGAAGGACACGACGAGCTCGAAGAGTCCGAGCTCGGCGAGGACGTGGAACTCACTATTTCAACAGGGTTAAACACAAACTTAACTCCCTCCAAAAAAGACATCTTATGAGGAATTTGAAAAACTTCCAAAGCTGAATAACAAGGGGATTACCTTTGTCAAAGGAAGTATCTGGAAAACGAAGGTGGAAGAGGAACAGTCCGCCTGAAATCAAGAGCACCGGAGTCAATGTCACCGGCGAAGAACGAATACCCTCAAAAACGGTTTTACAGAAAAAGACAGTTCAAAAGAGACAACAAAGCAGTGAAAATGGAGGAAGAACCAACCTACGAGAGAAGAACAGGATGGAAACAGCAAGAACGAATGGCAACGATGATTTCTGGAAACGGTTGGGCTCGCCGGAAATCGCTCAGGTTCGCCGGAATAGGGTTCTCTCTAAAAGCTCGTGAAAAGTGACAAGAAACAGTTGCCTTCTCCTATTTATACCCGGGTAAATGGGTCAACCCAAGGCGTAATCGGGTAGGGTACCCCATAAGCCACTTCACGTGAGGAGGACGCGCTATGCTAGGCGCGTTCCGCCGTATGACATTTGAAGCGTCACGCATTGAATGTAAAGCCGTATCGAGTATCGCGCTCATAATTATCTGATGTGACCTTTGAAAGTGAATTTATCTTCCCCAGATTGCTACCAAAGGCCGACATAAGCCGCCGCCCGCCCGACCGCCACGACGACGAGACGCGACCTCATAATGATCGTGCTCGACATGAGTCGCCCGAGTTGCCGACATGATCCTCCTATGAGTGACGACGTGGCGAGGACGTACCTCCTCGACTCAGTCACACCATAGCGGTCATTATCAAGTCAGAACCCTCATAACCTCGATCATCGCGAGCATTCAATTTCTCTCCTCACTCCACTATATGTAGTAGCCCGCCATTTCTTTCCTGATTATGTTTCCCCCCAGAGCAGTTGCAACTATTGAAAACCAGAATGACCTCTGGCACCGAAGAATCAAGCTCGCCATCAAGTGGTCGTATCAGAACAGCGAGGTACCTGAACAGGTCGAAGCCAAGGACATCTAGACAGAAACCAACGAAGATCAAACACTTAGGAGTTGTATTGAGCTCTAAAGATAAACTCCTCGTCTTCAGGATAAATCCATTCAGGAGGACTTGGGGCTACGATGGGATCCTCCCAAATACATGCAACACGTGTCTTCCACGTAGTCTCCAAGTAGGACCCGGGGCCACGTCGGCGATAAGCTCGGACCCCCAGGCCGAGGTCGTCGGTCAATCCAGACCTCGGCGCGACCTAAGACCCAAGTCGTCACCGAGGACGACTACATACGAGGACCCCCCGCGCGACCTTGGAGCAGGTCGGCCTCACAGCATTAAATGCCCACAGTATGTCAGTACCTAATCCAACAGAGCCCATACATTCTCATTAATGGCAGCACCCCTTTTAGCGTGTGGCGGCGCCTATGATCATCAACCTCCCATTCCCAAATCCAGGAAGATATTACTGCTCACCTACTCGACAACGCACCCAGCATGGCCATACTTCAGCATGGACATCCTCCTCCTTTCCCGGATGACACACCAAACACCAGCATAGTGTCAACATTGGCTATAAATACCAGGCACCAGAATGCATTCAAGACTAAGGTAACATTTACTCTCTACAAGACAAAACTCTTCATAGTTCACTTACACACAACCACCACATCACCTGTATTCAATACACTGCCTGTGCACCCAAGAGAGCCTCACATAAGCCTCTCAACCCTTCTTAACTCCTCATACTGATTCTTACGCCGGAGGGTCATAGTCGGGTCGAACCCCCGACACCCCTAACGGTCTTTGTTTTTGGCAGGTTGTGTAAGGTCCCATAATCAATCCCCTTTCAAGGAACATCTTTAGAGAGCCGAGATATCTTGACTAAGGAAACTTGCTACATACGGAGCTGACGTGGTCACCCAACCATTTCTGCGTGATCAGCATGGGTAATGAATGTTAAATGGATACTGTAAGTGATGAGGATTTAGCTCTATACTGCACGTAACCTTGGGGAGGTAAAATGTAATTATTCTTATTTATTAAAGTTCTCTCATATTGAGTCAACAATCTCTAGAAGATGCAGGAAATTTGTTTCATTTTCTTATTAGGATTGGAATTGACTATATGAGTATCTTCTACCATAAGTTGGGTGCTACTATACTTTGAAACAACTTGGTCCTGTCCATTAGAATCATAGTCAACAAAAGCTCACCTTTAGTATGTTTATTTAATTGGAATTCTGTTTTTTGCATGACTTTTCAGATTTTGATAAATAAAATAAAAAAAAGATTATGCAACAAAATATATAGAGAATAATTAAAAAGTTGAAAAAAGAAACCAAAGAAAGAAAAAGTCCACATATATAGCTGATACCCATAAGGTGAAAGACATACAACCCTCTTCCCTCCTTAACGGCGAAGGTGAGATCATGAATTTGCAAGTGAACGACAGTTTCTTGTATCGGAAGCCATGGGCCATGCTACGTGCCAAAAGAGGCTGGCTGCTACATGGACATAAAATTATCTTGACTTCAGATTATATTATTTTCGAAATAATCCAAATTAATATTCTATGTAGCAATAGATCTTCAGTTTATCTCATACTTCCTTTTTCATGTTTTATGAGTTATATTAGATTTATGTGACGAATAATAAAAATCCTTCTGTAACTGCCTTTAATTGGAACCTCTAAATCTAATTTATTACATTTTGGGATATTATTGCACCAAATTGATGTAGACTCAATTTACGAATAAAAAGCTCAGTTTAACATGATAATCATATGTATGGAGAGAGGGAGGGGCCGGGGTAAGGGGCAAGCAATGAGGAAAGCCATGTGAAGATGAAAATTTTATTACTTAGTAGTGGAATACTTTTTCAAATTAAGTTTTATTTTGCTCCCTTGTTCGTCTTCAATTGGAAACATTCAAACCTGGACTTTAGAAACTTCCGTAACATCCACTAGAACCTTAGCGGATCCGTCACTGTTAATCACTGGTTAGTAATTTCAGCATGCATAGAATCTCGGCCACCGATATTCTTAACATTCATCCAAGCAGTTTCCACAAAGTTAAAACTAGCATAACATCGATCCATGACTACCAAAAAGACTAAAACATTCATGAATTTATGTAGCCCTTGAACCCTCTTTCTCTTTCTTGCTTCATCCCCTTCCACCACTATCAAAACCAAAATCATAGGAATTCTAGCCAATTGTTGAAGACTACAAAAAGATAAAGTCCATTGAAGAGGCAAACTAGTGAACCTAGAAGAATTAAGCACATTTGGTTGAAACTTAAAAGTTCAATGTATTATCTTCTCCTATGAAGACACTGTATTCTGAAAGAAAAAAATGCAATGAAAGAATTTAAAGCTTTATGTTCTCGATTTTAGTTCCACATCTCCTAGTGGATTCTACTAATGGTGGACTATCCCTATAATGCTCTATATCTTGATAGTGTGTAGAGAGGATGGTAGCCGTTATGTTGGAGGTGGCTGTTATGCAATCAGCACCCTCTCTACGCAGACAAAGAGAGGAAGAGGGATAAAATATAAAAAATCAAGATACAAATACCATTTCACGGCACCAGACAGTTCAAATTTATCCATCATATGTAATACTGGCTGCAATTAAAAAAATGTAAATTTTCACTTTAGTTGAGACAACACTTAACAGGCGGTGTGGGGGGGGGGACTCTAAGATATCACAGTAGAGGGGAATTTACAGAACAGTTCTAACTCAGAGGAGGTGAAATGTAATATGTGTTCATAATGCTTCATCATTTGAGTAGATGTCCCACAAGATAATAACATATAACCTACTCCAAGAACATACAACCAATCAAATTCATGATGGCTTCAAGGGAAAAATATAATATTTGATAACAATTCAATAGCAAACTGAAGAATTAACCTATTCCAAGAACACAGATCCACTAGTAGCAGCATACTCAAGAGCCATCACTTAAGTCACATCTCTCAAGTGAAGAACACCTTGAAAGAGAGTGGAAGAACCTGAGAGGATGGGTAGGATTGGTTGCACTATCAACGGGGTTCTGGATGATTCAAGGTTCAACGAGCCGATGCCATGGATCGGAATCTATGTAGTAGCAGCATCAGCGGCATGTGCCATGACCATGGCTGCCGATGCAGCCTATGGCTTTCGTTACAGGAAATTCTGGTTTCCTTGCAAATTTTTCTCTCTTAATGCCACAACACTTACCCTCATAGCGGTGGCAATCAAATTCTCTGTGGATCTGAATACCTCTATGCCTCACCGACAAGATCAACTGGCAAAAGTTAGCAGCTCCGCCTTCATCAGTACGGTAATGAATAATTTAATGCCTTCTCTAGGAACAATGGACAACAACGAACTCATGATGAATATTCTGGCTCTGGAAATTCTTGTTATAACTGCCATTGTAAATATCTGTATCCAACTTGGTACTGGTGTAATTTTCGTGTTCTGGCTAGAACATGCTTTCATTATGCTTATCATGCTTGTTTTACTAGCACTCTTGGTTTCCACAGCTCTGGCAGTCCCAACTACAAAGAATTATTTTGATCTGAAATATCACAAAAAACTCGAAGTGGCTAACAAGGAATGTTCCGAACAACGAGATAAATTCTCAGTTGATAAGCGACTAAGGGAAAGTCTAAAAAAGTATTGGACAATGGCATATACCTGTTGTCCCCAGTTTGTGATAGGTAGGTCAGCAACATGCACGGCCGCAGGGGCATTCTGTCTTATAAGTGCTCTGATTTTAGCAGAAGCCATACTAAGATCCTACTTTCTCCCCTGGTCCTTCAGATTTTGCAATGGCACATCTGATTACAAGTGGTCAACAAGTTTAGTTTTTGTAACTCAAACCATAGCAGTGGGAATAGGTAGCATAGCTCCAGCTTCTCGATGGTTCACAGCTATCAATTTTAGGTGTGTAAAAAAAGCAAGCAAGTTCAGCAAACCAGATTTTAGAGTGGAAAAATATTGGATCCAAAAGCTGCTTGAATGGCGGGAGCAGCCTTTAAATGTCAGAATTTGGGACAGACAAAGCAGAAAATATGCCCACAATGTGAAAAATCTAATATTGGACTGCTGTATTGGAATGCAGAAAGGGATAGTGTTGGCGAGCAAATTGATAAGGTTCATTTCCATCTTCCTGGTAAGCAGATTCCTCATAATAAAAGGGTTGATCAAATGTAACAATGTTATCTCAAGCACCGACTCTGAAGAATCAAACCCCAGGTCTGAGCTAAATCTCAGTCGTTTTGTAATGCATCTTGAAGGAGAGGAAGAATTGGTGGATCTGCTAGGGAAGAACAAATCTGATGCGACTGATCATTTTATAAGAATAGCAAAAAAGAAGCAGCCCAAAAATCTCATTCAACTTCTGGAGAAATCCAATTCTTCAAGGGAATTCAGGGGAGTTAGGGAGTTCGACAGTGAAATTATTCCTTCTCTAGATTCTGAAGAACCTCCAAATTGTTGGGCTCTTCCTGTTGTGACTTTAACAAGCATTGCAATGGCACTTCCCAATATTGACAATAATTCAATCAAACAATTGGTTACGAGTGTCCATGAAGGCCTCTTGTATGTTAGAGAGGTAGAAAATTACCTGGATGAAAAACGAGATTTAAGAAACACCAGGAAGGCAGCAGAAATTGTTTGGCTAGGAGTCGATCTCTATCAGAAGTGGTTGGATGTGGATCTCTGTAAGATGGCACTCCAAGGAAAAAGTGGGAAAGCCATACTTGAAAGACTAGGTGAAATTGCAAAGAGCAAGTTTACAGAATTCAGACAGAAAGAAATGCTTCATATGAAAGGATGTCAGAGAGAAATACCTTCCAAATGGCCCATCGAGGTATTGGCTGCCAATTCTATGTACAGAATATGTCAAACTATTCTATTGGATCATAAAAGCAGAGATCACGATTGCAATGAGAAACTGTTTGAGAAGCTATCTGTCACGATTTCTGGTATACTAAGAGCTTGTCTCACCAACCTGCACCATGTTATTTCTAAGCAATGTCATCGCAGTAGGATAGAGGGCAGGTTAGAAAGCATCCGCAACGCAGTTCTCCTTTTCGGTAGAACAGAGAATATATTGAAAATTGTTGATCGGCAAAGACTTGAATATTCATATCCAGATCAACTGGCCCACATTGATGACTGGAAACAGTTGTGCAAGCAGAGAGATTCAAAGCACTTTGATGCTTGTGTAGCAGATGGTGACACAACTCTCCTCTCTGACTTCCACATTTCCATTGAGTAGCATTTACTGCCTACTGGTTTTTTTTTTAATATTTACTGCCTAATGGTGGGGAGTGGAATGTTATAGTTTTCTGAGCAATAAAATTCATGTTGTTGGTAATGAAAAACATCAGATATCCATGGATAATGTACATAAACATACTGTGTGTTAGTTCTAATCTTAAGTATTACACGAGAACTATAAGAAATTATACCATGAATTCAAAGTTCAGCTTACTTGTTAAACATGTCTTAAATGCATATATATAGAACTCGGAAGATCATTAAGGCAACTGAATATGTACTGAATTCAATTCACAAGGATAGCAGAAAATGGCTTCACGATGTGGCGTGAAAGCATCTGGCAGAGGCCCGACTGCCAAAAACTGGGACTCAATTCACAAGGATGATAATGCAGCAGGCGAGAAAGCAGTCTAGGCTAACTTCTAGCAACCAAGTGTTTATTTGATATTTTCCTGATTCCTTAACATACTCCATTATCAATAGTTAAAATGATTGAAACTTGGGCCTATTGGGCACCCATGAACATGATGGACCGACCCTTTGATAGAATCCAAACAAAAGGCTAAAGGGTTGATTGATTAGCACCTAAGGGCCCATTGAATGCCTAATTAACTCAGTAGTAACTGTTAGGCGAAAGAATCCAGCAGTCACAATCTGTTGAATTCTATTATTCTTGAGGGGTCTCTCATTCTAAGAGAAAGCAGAGAACTCTCTTCTTGCTTTTGGATTTGTGGTCACTTGTCTGCAGGGAAATAATATAGGTTGCTAACGACTAATTAAATGTGAGTGTGTGTGTGTGTGTGTGAGAGAGAGAGAGAGAGAGAGAGAGAGAGAAAGTTAGTGCTAAACACCAATCATGGGTGTTGGTATTGTATACCAAAGTTAAGTGTTGGTGTATAAATTCGTACTCATACAAGAGCTGTAAAAGGAAACAAATACAGGTTGCATCCTAGTTATTCACCTTCATATATATATTGCTAGTCTTCAAGCTTACTGGGAAGAGACACTATGAACTTTATAATGAAACTAATAATTATCGACACATCATGACCCAAATGCAAGCCAGATTATTGAGTTCAAGTCAAACATTGCAGACTAAATAACGTGAGATGGTTAATCACGAACAGCATTATTCAACCATAGAGTACTGAGATGAACAATTAGATCAACCTATTCACATCAAATCATCCAGACATAAATTTATAAATTCATGATAGAAACTGATATAAATTATTAAAACCAAGTCAAAACATTGATCTAGAATTATGTTCCCGAATTTCATGTGATTTGATTGAAAACCATGATTTCAATCGGGAAAGTTGGAGAGAGTATTGTTTTACTCTCCGCGGGGGCAAATTTGAGTTTGTATCACTGGATTCCTAGTACAAAGTTGTGACCATGATAGTAAACTTGTATTCTCTGGGTCTGCCAAGATGAATTACAGCCCGTTTGGATTTTTTAAAACGCAACATTTTTTCCCCACTCTAGAAAATACAATTTTTTTCTACCGCATTAAATAAGCTGTGTTTTGACACTGTGTTTGGCTAAAATGCAGGACCAAACATGCTTTTAGTCACAAGTTTGAACCTGAAAGAAGTTTAAGTTTGACAAATAATATAATTTACTTTAGCACAGAGATCATAGCCATAGCGTCTTTAGAGCGTGTACAATGGAGTGTCTAACGGGGATCAAAGCTTCCAACGGGGTATCAAATGAGTATCTAATCGGTAGCTTGGTAGTTTCAGCCGGGATTGGGGAGCTTATTTTGCTCCTGTCGCTTAGCACAATTCAAACAAAAAAAAAGGCCAAATTACAATTTTCCCCCCAAAGTATCCACCAAATCTCAGTTTGCTACCCATATTCCATTTTGTCTCATTTCAGTATCCAATGTTGCCATTTGTCCCAGTTTCACCCCTAGGACGGACGGTCGTTAAAAAAATTAACGGAAGTTGGTCATGTGCATGTCACATAATGAAGTAAAATCGGAAAGTTACTATATTGCCCCCAATAGTTGTATTTGGTTTAAAAAAAATTATTATTTCTTAATTAAAAATTTCTTTATTTCTTTTCAAATTAAAAAAAACAAAATTTAAATTTAAAAAACATTACAGTTCATCAAAAAAACATTACAGTCCGGCGTCCCTCTTTCTCTCCCACCGCCGCCATCTCCGTCGCATCCACACTCTCTTCCCCCAACCATCACCTCCTCCAACCTTAAAACCCTAACCTCCTCACTCACACTCGATCCTTCGCCTACTTCTCCGCCGCGGAACACCTCCTTCCAAAACGCGACGCCGCACCAAACCCCCGCGACCACAACGTCCCCGACACCACCTCCGCCCTAGTCGTCCCCAGTCTCAGCCTCCACAACCGCGTCCGATCCCGCGCCGACGACCTCGACTCGGCCTCTTCAATTCCCCGGGGAGCTCCAAGGTCTCAATTTAAATAAAAAAAATCAAAATCGGAAAGTTCTTCACTGGGACATGTCTTCGACACAGCATTCAACCACTCCGGGCATGTTCGATCTATTTCGCCGATTCAAGTAGTCGTTGATAGGCAGGGATATCGATCCAAGTAGTCGTTGATAGGCAGGGATGTTATCTAGTCAAGAAGAGGCATAGGCTGTTGAAAATGAAGAAGATTTTCACGAAGTAATAGCTGCTCGGATTTCATAGTGTTTCATGATTCTGTCTTGTATGTCCGTATCCAACGATTCCCTTGTCTCAATTTCACTTCCAACTCAAGGGTTTCGATCTTGAAAATACCCAAATTGTCAATGTTTTGATTTGAGTTTCTTATAAAATTACTTGGTTAGGGTTTCTTGAATACCCGAATTGTTAATGTTTTGATTTGGATTTCTTGTGAAATAACCCGGCCCGTTTAGGTATTTTCTTGAAAATGCCCAAATTGTGAATATTTTGATTTGGGTATCTTGTGAAGTTATTCAGTTAACATTTCTTGAAAAGTCCCAAATTGTCAATTTTTGTTTTAATAATGATATAAGATTGAGGTTAGTTAGGTCTCTGTTTAAATTATTTAAATATCTAATAGTATATTACTTATGAATAATTTTTAAAAATATTTTAAATTTAATTTATTCTACAATTATAATTATCTCATAGGAGTAATAACTTAAAACATTTGTTTGATATAATTAATTAATTATAATTATCTCATAGGATATTTTGATCTTTTGAAGACTTCGTCAACATAACTAACGAATATAAATTGTATCTTGAAAGAGAGTTTAAAAAAGATGCACCATAAGTGTTTGACAAAATGCATGAATGAACTTTTTTTTTATTTGTTTTAAAATTTTTAAAAATAATTATAACTTAAAATTATCTTAAATATCAAATGTGTACCAATTTTTATTTTAATTTATTTTAATTTCTTTAAGAAAATTTATAATTTAAAAATATCTTAAATATTAGTGGTTAACAATTTTTATTTTCTTTTGTTTTAATTCTCTTGAAAAATTTATAATTCAAAATATCTTAAATGTCAAATGATTAACTAAACGATAAAATAATATCCAACCTACAAATGCTAATAATTAATTAATGACGTATTTTTCTATTAAACACTTAGTTTAAAATAATATCCAACCTACAAATTGCATTAACCAATTTAAGAAAACTGCACTAAATCTCATTTTGCCCCCCGGATTAAAATGACCAAAGTAACCCTCACATGACATGCACATGTTAACTTCCGTTAATTTTTTTAACGTCTGTCCGTCCCAGGGGTGAAACTGGGACAAATGGCAACATTGGATACTGAAATGGGACAAAATGGAATATGGGTAGCAAACTAAGATTTGGTGGATACTTTGGGGGAAAAATTGTAATTTGGCCTTTAATTTTACGATGAAAAAAAATAATTCACTGTCATGCACTGTAGCACTGACATGTTACTGTAGCTTTAGTTTTTCTTGCTGTTTTTTGCCATTTTCGACCACAAAAAATCATTTTTTTTGTATTAAAGTACACATTTTTATCTATAAATAGAGACTTTGTTTATTTTATTTGGACACAAGATCAATTTTTTATGAATTTAATATATAAAGATATTAAATTAATAGAGGTAAAGATAATGGGGTATGTAAATTTGTTGAAGTTTGTGCATTGTTGAAAGGATATTTTTGTTGAGTAGCTTAAATAGGTAGCTTAATGGTATTTTTGTAATAAAATGATCAAAAAGGGAGATAAGCTTCCCATTTTTTGCTACTCCGTTGTTCCTGCTCTTAGATTGTTGAAAAAAAAAACAAAACAAAAAATAATGCCCTAAAAATAAAAAGACGAGTTTTTAATTATTTAATAATTGATATCAAATTAAAGATGGAACACATATAGCAATTGCGAAAATAAAGAAACTGGCCTCTAAAGAATCACAACCAGGTCATTCTAAATACAATATCGCCTCCCTACTTGCAGGTTCCGATGTACGTTAAAAGTCTCCAAGATAAAATTAACCTTATCGCACTAAAACTTCTATACAGTATCAAGTTGAAAACAGAAGAGCGGTCCTTGGAGGTAAACCGTTTTAGAGAGGGGGTATCTTTTCTAAAGTAAAATTTAGCTTCAAATCTTCTATCATACCTCTTGTCACACTCCCTGTATATTTCATTGAATCTTATACCGAATAAAATAACAAGAATAGATATATGGCTAAGATTCAATGGGACGAAAAGGGGGTGTGACCGGGGTGGGATAGAAAATTTGAATTAGTAGAACTCTACGGCCACAATTGTGGGGCTTCAAATCTTCTATCCCACCCCCTATCACTTGATGGAATATCTTATCTAAACACCAAATTACTTGACCCGTTCAACTAGGTAACGGCTCCTAAACTCTTGCAATCGAATTATTATCACTTAAAGCAATTTGACTCAACTAATTGTATATTAATGGACCATAAATACATAACATATCTTACCAAGTGTAACTCTCAAAAATTAATTTAAATAATATCAAAATCATTTTATTTTATTAAAATATTCTAACAAATTAATACTCATGAAGTGCAATACAGTTACCCATCATAAGCTGCTACGTACATTTATAAATGGTTTTGCTTTCTAAAATGGGGAAATTTTGATTTAAGTTCGAAGAGCACCTTTATGCTTCAGGCAGTGGTTTAAATTATAGATTTGGAAACAGCCGAGTGATCAATTAAGCCAAAGATTAGAAAAGAAAATTAGTTAAATCAACCTCCCGGCCATGTATTACTATATATGGATTCGTTTGAGAAGAGGAGAAATATATATATAGTTGATATTCAGCTGGTTGTGCCACACACGCGACGACGACTTTAATTAACCATGAATGTTTAAGGGAAAGAAGAATCAAGACAAATGTACTGTTCACTGTTCATGTGGCCGAACGAAATGGTTTTGAGAAGCTCTTGGAAGTGCCAGTGGACAAGTAGCTAGCTAGATTAAGCTAATAGAAAAGATAATGCGTACAGTGAGAAACTCATGATCAGATTCAATTAGGACTCATTTTTGAGAGTGATGGTCATACCACATGACTACTCATTGTTTTTGCGTTGGGTTTTTTTTTTTTATACCTTTTTGTATTTAATTTGATGACGATGTTTAACTGTTCATTCTCCAAAAATATACTCCATTCGTCCTTAAATTATTGTCTTTCTTTCCTTTTTTGTCCGTCCCAAAATAATTGTCTTGTTTGATAACTTTCTTTTTTAGGATATCACTTTTACCATTTTACCCTTACTTTTTTACCTCCTTTAATTATGGACCACATATACATGGCATTAAAGGAAATTACACATTATACCAATATTAATAATCAAGTCAATTGTTTTTTCTTAATCTGTGTGCTAGATCAAACAAACAATAATTAAGAGACGGAGGGAGTACTATGTAATTTGACAGTGATTAATTTTTAGTCTTAGATTATATAGGACGTTTAGACAGAAGCAAATTAAAGTTTGAATTTTGTAAATCAGATGTCATTCGGTACGTACGTCTTGGCTTATAGGCTTCTTGCTTAACTTGATCATATATACTAGTAATTTGTTCTTATATAGGAGTAGTATCTTTGTAAGAACGAATGAACGACCGAGACGTGAATATCTTCTTGATGTATATCAAAATAGCAGCCGCTAGATCTATAACAAACACATGCTGATCATCAACCGAAAGTAACACCATATAGAGTCTTGATCTTATATATGTCCCATGCAAGCATATTTCACGTCATTTGCATCTTCTTCTTCCTCTTCTTTTCCTTTAAGCTGGGATAGAAATAGCCTGTAGTTATCCCCAATTAATTAATAGCCAAGATAACTTAAAACAGTCTTTCAATCAACCACTTGACTTGGTTTTGCTGCAACAACCACATGATACAGAGCGTGATGTATACTTCTTACCAACCTTAATTTTCACTTTGTATTTCGTTATTATATATGTTTTCACAACTAAAAGTCAATGTTTAAAATAAGAGTAATGTTATGGGTACCTAAAGAGTACTAAATATTTTGCATCAATTAATGTGACAGCTGATGTGGCACGAAAAAATAAAATTAAAAATTATAATTAATGCATCACATCAACTGCCACATTAGCTGCCACATCATTTGGTGCAAAAAATTTTGTACTCTTTAGGTACCCATAGCATTACTCTTAAAATAAATACTCTCCGTCCCCAAAAAAAAAAAAAAAATAGTCTCTCTTTCTTATTTAGTTTGTCCCAAAAAATCTCATTTCTAAGTAATTCTTTTAATGTAAACTTAAAATTTCAAAAAATTGACTTGTCAAATTAAACGATTTACTATAGTAAGATTTTGTACTTTCTTGGTAACGTTTCTTTTAGCCGACTTTAGTGTTACTCATATGACAAAATTTGTCTAAGAAACAAAAATGTTTGTTTTGACCGTTTGATCTAATTAAACTACATACCGTATCAAATCTTGATTTGTTGATTAATTTGCAGGAATCTTGAGAAAAAGTTGTACGGATCATGAGACGACAGAAACGTAACAAAAGGTTCGTAAATCACGATTCTAGTTTAGTACTCCACATTACTATCTTAACGTGGTTTTGTTTTATAGTGGTACATAAGGAATTAACTTGAAAGGGAAAATTATAGTATGAACTATTTATCGTTTTTAAGTCAATCATTAGCATGTTTGATTATGACAAGAGAGTCGGGAGAACTAGAGAACAAACAAAACCGGCCTTCCTTTGTATTAATTCTGGCTGTATTCGAAAACCAAACAAAACCGGCTTAGCTAGAAATGCCAAAGAAGATGGAGACATGCATGGGCTGCTACAAATTGCTTGGTTGACCTTTTTATGAGATGAGATGGAATTGAAAAGATTAGATAAGAAAGAGGTGCTCGATCTTTAGCGAAAACTGCAGGAAGAAGAGCCTCAATTTGGAAGCTACCCAAGTTGTCCTCAAGTGACATTGTGGAGCCATGTTTCCATCAAGTGTTATGGTCCAAAAGTAGAAGAAAATTGGACTCTGGAGAGAGATGGCAATGAAAAAGAGGGGTGAGAGTGTCTATTTTCAATTTCTTTTTGAAATGATTGTGTGTGTGTGTGTGTGTGTTGAAGAAAACATGTACGCGTTATTTTTACGCTGACAAAGAGAGATCAAAAAGGAGAAAGAAACAATGGACGGAAATTTAAGAAGATTGAGTGGGAGTTGTAGTGGCAAAGGCATCTATCTATCTATATAAAGACACTAAAGGAGAAAGGTTGTTTTGATTACTACGTACCTAAACTTTATATGCACACGAACACCCATTTTAACCTTCTTTTTATCTTTTTCATCTTTTTGCCCTTTCCAATGTACATTCTCATGGTTGATATATATATATATATATATATATATATATATATATCTTACTCTTTACGTACCACGATCCATTTTGGAGATTATTTGTAAACAATTGATATACTTTGATCCATTGTAAATGGATACTCATTTTAGGGACGGAGGGAGTATTATCAAAGCAACTTTATTTATGTATCATAATTAGTGAAATGTGATATTTTGGACCCAACCAAGTCAATGAAAAATTTGATGACTAAGGTATAGAATGAAATCGTGCCTACATTAGCTGAGTACAAAAACAGTTTATCTACCTGTTATGTAAAATTACATAAGTTCAATTAATTTTAAACTTTGTAATGACAGAAGTCTCGTTAATTATAAGGTTTATTTTTATATACTTTACTGGAAATGAAAAGAAGAAATGGGTGAGCAAGTAGAGGTTGATCTATGGTGACCCACCCACTGGACCGTTTACTTTTGCCTTAAACCTAAATGATTGAAGGAAGGTCAAAAGCTAGTTCATGTCTTATGAGGGCATTGATGCTGTCTAAACCAAATCCCTCACTCCTAGGAGAGGCTTCTTGGTGACAAAAGTACATCTTTAATTCTCCCACTAAAACAATGAAAAGTTGTAGCATATCATTATACTTTCCACCATGAATTTGGTTTCGGGACTTGAAGGAAAAAAAAAAATTTTAAAATGTGTGTAGCTTTATGAGTTTCTATGTCTAGAAGATGTCCCTCCTCCATGTTGAAGATTCTATATATATGAAATGAGTGTGAAATTTGCTTGCTAAAATTTGTGCTTAATGGATTGGTAAAGATCACCTTCTTAATTTTTGTTTTCCATCAAATCAAAGTTTGAATCTGCAATTGAAATCAAGAAGCCAAGAAATAGGGCAACTACAAGTACTTTTTAATCAAACTCATAATTTTTACCGCAGTACAAGGTTACTTTATAATGGACTCGTAACATCAAAACTTTGTAAGTACAATACATTGCAATTTTATTCCACCTAAACAAACGTTGCTCTGACAACAAAAATTTCCAATTTAAACTTAATTTAATTGCGATCAAACACACTCAAAGTACTTCGTATGAGAGAAAGTCGGAGATGCTAATCCTAAATTCCCGGTCAAGTTTTAATTCCAATTTCAGATTAAAATGTTAGATACTTCAATTCCCCTTCAAAATTCTTCTAGTTCTGGCCTTGAACCAAAAAGAAGGATGAAATGTAATACTCCCTCCGTCCTGAAATTATTGTCTTGTTTGACTTTTTTTGGTCAAACAGGACATTTTTCAAACGCAAATTTGACGTATATTTTTTTACTTTTTCCAAAATAATAAATTTGACGTAGTACTAAAAAAGTACTACGAATTACATGTTTTATGATTTTGGAAAAAGTAAAAAAATATACGTCAAATTTGCGTTTGAAAAATGTCTTGTTTGACCAAAAAAAGTCAAACAGGACAATAATTTCAGGACGAATGAATAATGATATTTGGAATGTAAATGAAAACAAAGAATCCGAGTCATGAAATTTGAGAAGGAACTCAAATGAAATAAGGAAAATCATTTGTTAGGAGTAATATTTCCTCCCTTTTTCTACAATAATAATGTACAGGAGTTGAAGATTTTTTTTTTTTCTACAATAATGTGAAATATTTGATATAAATAATATAAAATATCAAAATTTTAGAATACTAATAACGATCCCGGCCCACCCTTATTTTTCACGCCCAAACCAAAAAGGTGACACAACTATGTGGAGTGAATGAAAGTAATTTGTGGATCGCAAGTAGTACGGAGTAGTAATTTTCTTGATCCAATTAGGTTTGATTCAAAGTTTTGTCCCAGTGAGATTGAGACAGGCCATATCAAAGACAATTATGTTTACAACGCTTAACTGAGTTGTAAATACACTGTGTGATTGAGACAGACAGATAGACGCAGACCCCACTTTTTGCTCAAGGAGAAGGAGGAAGAGAATGAGTGGTCCCCACTTGACAAATATTATCAACTTGTTTGTCATTTTACCATGCAGACGTAGTACACCAGATTGAGACCGAACGGTCACAGTCATTCTTTTGTTCACGAAATTGAGGATCTCGAGATGGTACTATATAAGGCTCGTATGATAAAATTAAAAATTAAGTTTTAAAAATTAATGTTTGAAAAGATAGAGTTTAAAATATTAAAAAAAAAATTTATTTAAAATTTTAATTATTTTTAAGAGATATTTAATTTATTAAAAAATATTAATTTATTAAATAATATTATATTATATTATTAAATAATTTTTTTTAATTTATTTAAAAAAATTAATTAAACTCTTATTTAGATTATCAAACTGGCCCTTACTTACAGTATAGCCCTTAAAATTTATGCCACGTGTTATCTTTTCAAAATATCTCGAAATTCTTTTCTTGGGGAAAAAGAATAGTCACTCAATATGTGCTGTTCCTATCAGTATCCCCTTCCCCCGCCCCACCAAACCAATAGGAAGGAAGATATTTCTCTCTAAAATGAATTGTCATTGATCAAATGTCATTAGCCGTCCTCGTTAGTTTAAGCGGAGTAAGTGATCAAAAGTATATATAGTCAAGGGAAGGTTTAAGGGTTGATTGCATATCATTAACTACTCAAATTAATAATGAGAAGTCGGATCGGAGATGCATGAAGCTATCATAAAAGATGTTCCGGTCGGTCGAGAATGGGGTTGGTTTAGTTCATTTGGAGGACGTTGGTTTTTTTGAAATCCATACGATAGAGTTAATTTGCAAATTAAGAAACCAAATTATATACTATGAATTAGTCCAAATTTATCTCTAGTTTAATTCATCAACAGTCTATAATCATGACTCAAATTTGTGAAACGTAAACAAATGTCACTTAGGTAGTATTAAGTCCAAAGATAGCAAAATTCGTTTGGAGGAGCTCAAGTAGTACGTATAAATTTGTCTGAATTATACATTCATTATTTTTTACTACTACCATCTGAGTATTATTTATTTATTTTGTGTATATGTAGTCTACATTTTTTGGCTCATATCTAGTAAACAAACGCAAGTTTGGCATGAGCCCAACTCGACTTCTTGTGCTCATGTGCATGTAAAATTATCATTAAAATATAAATAAATAAAAAGGTATTACTCCTTTCGTTTCAGGCAAAGAGTCTACTATATTATTTTGGGATATTTCACTAAAGAGTCCACTTTAAACCTACAATCTCCATAAAACTTTCAATTTTACCCTTCACATGTGGTACAAATATATTAATTATGCTAAAATATTTTTTTAGTTATGATCAATTCTAATACTATTTATATATTTATTAATTATTAGACTTTTTAAACTTAAATTATTTAGATGTAACGAAGGGAGTAATAAAATATTAAAACTATTTTTTTTTTAATAGAAACAAGATAATTTTTTTAAAATGAAAAAAAAAAACACAATTAATTAGATACTACAAATATCCAACTGTCACGGATTTCAATGTTAGAGGTTTCAAACTAAAAGTTGGGCTATGAGTAATGAGTATTGCCATTTTTGAGCAAACAAAAATGATGTAGGTCATTACTTCGGGTCCCATCCCCATCGACCAATCCAAGAGAGTTTCACCACGGTTTGTTTGACCCTACTTGTAACTGTTATGTAACTTGTCATTTGCGTTCGTCCGTCATTGGCTTTATTTGCCACATTACATCAAGGAAAAGTTACAAAAAAAAAAAAAAATTTCTTTTTCTCCTTTTTGAGTAGAAAAAACTTTAAAATTTGAAGGAAAAAGGAAAATACAGGTGCAGGGCAAAGCAAGGCCCTGTTATTATTTTTACTTCTTTTTACTTTTTTGTCTGGTTAAAGCATATGGTCAAAAGAAGTCAAGATCTTCCTTCGTCATCATTACTAATTTGTTACTTCCTCTCTTTAAAAAAAAATTTTGCATTTAATTTTGTCCCGTAAAATTTAAAATTAAAGTTATAAATATTCAGTATTTTTCCAAACAATTTTTTATCAACTTTTTAGAAATGCGGCGTTGATCTTACATGTTCTATCAAAAATACTTAATTTTAGTGTAATTTAAAAAAAAATATTTGTAATATTCTCTTTTAACTTAATTAGAAAAAGATGAACCATCCAATATTTAATGATTATAATGTAATGATTGGTTTGTTCACTAATGCCATATTAGTGAAACAAATTAGGTTATAATCTCAATTTCTTGCGCTTGATCAGTGAACGATCCAATAAAGAGCCAAAAATAAAAAGAAAATGCTAAATAAGAAGAAAAAAAAAAAATAGGAAGATGTTTACTTGGGCAATAACTTTTTTGTGCTTATATAAGATTTCAAGATATTAACTGTTCATTATATTGAGCTGTCCAAATAAGATTTACCAATGATTTATTTGTGACATCAATCAAAAGAGTAAAGCTTTAAGGGGAAAGAATTATTCACATATAAAGTGAGTTGATTAAATTAATGAGGTGGACCAGATTAAAAATTACTGCTTTAATGGTAGTAGTCATGGTCCAATCACCAAATCAAAAGATGTTGCAATCAAGTGGTTTGGCTGGACCACTAATGCACCCAAAGCATACTCAATTGGAGCTTAGTTCCACTCAAAATAAAAAATAAAAAAAAAGTGCATTGTGAAAAATAACCAATACTCCTACCATCAAATTAATCTCATTTACTTAAAGGAAACACATTGATAATAATATACTTAGATTATGTTTGACTACTCAATATTAAGCTTTATAATTAAAATTTAATAAACAATTTGAGCTCTACAAAATTTAAATTACCCTTCCAATTCAAATTTAAAACTCTAAAATTAAGTATTCAAACTTACCCTTAACATTGCCATTGTCTTATATTGAAAGTGAAATTAGGGCTTTTTTGAGGCTCAAGCTCAACTCATATACAGGAGATAAAAGTTAAATGGCCTTTAAAGTGGCCCCTATGTGCTGATTGGAGGAGGGCCCACCAAGTTAATCTTCAACTAATAACCCAATTCACTTTTAATCAATTAACCTGATCATCTAGAATTAATAGACAGTCACCATTTCGATGCGCTGGATAATATTTACGCAACAAAAATGCTAGGTTTATAATTACTTTTATTACTATGGTAACAACTTTGTCTTCAAAACAAAATACATATGAAATACATGTACATTTTTTTAGGTAAAGTATTTACAATAGTATTAAAACTAATTGTAAAACTAACAATGTTGTTTACACAATCATTTAGATCCTGCTCTTTTATACATTCAGGGTGATCTTTGAAAAGGCATCCATTTTATTTATTAATTCCGGACTACCACGGCAATCAATCAATACCATGATATCCGACATCTAAAATTACTAAATATTTTCTTATTTGTCGCGCTAGAGAGAGAGAGAGAGAGAGAATGGTAAAACTAATAAGCGAAAAATTAAAATGAAGAAGGAAAACAAAATCACAAACAAACCGTGTGTGTAAACATGGCCTTAGTAATCCCTTAACTTTCAGTTCGCATAGTTAATACATACCCAAGTGATCTAACTCTGGCTTTTAAAAAATTTTGCAACTGATAATTAGTCATGACTACAACGATCAACAAGGAAATCTAATTAATAATGTTAATAATTAGCTACAAAAATGATGTGAATGAGCTTGATCACATCGAACCCTAGGGGTGACAATTCGTGCCATCGTGTCATGTTCATGCCACAATATCGTGTTTTTGTATTATCTATCTTATTTGATCATAATATAATAATAAATGTTATTTTAACAAAATTTATAATTTCGTGCTTTCGTGTCGTGTTTCGTGTCGTGCCGTGTCGTGCCTTATCGTGTTTCTTGTCTCTGTAATTCGTGTTTAAAATCGTATCGTGCTAGTTCGTACAATCGTGTCGTGTCTGTCATTGCCACCCCTATCGAGCCCTCGGCCTCACATCACAACCATTACATGCATCAAACGCGTGCATCTAACAGTTTATAAAAATTCTCAATGAAAGCCCTACGTACGGTATAACAATATTTTAGTAACGCTAATGATAATTATGCATAATTTAAATACTATGTACTATGCACTTGGTCCAAATCTCTAACCATTATCGAGGTTGTTTGGGAGGGATTTTTATAGGGGTTTGTTTTCAACGACGACAATGACGTAATGTTATTTCATTTTTCTAAAGAAGAAAATAGCCAATAAGCTAGTAAGTACATTATTATTACTTTATTTCATTGTTTGAAAAATAAAAATAACCAATAATCTGCAATTTATCGATGTACGGGTCCAACCCTCATGTTCTCATCTATTGTTTATTTTCTCCAAACTCATTAAAATACAGTGCATATATGTAAATCATTGCAGCAGCCTGCAATATAATCTAAGCTTAAAAGTTTATAAATATAATTCGGTAATAAAAAATTGGATTAAAATAAGTATGGTCCAAAATAGAAAATTATTAGGAGGGTTCAACTTGGGGAGGCTCAATCGAACATGACCCATGTGGGTATGATTAGTGGACGTCAATAAACAATACACAAAAACTCAATGTTACTGTCAAACACCTATATATATATATATATATATATATATATATATATATATATATGCACATTACAAAAACCTTAAAAATTATAATAATCACTAAAAAACCAGAGAATGACGCGTAAAGTGTCTGGTTTAATACAAGCAAGAGAAAGAGCCATTTAGATTATGCCACATAGAAATGTTACTAATAAATTAGTTTGGCTTAATCATTTTGTCATTCTAGTTCTAGACAAAATGCAATACAAGCCAGTTGCAATGTCATGGAATGTAGTATCTAATCTAAGATGATGGGAGTAAAGAGGGTAACATAGTAAATTCACTAGCATGTTTGTATCAAACTCGATTTTAGAACATAAGCAGGCAAAAGGGAAGCATACTATATAAAATTTTCAACAAGTCTCTGCCTTTGTTCAATCACGGAAACTTAAGGTAATTAGCAGAAAATTACAGCTTCTTAGAATAAGTCTTTCGAAAATAACATATCATGTAAAGAAGATCGATTGTCTAACAGGTAAGAGACTAGGGTTACATCTGCAAAATGTACAGATATGAGAGTCCATTCAAATAAACTGTAACCAAAAGACAGCAAAACAAGGCTTATTGACACTGACCTAAATTGGATAGCATCTTCACTACATTCTTAGATGAGCAAAGGTTCTGGATGAAAGTTTTGGTTGGGTGTGTGCGTGGGTGTTGGGGGTAAACTCAGTAACTCTGAACAAGAAAATTGGGAGTTACAGCAACCTAATCCCTCAAAAAAAGAAAAAAGGCACCAAAATATTCATTCGCCCCAAGTTACTACAGAGAGGTCCTAATCATTCTATTCACTAAAAGCTGGGGCAAGGAATCCACATGCTTAGCAAAATCGATCAAAACCCTTGATAACAATCTTCCGCAAGACAAAGTACTTCAAGGTTGAGAAGAAAAAAAGAAAACAAACGAACGAATCTAAGGTCTTGGTCCAAAAATCATATGCTTATCGCTTTCCACTGTGCTCCATCCTTGAAGAAATGCTTCAGAAGGCTGTCAAGACAACTATACTAGACGAGTAGACGTGAACAATCTTTGGCGTCATACTAACAACGTGAACCAAAGGCCTAGTGCTTCGCTGCAGAACTTAAACAAGCCAAGACATCGTAAGAATCAGGGAACAAAAACTTTGATTTCATGCATTAGGATGATATAGGGCATGTTATGTCTAATCCTCAACTCACTTATCATCACAAAATAAAAAAAAATGCAGGCTATTGCCATCAAGAAATCACAAAACAGAGGAGTAACAAAGATATCCGAAAGAAATGAGTACTTAATTTTCACAGTTAAAAGTATCTTGTTCAACAGGAAACGAGTCAGTCTAGAGTCTAGACTAGATAGATAATAATACTTGCAAGCAAGAAAATGTACAAAATTTAACTCATAAAAGAGGCACCACCACCTTAGTTCAATACTTATTTAACTTGATACCAAAAGAGTGAAGTTGAGTAAACCTCTGCGAGTAAATATCCAGTTCTTCTTGCTCGACAGTTTGTAAGGATTCCTCAGCACTTCCAAGCTGAAGCTGACATCAGCTCCCGGTGCTGCCAGCATAGCACAAGTGACGCCTGCCTCTTCTCGACATGAAATCCCCGAATGTGAGTACGCTTCACCACACATTCTGCCTGAGTTTCAGCGAAATTGCTCAGTGCCACTGGTGAGTACCCCGCCGATGCAAAGAGGGTCTTCCAGTAAGGCATTTGATCAGGAGATTGAAGTCGCCCCATCACCATGCTTTCGATCCTAGGCTGGAAAAGAAACTTCTCAATCTTGTTAGCAGTGTCGGAAGTCATATTGGCAGCATCTATCGAGTCCAAGAGGACCTCGTAGTACTGGAGGCCGTGAAGGAGGTATTGCGCAAAGGGCAAATCAGTTCTTTCACACCCGCGATCAGGCGATACCACAACCCTCGGCGAGAGCTGCTTTATGAATCGAAGGAGTGATGGAATGGCAGGTAAGTGTGTGGCACAAGACCAAATGGGGAAATTCACGGCGATTGCCTCATTGCCAGACACCAAAAAAGAACTTGGGTCAAAAGAGTCGAAATTCACAACTTCAAGCTCGAAGGAGAGGCTGATTTCGCGAGCAAACTGCGATAAGTTTTCGTGCATAAGCTCGAGCTCTATAGGATGATGAGTTGAAGGAGAGGCAAAAGCAGTAATTTTCAAAGAAGGGGAAGAACAACCTCCATTGTTCCTCCTAGGTAGCTCCTGCATAAAAGAAGCCCACTGCGCCCCAAACCCAATATCAAAATCGACTATATGAATGTGTTCTGCATCCTCAATGGCCTCAAGGATTGTTTGGTTGGCAGTAAAGTTCATGAATTGAATTAAGGGAGAAACTTCGGAAAGAACTTTATAAGAGCCCATTTTAAACATACCATCAAACGGATTCGGACTCCGCGGCATTGAATTGGAGGATATGAGGAGAGGTAGTTGCAAAGCCTCCTTGAAGTAAAAAGCAGCCCTTTGAAAGGGCTTAGCCATAGGGGCAAGCTGGTGATTGAGCCGCGCCAATATCCCTTGCGCGTGTGAAAAGTTCCCAGCTAGTATTAGCTCAGCCGCACTATAAAGCTGGTCGTACACAACCTGTTGCTGCTGGTTGTGGTGGTGGCCTGCAGCCGCTGCCGGGGACACCATCTCCTGTTTAGGAACCATCATTGGTTTCTGCAGGAGATGATTAGCCAAACCCAGTTGGGCCAATTGATGACCCGGATCTACAAATGGAGCTTTTGGGAAACCCGGGTTGTGACGCTTTGGTTGGGGTTGGAACTGGTCGGGTACTGGAGCAAACATGGGGTGTGTACCCATGGTTTGAATCTGTGTTGGGTTTAAAACAAACTGCGGGTTGAAAAGTTGAGGCTTTTGATCTGGGTTTGCAAAAGGCAAGAAATCAGGAGCCGGAGCCGGGACTGGAGCCGAGCCGGTTGCCGGAAAAGCTAAAGAATGACTAACCAAATTACCACCAGGGGCAGAGGTTTCAAACATAGAGCCTTGATCAATGGGGGGTCCAACAGGAGCATTATCGTCAATTTCCACATTACCGCCTTGCAAGAGCTGTTTCAAGCTAAAAGAAGTGTCCTCAACGTCGCCGGAAATCCACCGGAGCAGGGACTGGTCTTGACCATGAGAAGCCTCAGATTCAGACAAAAGGGTTTCCCAGTCTTCCAATCCAAGCCCAAATCTCTGAGAACTCCCAACACCAACTTCCAGCCCGGCTGAAATGGGTTGCAGTTCCGCCGCCCACTCATCCTTCCGGCCACCGCCAGAACCACCCATCTCCGGTTGAGCAACAAAAGTAGGCCATTTCTGGTGAAGGGTGGTGTCAGAAACCGCAGCCAGGCTGGCTATGTTGTCCGTAGAAGAAGAACCGCCGCTGCCGGTGACGGTGCCGGTGCCGTAGGAATGGGTGGAGGTAGAGGTGGAAGGGCTAGGGCTTCTTCTTTTGTCAAGAACTGAGATGGGTTCATTGCTGTCAAAGCTGCCTTCCTTCTTGCACTTTGAATCAAACCCAGTCACATCTACAATCCCCTTTCCTTGCAAATCATAGAGCATGCCTCTCATCTACAAAATTAAATAAAATATTCAACAAAAAGTTTCCACCAAGAAAAAACATCAAAATCAACAATATAAGGGCAGCAAGCTAAGCTTACCTCTAATCTTTTCAAAATGGGTACTTTAATTTCAGATTGGAAGGGTGAAAATGAGATAGAAAGCCATGAATCTGCGTGTCAAACGAAGAGAACCATGTGGATCAAACAGATGAACTTTAATTCTATCTCAGCTCCATTGAATATCACCATTTCAGCTCCATGGCCACTGGTTTTTTCCTCCCTCTCTCTCTCTCTAGACCTCTTTCTCACGCGAGAATTTCCCTTGTGGTTCTACTTGTTCTACAGAGTATGTGTAGGAGTACTAGGAGAAGTAGTGTGTAGGAGTAGTAGTGTCCACAGGTGTGGTGGTGCAGCCATGGATGCGTGCATCACAATAAAAGGGTAATAAAGTTGGGCCTCTATCTCTCGTCTCTATCTGACTCCTCTCTCTTTCTCCCTCCCAATTTTCACAATTTTATCTCTCCCCTCTCTCTCTCTCTCTCTCTCTCTCTCTCTCTCTCTCTCTCTCTGCCTTTTTCTTTTTTTTTTTTCTTTTTTACTATTTATTTATTAAGATGGCCCTTCCTGTCACTCTTGTAAATAGTGGTACACCACTGTATATCTGTGGAGTATTGTATATGTATCAGTACTTTTGTCTTTCTCCTGTTTTAGAAAGGGTCGGGCGGTGAACTGCGCGGCTCCCCTCTCCTGGGCCTTATGGGGCCCTCCCCCTCCCTCTCCTCCCAAAACAACAAATTGAGTGACTAGAGCTTAAACTAAGAATATTACTCTCTCTGTAAAAAAAATAAAATGAGAAAATTATTATTTACACTTTAAAAATTATTTAGTACATCTTATTACTAAGTACATTCACTCAATATTTTTAATCCCTCAAATTCAATTCCTCAAAATGCTGAGTACATCTTCCCTAATTTTTTATTTTAACCTTACCAATATTTTTTTAAAAATTAACTAAAATTTACTAAGTACACCCTACTCCAAACAAAACACATTCCTTCCTCCTTCTTCCCCCACCCGCCACGCCACCCAACCCAGCCCACCACCTTCCTCCTCCTTCCCCCCTCACCACCACCACACACACACACATAGACATGCACAAACGGTTCGAAACCGGCGGTTCGAACAAGAACCTAACCGCCCAAAAAATTGCATAAACCGGAACCGTCGGTTACACGGTTCGGTTTCGGTTTCCAATTTCTCAAAACCGTAAACCGCCAGTTTGGAACCGGGAACCGGAACCACCGGTTCCAAACCGTGAAAAATCACCAAAATTTAAATTTTTTATTTTGAAATTGTCTTGTTTACTCTATAATTTCAAAAATGAAAAGTTTACAAAGTTTCAAAAATTCAAAAAATGCTTTGTACAAAGTTTTAAGATGAAATCTTTAAAAAAAAAAATTATAAGAAAATATTTAAAAAATAATTAAAAATTACAGTTTGGAACCGAAACCGAAATCGTGATTTGTCGGTTCGGTTACGGTTTGTTGTCTGTCAATTTTTGGAACCGGCGGTTCTAACCGTTTGGACATGTCTACACACACACATAAAACACCACACCAGCCCTTTTTTTTTTTACTACTTTCTCCACAAAACCTACCCCCTTCCTCCTCCTTCCCCCGTCCCCCTCACCACACTCAGTCAAGCAGCCCGCCCCCTTCCTCTCTTTTTTTAAAAAAAATAATAATTCGTGGCACTATGTTACCGAACATTCATACGAGTAGGGGCACCCCTACCGAACATTACTATGAGTGTTCGGCATCCCTACTGAATATCACTTTGAATGTTCGGCACCCCTACCGAATAGATTTAGGTGTGTTCGGTAGGGTTGTCGAATAGTAATGAATTTTTTTTTTTACCTAAAAAATTGATAGATATTAATAGATGTATATCTTTCGTATCTTTGAATAAAAGAGAATATCTAAAATTTATGGAGATATAAAGCTCAAATTCAAAATATTTGTTAAAACAAACAAATACGAAAAAATATAACTCTAATTTTTTGTGCAAAAAAAAATGTCTCTATTCTTGGAACGGATGGGGTATTATATTTACTTAAAATTACAAAAGCAAAAGGGAGTCGCTACTAGCATTTTATTTATTAGCTGTGTCACTCCACAATATAGTAAGAAATTTAATACAAGTAAATCAATGTATCGATGCGGTGCCATATTTGAAAAAGGACATTTAATAGCAAACTTCGAAGAAAAAATGAAACAATTTGTATGGTATAATCATTAATTGTGAAAATAGTTAGTGTATATAATATTAATTTTTTGTTAGGTCCTTGTATAATTTTTTTCAAAATTAAAACATTTCTCTTCATATAATCAATTTTACACAGACAATCACAGAGAGTTCGAAAAGAAATGTACGTTAATGAATTATCTTGGTAATGCAACTATTTAATATATAGGAGGCTCGTTATAACCATAATTAAATTTCATTGCATAAACAATACATTTTGATGGATCAATTTGATCCGGCTCAATGAGAGTACTTTTGTAATATCTAATAAATTAAAAAAGTGTTTTATCTAAAATATCCTTTATTGAAAATTATACTACCATTTTTTATGAATAATAGATATGTATAGGGTGAAAATGTCTTTTTTAATTAATTTATGATGTAGTAAATGTGTTTTTCATGAAATTTAGAAAGTAATAAATATTTTTGAGATGGATCAAATCAATCCATTTATCATTACTCATTTTCTAATTGAGCGCGTTGGAAACGAAAATCAAATATCATCAATTATTTTGCTTTTGAGAGATACATAAAATTATAAGAGAATGTTTTTAATTAATTTACTTTTCATCCAAAATTTAGATAAGATTGTATTTATTATGTTAAGTGATAAGAGTGTGTATATTTTACAGTATCTTGGCAATATTTTTTGTGTTGTGTGTACTGTTATGTTTTGAAAAGAAGGAATTTTAAAAATAATAATTATATTTTATGAAGATTTGGTAATGAGATTTTTTTTGAGAAAAATCGAAATAACAATGAACTATTTTTTAAAAAGGAATAACTATGTTTTTGACCAACGTACTATGATCGGGGAGCAGAATTGACAATCTTACTCTCAAAAACCCACTTTTGCCCTATGTAATTGCATAAGTTGGAAACAATTAACACACCCGTTATCTGCCCATCTAAAAACTTGACGGCCGTCAGACGTAGAAATGATTTTTATGTTAAATCTCCACTGTGACAGTCAAGTGGATATTTAGTGGAGTCCGAAAGTAAAATTGTGGTAAAACTAATGTACGTTAAAGCTCTTCATAATAGTAGGCAGTAGCCTCCAAAACCAACACCTCGATTAAATTTCAGGGTGTTGGTTTTGGAGGCTACTGTTATGAGAGAGCTTTAACGTACACTAATTTTCTCACTTTTTTACTTCCGGACTCTACTAAATATCTATTTGTCCGTCACGGTGGAAATTTAACATAAAAATTATTTTCACGTCAGACGGCCGTCAAGTTTTTGGATAGGCAGATAACGAGGGCAAAAGTAAATCTTTAAGAGTACGATTATCAATTTTACTCCTCAACCATACTACGTTAGTCAAAAATATAATTATTCCTTTTTAAAACAATAAGAGTATTAGTGTTTCTTATCATAACTAACAATTTATAATACAATAGCACTCAGTTCATACGTGTGCAATTGACTGAGGCTAATTACCGGCCCAGATTTATCGAGTTACTAAAATCCTACGGCTGAAATTAAATCCTAACTTCACATGTGTGGAGGACGGTTATCCCATTCTCCCTCTCCCCAATCAAACCCACGTTCCATCTCGCACTCTTCTGAAGACCCAGACGACAACACCCAGCAAGTCGCCTTCTTCTCCTTCTCCTTCTCGGCCGTCACTTTCTGCCGTCACTTGCCAAAGAATCTCCGTCGCCCAAGCTCCAGCCACCCCCGCTTACACCAACGACACCATCTCTTCTTCGCCAAAATCTTTGTAAGCTTTTCTCTTATCATCTGATTTCTAAGCGTAGGGCTTGAAATCGAAATCTCTCTGTTCCAATTCTAGGTAATTTTCATTCGTATGCATTTATGAAGGGAGTTTCTTTGTGTGGGTATTTCTTAAAGTTTAATTCCTTCAATTTTTGTAGTTGAATTGAAAAAATTAAATTGGGTTTTGTGGATTTATTTAATATTTTTTATGCTGAAATAAATTTTGTTTTGATTTGGATTTCAAATTAAAGTTTGAATCTTAATTGATACATTGGGTATGTTCGAATTCGAGTTCAAGCTGGTAGCATGGTTTTTTTTTTTTTTTTATAATCAATAACTCCAGTTTCCATCAGCGAGGACTGCAAAGCATCAAGCAATTAATTAATTAATAACTCAAATGGCATACATTTTACCAATCATAAACGAGAATGTATGGTATCAGAAACCTATACAATGTACATTTTTTTATGGAAGTATAATTTATTATATACTCGAGGACTACAAAGCATCAAGCAATTAATGTACATTTGAAAGAGTGGCAAGTACTGGGTTGATGCCCAACATGATTTTGTACTTTATGGATGAGTATCATCTGAGTATGCCTGCTGGTACCAACATACTCTATTTCCAGTCTGCAGCCTCCAATTTCATACCATGTAAACGGTTATTAGGATTCTTCAGAAAAGTAGCTTTAATGAGGCTTGGTTTGTTCATTGGAGAAGATTCTCATTTTCTATGTTGTATCCATGTAAACGGTTATTAGGATTCTTCACCAATAATACTATGAAGCAAATTTTGTTAGGACGTCCCTACTGTTGTCTATGATTTTTTCTCCACTTCCTTGCTGATAGGCTATGAAGTAAGTATAGCAAATTCTTTCCTGATTAACCATAAGATGTTTGAGTTGGTTCTCGAGCGCATCTTTCTCGCGGTCATATAACTATTTAGAGTTCTTCGCACATGTTCAGCTTCCGTTCTTTTCATTAAAGCTGTAGTCTTACGAAGCTCGCCCTATAATCCTCAAGACAGGTGCTTTTGACTTGGTGATTGTGGTTTTGGAGCTAATAATATGGTTAGTATGGCATGTAAACTGCCAAAGATATCAGAAAAGTCTTTGCCTTTGTCGAGATCTTTGTCTGTCTTGTGCAGTGCTTATTTGTCTAATCTTATTCCTAATGCATTGGAGTTCAACTTATGCTTCCTTCTTATGTAGAGAATGGTTTTTCCGATAAATGTATGCATGAAAATGTTGTTGATAACTTGATATTTTATCATTTACATTTTGTTACCTTATATTGGAATCTCATCATTGAAAGTTAACGTATTTCAACTGAAATTTTGAAGTGCAGTTCCGTCACTTAGCTAATGAGGTCGGAAACCTTGAGCGCCCATTTCTTAGAGAATTTTTCCCTCGCTGGGTGGGATCTAGCGGTTGTCCTGTGCTAAAGTATGAGTTCAATGTGTTAACTTTTAATCTTCACGCATTTTGCTTGGTTTTCATCTTTTGCTGATACTATCTGTTTTTTTCCCCATCTGTCTTTATCTACTTTTGGGCGTACCAAGGATGGGTTTTTCTTACAATAAGCGGAAAAATATGGTAATCTTGATTCTGTAAAACGAGAAGCTGATGTTGGATGGCCAGGAATGATGAGTATTCGGGTTCATGAACTTGATGGCATGTATGACCATCCAGTTCTTCCAATGGCTGGAGAAACATGGCAGCTGCTTGAAATACAGTGCCATTCAAAACTTGCTGCTAAATGCTTCCAAAAGTCAAAAAAGGGTCCAAAACATGATGGTTCTGATGATGTGAATTCGACTGAGATAATGTGAATCTTTTGTTTTAGGATCTCATGCATGTCTCTCAATTTCAAGAGAGTTGTGTCAAGAGGGTCCATGTAGTATCCATGTAAACTGTTCTTAGGATTCTGTTTTTGTGCCAAGACAAGGTCCTCGCAAGTCATTCTCTTCACACGCACTTCACTCTGGGTGAGAAGAAGTTTTATTTAATAATGCTGTGTTTTCTTTTAAGTATTTGTCCTATTTTACTTTAGTAACTAACTGTTATAAATGCTGTGTTTTCTTTTAAGTATTTGTCATTCCTTTGTTTTATCTTCTGGTGTTCTCCTTAATGCTTTTTTGTGGGATATCAATGAAGGGATAAAATGTGAGTCAATTGCTTAGATTTGGTTGTCAAGGCAATAGTGAGTTTGATATATACAATGGGTAGGTGCTTACAGGGCATGAAGGGAAGAGGATGGGAGGGGCCAGTGCTCATATGCCATTTTTGTCCAATAGGAGAAATTTTTGAATGTGATATTATTTGAATCATAATCGTATAATGCATTTACTTATAATATTTCCTTTCAAGTGTGTCGTGTATATCAACTCTTTTTCTTTTTGTGGTCACTGCAGCTTACTGTGTGGTTCCAGTTGAGTCTGCTGGCAGGCAAATTCCCATTGCTTTCCTGGAACGCGTTAAGGAAGACTTCAGCAAGAGATATGGTGGATGCAAAGCTTCCACGGCCGTTGCCAATGGTTTGAACAAAGAGTTTGGGTATTTATCCATGTCCAGTACTCTTAGGCCTCGATTGGTACACGGAAATGGAATCAATTCCGCGGAATTGATTCCATGGAATTGATTAATAACGTTTGGTAGTGCAAGAATTATATTTGGAATAGGAATAAATTACTAAAATCTTGGAATTGATTACTAAAATTTAAGGAATCACAATCCTGATAGAATAGGTGGTATTTGGATTCCTAATAGTTAGAATCCATGTAAAAGGACAATAATATCCTTCTATTAGGTCAAGTGTTTGTTATATATATATATATATAATTCATTTGGTTTCAACTATTCTACGGCCGTAACTTTTTACTCATCCTCTTCGTCGTCGTTCTACGGCTCTTCATAAGGTTTTTCTAACTCATCTCATCTTGTCCATAACAGCTCACTGATTGAAAAACATACTCCTAAGCAAGTTTTTTATTTTCAGTTTCTAGATTACTAGGATTAGTTCTTCAAAAGTATCACCAAAGAATGACAAGAAATAAAAATTGCAATATGCTTGGTCTTGATGACATTCCGTGATGGTGAAAGTCCAAAGATCAATATTTGTTCCTCTCCGTCTCTTTTGCTCTTTGCTTAGAGTTTATGAGATAACAAAATTATTTTATATGTCTTGATTAAACAAGCTATCTATGATGCCGTCTAAGAAAGTTGAGAATTTTAAAAACTTACTTCCAGCCAAGCTTTTTTTTAGTTTTATATGTTGATGCATAAACAGCTATGGCATCTCCTGCTCTCCTTGGAAGAAAATGTTTTCTCAAATGCAGCAACCATTTCAATTATAATGTTCCATTATATAATTTGCTAATTTTATTATATGAATGTCGGGGATGACTAAGAAGCTATAGCTAACATTATACATGTTTACTTGTTTTGAATTTTGGTAGGTTCGCGTCGAGAATGGCTCGATTGAATATAATAAAGAAAAGAAAATGTTTCTATTTGTTTTTAGAGACATACATGGATCAATTGAACATGTTGTTAGTGCTCTTCTCTGTAGCTTATGCCATTGTGTCGCGATATTATCAAAAATATGTGTTGAAGTCCGGATGGGTCAATAGGGATTATTTTCGATTTGAATATTTGAGAAGTCTTATTTATTCGAGTGACAAAGATTGTACTGAGCAACTCCGCATGGACATGTTTACATTTAAAAAGTTGTGTCAAATGGTGCGTTACATTGGTAAGTTGAAAGATACCAAGAATATGACAGTAGATGAACAAGTGGCTATGTTCTTGCACATACTTGCTCAAATTGTCTCAAATGTTTAAAAGTATTTTTATTTGAACTGGTTTCATTATAACATTAGCTTTTTATTTTTAATTTTAATTTAATGAGTTTTTCTTGCTTTATTGATGTTGGGTAATTTAAAATTTCACCAAACTTGAAAAAGAATGAAGAACTTGTTATTTTGTGGAGCAGTAATAACGTTAATATATAATTTTTATCGTAAAAATCATTAACAAGTACTTGTCTACTTTGGGGGTAATGTTGTCAATTGTCTTAATTTTATCTTTGCATTCCAAGTTATTTTGTTTCCTACCAAACAATATAATAGAAATATTTACTAAATTAGTAATCACATTCCTTGTGTTACCAAACACTTTTTAGGAATTATCTTCCCATCTATTTCTGTGGAATCCCATTACTAGTAATCGATTCCGCGGAATTGATTCCGATTCCGTGTACCAATCGAGGCCTTAGAGAAAATTCTTATATGCTTTAATGAGGCTTGGTTTGTTCATTGGAGATGACTAAGCAGAAAATGAGAATCTTCTATGTGTACCTTTCGGTTGTTTTGTTAGCTTCCTGAAACTCACTTAAAAAGGAGAAGAAAAACATAGGAATTTAATACTTCCTCCGTCCCAAAAAAAATAGTCTCTCTTTCTTATTTAGTTTGTCCCAAAAAGATTTACCGTGCTACTAAAATCCAAGGGCCAAGATCAAACCTTAAATTCACGCGTGCCAGCGTTGGTTATTCTTACTTGCGAATTCTTGGTTTCTGCGTGTTCTTCGTTTCTCTGAAAGAAGATTAAGTTTTTTTTATTGAGAAAACAATAAAATAATTTTGCTTTCATTTTTATTACAATATTTTATTATTGATTTTGTTACGAAATAAATAAATTATACTTCATTATTATTTCATTATTTTTGTGTCATTTAGTCTTACTCACCCCTTACAAAATTTTGAGCATACGTTAACCTCGAATATATAATAATCTGATCCCTACTGTCACCGTGCCTATGGCACGGGCACAAAATCTAGTATTTACAACACTACGACATTCCAACGTCATTCTTTAGATTTGCATGGATAGCCTTACTTCCTTAGTATTTAGAAAATGAACCCCAAAACCCCATCACTAGCAGGAATACGTTAACATTATTTTTGAATATTTATTATTATCTCAATATTTGAAATTATCCACTCCCTCCGTTTCTAATAATTGTCTTATTTTTCTTTTTCTTTTTTCTTTTTCAACAAAATTATTTTATTTCTAAACTTTTAGAAAAATATTTTAATTATTTTATTCTTATTTTTTTAACTTTAAATATAGTCACATCTGCAAGGGTTTTAAAGAAAAATTATATATTATATTAATATTTATAATAGAGCCAATTAATTTTTCTCAATTTATATGTTCAATCAAAATAATTATTTAGGAACAGATGGAGTACTTATGTGTGGGGCCTAGCCTAGATCCTACACAAAGTTGGGTAAAATCTGGTGCATAATTATTATTTTTCATTTACTATTGCAAAATAAAGGGGGAGAACTTGCAAATTATTGTGCTAATACCATTATTTTTTAAATATACTCTGTTTATTATTTCCTTCTAGGCCCGGCCTGAGCCATGTTGTGGGACGATTGTCATGGGCTCCAATTTTGGGACTTCAAATTTATGTATATTATTTAAATATGTAGTATTCTCTCATCCCTAAATTATTATTTTTTTTTTTTTATTCATCCTAAAATTACCGTCTTGTTTAAAAATTTCTTTTAGAACATTACTTTTACCATTTTATCCTTATTTTTTTCCCTACTTTAATTATGAACTACATACACATAGACATTAAAGAAAATTATACGTTATACTAATATTAATAATCAAGTCAATTATTTTTCCTTAATCCGTGTGCTGGGTTAAACAAGACAATAATTAAGAGATAGAACGAATATAATATATTATGAACTATAATCTCTGTAATTGATTTTGTGGCCCAATGGATAAAATTTCTATTTATGAAACTTGAGATTTTGGGTTCGATACTTAGTAAAGTCATCAAACCTTTTGTTTTAAATCAAATTATATATAAAAGTAAAATGTATACTAATTTGCTAGGTTTACAACTATTTCTACAATTATTAGAAGCAAATTATATATAAAAGTAATATGTATATTGTTAGGTTTACAACTATTATTACAACTAAGCTTTAAATAATGGTAAATTTTTTTTTTTTTAATACAGGGCCGGCCCTGAACTTTTGAGGGCCCATGGCCAAAAAAAAATGGGGCCCCTTATATAAATATAAAAATAAAATTTTTACACAAATAATATTTCACTTTACGTGATTCAACTCATTAAAAAAGTGTTAACACTTCTAAACATATAAAAAAGAAAAAGTATCAAATAATTATTGAAAAAAATTAGATTTTCTAGCATTTTGAGAAGCAAAATCGTCAATAAGGTCATCAAAATCAAGCTTTTCCAACATCTCATTTTCAATGCATAAAATTGCTCATCCATTTAATCTTTCTTAGGACATAGTTGAACGCAAGTATAATTTTATCAATTTTAGTTTTGAAAAACTTCGTTCAGCTGATGCTACAGTAATCGGTATAGTTAACAAAATTCTATATGCAATAAAAATATTAGGAAAACAATCTAAAGTTTTGACAAATTCAAGAATTTCAATGGCTGACTTTATTTCTTTTGGTAAACACATTTGCAGTACTTGCAATTTAGAAAATAGATCATCAGCATCGATGTCAAATTTGTCATTATGTTTTAGCGCAACTTGAAGATTACCGCAACATTCACGCAATCTATTATCATCCAATGAAGTCAACTTCTTCGGGTTAAACAAAAAACCAAAAATGTTTTCAAAAACATTCAATTATTCAAATCTACTCTTTAAAGATAAAATAGCAATATCCACTACAACAAAAAAATAATTAATCCTAAAAGACTCTTCGGCATATTGCGAAATGTCTTCATGACAATTTTCATCAAATTGTTTCTTCCTATGAGATTTACGTTTTTTAGGAAATAAGGATCAATTTCCATTTTAGATGCAAGTTCTTTGGCTAATATTATGGCCGACTGAAAACCTTCCTCCCTATGTATTTCAAAATAAGAAATCAGACCTTTCAAAATACTTATTGCAGCATCAAGTTGCATATCTTCAAATTGTAATTTTTTACTAATCAAATTTATTTTCTTCAAAATATTATGCCATATAGTCATGCTCAATAGAAATTCAAAACTTTCAAGTTCATGAGTTGCTAAAGACTCGGCCTCACTTCTAATTTTGGCATCTTCACGGACTCTCGATAATTCAAATAAAACATCTCTTATCTCATTAGGCTGAGTTATTATGGCTGTAATATTATTAACATGGCTTTCTCACCTTGTTGTTGACAATGGCTTTAAAGTTAATTGATGAACATGATTTTGTAAAATTGTCCATCTTTTTGTAGAACTAGCAAATAAAGTATACATACGTTGCACAACTCCAAAAAAATGAAACAGCTTTAACACAAGAATTTGACATATCACATATTGTTAAATTAAGAGAATGACAAGCACATGGCATATAAAATGCTCTTGGATTGATTTCAAGAAATCTTTTTTGTACACCTTGATGTTTTCCTTTCATATTGGAACCATTATCATAACCTTGTCCCCTCACATTATCAATATCAAGTTTAAGTGATTTTAAAACAGATTGTAGTTCATTGAAAAGCCCTAATCCAGATGTATCATCCACTTTTAAAAATTATATGAAATATTCCTCTATTTTTATTGGACAACCTAACATATCAACACATCGAATTATTAAAGTCATTTGCTCATTGTGGCTTACATCCGAAGTACAATCAAGTATCACCGAAAAATATTTTGCCTCTTTAATTTTTTCAATTATAGCACTTCTTACTTTAGAGCCTAATATTGAAATGAACTCATTTTGAATCTTATGACTAAGGTAATGATAATGAATTTCCTTATTCTGAATACGTCTAAAATGCTCTTGCATTACCAAATCAATTTCTGCAATTAATTCAAGTAATCCCAAAAAATTACCATTATTATCTTGGTAAATCTTTTCATTATCTCCACGAAAAGCCAAACTACGCTTAGCTAGACATTTCACAACAGAAATAATTCTTACTAAAACTAGTTTCCAATGTTCTTTCTCTTTCTTAATTTGCACTTGTAACTCTTTATCAATTGTTTCATTCTTTTTCAATCTAATTTCCAAATCAATCCAAGTTCTCATATTGTTGATATGCTCAATACTATTCTCATGTTTTTTTAATCTCTCGCTTAAACGTTTCCAGTCATTAAGACCTTCAATTGCTAGCAAAGTACTATTTTGCACCGATTTAAACAATTTGCAACAAAAACAGTATACTTTATTTGCATCTCTTGAGTACACTAGCCATGTTCTATCTTGATTCTCTCCATTTGATAATCTTCTTGTATAATGAGAATATGAAAAATGTCTAGAAAGTCCATCTATAGGAAATTTCAGATTACTCTCTCTTATAGGACCTTTCTCTATCAAAAGATCTCTTGTTTTATTATCAATGTTATCCTAAGTTCTTGGATCATATATATTCAAAGTGAAATCAATATGGTCAGATTCATTTTCATTCTCAATTATATTAGCAACTTCTTCATTCAATTCATTGTTATCATCTTCTTTTATTTCTTCCTGCTCATTTATTATATGTTCATTTAGTTCTTCTTGATTACTCAATTGTTGTAATCCTTTAGTTGAATCTTCGATTGACGAACTAGTTTTAAAAAATTTATCTAGAGCTCCTCTTTGAGTTTTAATCACCTCATCAATTCTTTTTCTTTTATTTCTTTTTTGACTTCCAGATGGATATTTTCTCAGTAACATATTTGGGCTACAATTTCAAATTTAAAAATAAAAACATACAAACAACTAATGATTAATGAAGCTAAACATCAAACAAATATAAGCAATAGCCAATAAAAATGATATATATTGAAAGACAACTAATGAAGCTAAGAATCAAACAAATATAAGCAATGAAAATGATTGTGAAAGAGCAATAAAACCTGAATTTTGCTTGAAATATTGATATAATCTACCCAGTTAATAATATTTCAAATTTGCAAGAAAAAAATTAAGTTAAAATTCATGACTTAATTTACAAAATTAAAATAGATTACAACAAGTTTCAAAAAATTATAAATTACAACTAATCACAACAATGTCACCAATCAATATAACAAATTAACAATGATTAAAGAAAATAATGAAAACAAAATTGTAATTGACTAATTGTATAAAAAGAATAAAACCCCAATTGTAATTGTATGAAAAATAATAAAATACAACCTACCTCAAATTAGGATTATGGACCGGTCAATGAATTGCAAAATTGTCCTCTTTAGTCTCCACGACTCCACCTAGGCACTTCGGTTGGCTGCAGCACCCAACTACCCAACGGCTCCCACCAGTCCACCACGTTGACTTGTAAGATGTAATCAAAAGTTAAAAAACTGCTAGAAGCCTAGAACAGTAGCACTCAATTGAAGTCGTCAAGTTGATTTCGTTTTCTTCAATTTGGGAATTTTTCAATTTTGTGATAAATGAAGAGAGAGACTGAGAGAATCAGAAAGCAAAGTATATTTCTTCCTTCTTCGTTGAAGGGCAGATTGAAGAATGAAGGGTTTTCTGATTTTTACAGATTGGAGATTGGAGATTGTTGGAGAAAGGAGAGGGAAGAATGAATTAAAAGCCCTAAAATTTGAACGTTGAAGTCTCTCTGTCAATCTCAATTGTTGAGCGTTGAAGTGAATTGGCCGAGTCTTCGGCATAATTGCAATTGCAGAAATCAACGCCGGAATCTTCGATTTCCTTCGCGTCTCCCGTCTGTTCGTCTCCCAGGTAAGATTTTTTTTATTTTTTATAAAACAATATATATATTTAATATGGTATATATAAAAAATTGGGGGCCCATGGCGATTGCCCCACCACGACATGCGTCAAGGCCAGCCCTGTTAAAATATATTTGTGTTTCATCAAGGCTTAGTTGTAGCAATAGTTGTAAAAATAATTATAAATCTAGCATTTTTCATATGCATACGGAATTTACTCTTTCTTAACTAAAGGCATATAAGCAAACATGTACTTATCACCTGAACATCCTTTTTCCTCGTCACCACAAGAGTAATGCTACGTATACAAAATTCATTCATAGATTTTATTTAAATTATAGTTTAAGTGTTGTACATTCTAACAAAAATGCAACACTTTAAAATATATTGAAAAAATAGCATGTTGATAAAATATATGAATGTAGCATTTTTCTTACCGGAATACTCTATTACACCCTATCCCTTTAGTTGGTGATCAGGGGTAAAAGGAAAGAGCAATGCTACGAGCACAAATAAATTACAAAAAAAATTTTATAAAATTTTCGTTGACGGTTATTAATTGGTTGCATAGTTTATGGGCTCGCCACTAAGAGCCCGTTTGGTACAGCGTTTACAAAACGCAGTGTTTTAAAAACGCATTGTTTTAAAAAACGCAGTGTTTTAAAAACGAGGGTCTTTCCTTATAAATACGTTTGGGATATCACTTCAATACGCAGCTTTTTTTTTCCTAGCAGCGTTTTAAAACCTGCGTTTTGGGAAAAAGCTGGGAATTCCAGCGTTTTAAAACGCAGCTGCGTTTTGAAAACGCTGCGTTTTCTGCCGCAGTATTGAAACACATTTTTTGCAAATAAGCTGCATTTTGGCCAAAACGCTCGACCAAACGGGCTCTAACTAATAAAAAAAATCAATCAAAAATTTGACAACAAAATTTTTGTGATTAAATTTTTGTGCCCAACGTATTACCTAAAGGAAAATGTTGTTATTCTCAAACTTTGGTAGTTAATAAAGCGCGCACACAATTAATTGAGTTTTGTAACCGGTCTTTTTATAGAACCAAATTTAATAACGATCCTCTTTGTTTAAAGTTAAATAAACACTAATTTTATACTTTGCTCTATCCAATTATCAATTTTAAAATCTATGAGCTAAATTTTAACACATGATAAATTGTTTTTGAACTACTTAATTAAAAACAAAATAGTACTACTAGTAAGATTTTTGGTGAATGTGTCAAAACTTTGACCGAGTCAAAAGAAAAACGACCAAGTATAAACTAGATGAGAAATGATTGTAATTTGACGTACCTTTTGAACCTATGTGTGCTAAAGGCATACATTAGAGGGCCCAATTAAGCAAATTGATTAAAGATTTTGGCTGGAGACATGAGACCAGATTAAGTCACTGGCTAAGCCATGTATTCACGCGCCTTGAGGGACGCGTAGAGTAACGAGGCAGCTCCCGATGAACCAGTGGAGTATATCGAACGGTGGGGCCCCGTACTTGGGAGGTTTAACGTAAAATAAACAAACTGACAGCGCGTGGGTCAAGGAAGGTCATGGCTTTGGAGTCTTAAAAGTAAGGCGACGCCGCGGCAAACATCGATCTACTCTCAAGAGATTTCACTTGCTTTCTCACTTTTGCCATTCAAAACCACGGCCGGGAAGATTGGGGTTGGTGAACAACAGTTTAAGTACTGTTGATGATTTACTCGGACTTCTTTGCCATTTTGAAAATAGATACAGGCTTTTAAGGGGCATTCTTGTCCTTACACGAAATGTAACCCAGCGCTAAGCTAACTGAACAAGGGGTTGCCCTAATTACAACACCTCCTTAAAACTACTATTATATCCTTATTTTTTTGAAAATTTTATATTTACAGTTATAATCTTTATATTTCATTAATTATCATCAACTACCCTTTACGTCTTTTATAAATAAAATCATCACTTTTTTTTCCCTCACTTTCATTTAACAATTCTCTCTAACTCTCTCTCTAAACTCTCCTGAGATATCGAGTTTCGACCATTTTTTTTGGCCATTGAACTTATTTGTGAGATGAACTAGGTATATGTAAATTGATCAGACGAACTAACTCATCGATCAAATCAAAAGAAAAAAAGAAAAAAAAACCCAGCCACAGTTTTAAATTATATATGTCTTTAAAGATTTTGACCCGAGTTGATAATCAAACTTCACTAATTATAAAGTGAGTAATAAGAGTAAGCTTACGAATAATTTGACTTGCCAAGAGCACAAGCTAGGTAACTGGTTTGAGTTGGCAAAATTTTGCGAGACCTAAAAGCTAGCGAACCAATGGTGCAGATTACATTGAGTCGGGACAAGATAAGTCAAGTGAGTCCAATATTTACAGTCCGTTTGGTGTAGCGTTTCTAAAACGGAGATTATTTAAAATGTGATTTTTTTCTTTATAAATGCGTTTGAGATATTGTGTTAAAACGCAGCTTTTTATTCCCTACTGCATTTTAAAATCTGTGTTTTGGGAAAAAGCTAGGAATTCCAGCGTTTTAAAACGAAGCTGCGTTATTGAAACGCTAAGTTAAGGAATAAGCTGCGTTTTAATCTTGTATTTTGACCAAAACGCTCGAACAAACGGGCTGTACGGGTCAAATTGTGATGTTGAGGTCATAACGTAAATTAGACTAAGGGGCTGTCTCAATTACCTTTAACAAGTTTGATATATAAAGTTTGTAGACATTTTAACAAAAAAAAATATAAATAAATAGAGTAAATAAATTGTAGACATGTTGCGCCATATCTCTCCTCTCATAACAGATTAATTCACATTCAAATGTTGTAGAGATTAAAATAGCCTTATAGTCCAAAATATATCTGCAGGTGATGGCTTTTACCTCCTTCGAGCTTTCCAGGCTGGGTATCCTTCGTTAAAGAGTACAGTTACTACAGTGACTTTTTAACATTGGCAGTTTTATTATTATTATTATTATTTATTTATTTATTTATTTTTGGTGTGAAAAGCTTAAAGAAGATCATAATCTTGTCTGACCAATGAGTCCCCTTTTACACCAGCAAAAATATTTAGAATTCTTCAAGTAATTTAGTATAAACCCCCTTCTACTCTTTTTGTGTTTGTGTGTGTGCGTTTTTCTCTTTTCCTTTAAATTACTACTATTTTATTAAAACTCTAATACTAAATGGCATTTCAAAATAATTAATTACAATAAATCGTCCGGACTCCATTGTCCCTAGTCCCTACCTAAAAAAAAAAAAACCTACAGAAATTGAACAAAGTCGTAAGAAAATAACTTTCATTAGTCGAACCGATTACTTATAACCTCGGCACAAGAAATCTTGCATTTCTATGGTGTTTCAATTGGTACTAAGAATAATCATTTTATTTAATGTCATTCTAGGTTAATTTTAATTTGGCTCAAATTAGATTTTACCATATTAATAAGTAGAACTGTTTTTTAATAAGTAGAACTAATTAGTATACTTTCTAATGAAATGTTTGACTAATACATTTTAAAGTATATGTAACCCTAAAATTTTGTTAAAATTGAGAAACTAAATAAAAGATTCAAGAAAATTTGTGTACGCATGCAGTTATTGCAAGTAATGGTACAAAATTATGTTCCTTCATTATAGAATTTTTGTTCTCATGTAAATGTATCGCGCGCACCACTAGTACTAATTAAGAATTATCATATTTTATTTTGTGTCATTTTAGCTTAATTTTAATTTGGCTCAAATTAGATTTTTCCATTACATTTTATATCATTCACTAATTAATACCAAGCTAGTGATTAGTATTGACCACTATATACATAATTATTTCCTATATATAGGAAAGCAATAATGGAGAATAATGGGCTAAATAAGATGAAACATTGACTCAAAAAGTTGTCCCCTATGTCTATACATTGGGGTCAAGAAGGTCATGGGCAATTGGATGGGAAGGGAAGAAGAGGGGGGACATGCTTAATTAATTAGCTTAGGTCTAGCTTGAGTTTTTTAAGAAAACTTTGATTTTGGACATACACGTACTATTATTATATTATGAACAAGGTATTGTAAGTAGTTCATCCCCATTCCCAAGCCCCCCTTCATGTGCAACATCCCTCCTTCATATACTACGTGGATTTTTACCGGCTCATTTCCCATTGCTACCTCTACAATATACTATATATATTTTTTCCCTTGTTAATTTAATCATGTATGGTTAGGACTTGCAATTTACTACTCCAGTGAAAGACAATTTAATTATTTAATTACTCAACTTAATTCGACTCAAAATTTTGTCGTATTTTAAGAATGATTAAGTTTGAGGAAGGATTTGGAGGAATGCAAACATTCTTACTTAGTCTCTCTTTAAGTAGACGGTTTGTTTTGTGATTTGTGAATTTTTTTATTTATTTATTTTTTTACTTTTGTAATAATTGAATTAAAAAATAGATAGTAAAAATGTGAGATTGACAAAAAAAAAAAAAAATTACGAACCAAAAAAAGAATCACAAAAACGAACGAGACTAATTTTTACTTGTTAATCAAGAGCAATACAATTATTTTAAAGATTTTAAAGTACGTACAAAAAAGTATATTGAACCGAGATCAATCATATTAAATCCATCCAAAATGTACTCAGAGACCTAAAATTATGTAGAGAGGCAAGATCCATCCTATATCAACTACTAATAAACAAGTAAACAACAGATTTTGCATGTCCACTTTTCTAAGTTAAGTTCTTCTTCATCGATCTCCCTATACATGTTTTTTTTTTTTATATATATTCTTTGCTTCTCCAATTATCTTTATTGGCCCAAAAAAAAGAAAGGATTGTAATATGTGCTTTACTCTCTTTACAAGACAACCAACAGGTCAGGTGTAGCACCCTCCTAAGCAACATCAACGCAATTCTCGTGTTTACAAAAAAAACCAGATTATGAAAAATGAAAAACATATATAGGATTGTTCTCTCGCGACTGCAAAACTAAGTTTATAGTTTAAGGAATGGTTACTAATGTCTACCGTATAAAAAATGAATGAATCGAGCTTAATTAATCGAGTAATTAATGTCATGTCAAGTCTCTAACTCGACAAAAGAGTTCATATTTAGCTTACTTTTGGGAGCAAATTAAATCCACATGCTCAAAGCCTCAAACTAGGCTCTAGTGTTTAATGTTTATCATTCTTCTTACATTTGGTTTTGACCCCCCCCCCCCTGCGTTTAAAGGTGAAATTTTACGTATTCAACCTTGCAAACTCGAGCTCATGAGCTCAACAAAGTCAAAAAAGATCAGCTTGAATATAAAACGTATTTGTAGTTTTGATAGAAGGACAAACAACATATAATATGTTTGACATGACGATTTAGAGGGCAAATTTTAAAATTTTATTTTATAATAATTGATGAAAAAGTAAGAAAAATAGAGAAAAGCTGGTACGGCCATTCAGTAAAAAAGTTAAGAACCAAAAATCAAAATTTCTAAGCCATGGAAGGAGAATAGACTCTAGTCTCTTGAAATGAGAAAGCCAATAACTAGAGATTTCAACATTTACGTCATTTTATTTTGAGTTTATTTTTTGATACATTGTCGGTATAAAAAAAAACCTTACACAAGCAAAAAAAATAGCTATACTTGAATGAAATGATTTAAAAACTCTGTTGACATTTATTAGTTATTGAAATAATTGTAATTTTATGTGTTTTTCAGATCATTAAAAGATGTATTGATGTCTTTTGAATCAAATGTAATTATCGGTCGATCAAGTGACTCAAAATGAAAATTGTATCAATTGAGTATCAAAAATCCAAAATTTTTCTTTAAAAACTTTTAGGATAGTAATATATGATAAGGAAATAATGCCTAAGTTGTCTCCTAGTGCGTGATATCAAATTGAACAAAATTTAAAGCTAATTGTGTGATTTTTTTTTTAACACTGACGAGGGATGAGAATGGGTCGACTTTGGATCGGATCTGTCAAACTCCTAACCTGCTCCTAGTCTATAACTCCTTGTCAAACTCTTAGCCCACTCCTATTCTATAACTCATTGAATCCTAACCCGCTCCTATCCACTAAACAAAAACTCTTACTCTTACCTGCGAAACCTAAAATGCCCAAGCCCAATCCATTAGCTTTGTCCAAGCCCAAGCAACTCAAACACTTTTTAATTAACCCCAAATTAAATTAAACCATTTAAACCACATTTTTTTTCTTAACGACGGCAAGGAAAAAGCTTCAATAATATAATTATAAAATTATAAATAAAATATTACATTAAATTTCATCACGGTTTACTCAAGTCTTGTCAAAATAAAATGCTTAAAAATTAAAAAGAGTGCACTGAACAACCAAAACTTTAGTCTCAAAATAAATAATAAATAAAAAATAAGTAGTCAAACTTCATAACTAGTAACCTAAATTTTACAAACCCAATAATATTACTAATATGGGTAATATAATACTCCCTTCGTTTCGGATAAATGTTCATATTTTTTATTTTGGGATGTCCCAACTAATGTTCCTAAAGATTTTTGATCTACTTATTCTCTATCATTCTTCATAATATACTCTTAAAGCTTCATTTAATATAATACATTCCAAAGAAATCAAATTATTTAAAATAGTTGAACTCAATTAATGCTCATGGATATTATCGTCAGAACAAATTTTATAATACATCATTAATTATATTTTTTAATTCCTGTGCTTTATCAACTAGGAACATTTATTTGGGACGAAGTGAATTGACGAGGAAAGCGTAAATAAAGTGTAAATAATATTACCATAAGTGTAATATAGTAAATTTATATATTGGTCGGGTTAGGAGCTAGTCGACGGGTAAATCCAGAACCACTCCTAAAGGAATGGATCACAACCGGCTTCGAGCAGATTTGGATAAATTTTCATTTCTAACACTGACAATGTATAAAAATTTACTTTTTATTTCTTTTACATAAAAGTTTAAAAATATAATAGGTTGCTTCTCTCCATGACAGGACATGTCACGAGCCTCTTTACCAATTGAGCCAACCCAATAAATTACTCCTTCCTTTCTAAAAGGAGTCTATCTTTCCTTTTTAGGTTGTTCCAGAAAAAAATGTTTTTTTAAATTTTTTTTCCTTTTTGAAGTTTCCTTTACCGTTTTAGTTTTGATTTGATTCCTACTTTTGCCGATGAACCTCACTCTTACATAAATACTTTTAAAAAATATACGTTATCCTAATATTTATAATAAAATTAATTATTATTTTTAATCGTATATCAATTTAAACAAAATATTTTTTAAGAAGGAAGGGAATACATTTTTATGACTAACCATATCATACGACATTACGACCGACCACGTATCTCACCGCATCGTGCAGCGTGCGGGCATTTGAAGTTCTACTAGTTTCATGAGTCAGAATCCATTTCGAGCTAAGCCCGATAAAAGTATAAGCTTGAAAGCCTGCCCATCATGTTATATCTAACAAGCCCATGAATATTATAATCATGCGTAGCATAGCATCAAAAGTTTCAACAGTTTCCCTTTCTACAAGTTTTCCCTCCTATGCACGGACCTTGGGGAAGGGGTCAAATGATTTCACAATAAATCCCCAAATCTCGTAAAAGCCCTAGAATTTCAAATTTTAAGCTAGGTGTGATCTACTAAAATGGGAATATTCCGGAGCAGTTTATCGTTCATGCTGGGCACAGCGTTCGGAGTCTACGTCGCCCAGAACTACAACGTTCCCAATATTCACAAGCTTTACAAGACGGGGCTCGTCATTGCTAAGCACTATGAGGAAAATTATCGCAGGCCGAAGAAGAACGAAGACGGCGGCGATTCTTCATAGAGATAACTATATTTTGCTTTAATTTCAGGTTTATAATTAAATTTTTGGACACCCCTTGAAATAGGGGAGTTTTATCTGAAATTAGGGGTTCTGAAAAACCAAATTGGCGGTTGGAATTTTGTATAATTTGTTTTATCTCCATGGTTTGGTAATGGAAATTTGAAAATTTGGTTTGTTGTTATTAAAGCAATAGTGACCCTTGATTTTCGTAGATTGTGTTGGGTTTAATTTGAAGGAAGTATAATCTATATCATTAACATGTGCCGTGATGGTTTTCATGGTGGTTTTGAATTATTGAATGAGTGGATTTGTACGATTCATATTAATGAATTTGATACAATATGCTGATGAAACGTAGAAATAAATTTTTTCCCTTTGGCTAACTTCAGCAAGACTGGCTTAGGAACTTAATCTCCTGGCAATACATGTGTAAATTCGTTCCAGATTCACTATGTACGCTGGATTATATTTTGTGTTAATTGAATTATGCATGAAGAAAGTAGGTAGATGGATTGTGGTGAGAAAAAAATATGTTATGTATCTTATCATTCCTTTTTGTATAAGAAGTTTGATATTTTCTCATCTTTTTTTGATGCTTATAGATATTAGATTTGGATTCATCATTCTTTCTTCACATACATGTATTTGGAATGACCCTAAACTAGGCGGCTATGCATCAACATGTATTTGGAACAATAGTAAGTAAGCAGCTATGCATCTTGAGAATGTATTAAACACGATTTGTTCTAGTTACAACCATACCTTGCTATATGTGTTCTAAATGTTTATTTGAAAAGGGGTAAATGTGAGAACTGATATAGAGTTCTATGATTTGGACATTCGCATCTTTTCCGTCATTTCCCCTTAACCCCACCCCGTGTGGTTCCCAAATATTTTCCGTCATTTCCCCTTAACCCCACCTTTTGTGATTCCCAAATATTTCTGCTGGTCGCAACATGGAAGCATATCTCTGTTTATATTGTGCTTTGATAGTTGTAGTCCTTCATCCGCTTTACTCAACGGTTTTGCTTTTACAACATCTTTAGGGAATGATAATTGCACCTAGTCTGAAGCAATCTTGCATTAGAAGTGCCATCGAGATACTTAACTGATGGTGATAGGCATAGATCATTAGCTGGCATTCTCGTCATCTGTCATGAACTCAGTGCTATAAGGGTTTTTTTGTTTTCTGTTTTGGTGCGTGTGTGCTGAAAAATAAATGGTTCGGTCTGATTATACATATGATTTATCCAACATTATCAGTATGTGGACAGCTTCATCCTCTGAACTTGCACCTTTTCTTGGCATGAATACAAATATTGAACTTCCTATTCTATTGGCAAAGTAAACGGTATAATTGTCATGAGTGATTGAGCTTTCATTAACTGTTGCTATTGAGTTGAGTTTTGAATCCCACATGGCACAATTCATGGGCATGCATGAATTTTTGTAGTGGTATCTGGTACGTAGTCTGTATCTATTGTGGAAATTCTGATATTTTCAGTGTCGTATAAGCCTGGTGTCTTTTTGTGAATGTTGGTCATCTTTTTTTGGTAAGCCTATTCACCATAGGTGAGCCCTTCCATTTCAATTTTTGGGATTCGTCGTACTTTTTGCACTACATCTTGGCGAGTTCAATTTTTGGTATTTGGTAATGAGGATCCCGCACAAGTTACAAGGCTCCTTTGACCACCCTTGTGTGATAAGAAATAACCTTGTGTGTACACTGAAGTTACTTGCTCTTTTTCACACTAACTGCTCTTTTACTTGTGAGCAAAATGCGTGTTGAAGCACGGAAGTTACTGCCTTAAAACAATCAAGCTTCGATTCAATGATCATTAAGGAATCTCATGATGATTGCGCTCCTGAAAGCTTCATTACACAGGCATAGCTCAACCCTATAACTCTCCTTTTTCCAATGAGATTTGTCATCACAACCTTTAGCACTAGGATGGATCCCGAGTGACTATATCAACCCTCCTCTCTCATCACTGGTTGAGCTGGGAAAATGTTGACAAATTGCTTGATGGAATTCGGCACAAAGTTAAGGAACCACTTTGGATTTTCTTACATTGTTCAATTTGCACTCCATCTGTTTGTTTAATTGTAAGAATTAAATATGGGTTGACTTTCTTTCCACCCATACTCCTTTCGCAAGCAAAGAACGAAGAACAACCGAAAGATTTGCAACATAAACAATTTATTTTTTAATATTTTCTCATGTCAGCCTATAGTAGGTTCAAAACAAGTCTTTCCTTCCTCCTTGCGAAAGAAAGAAAGAAAGAAAGATGAGAGAGTTCCAAAATTGGCGGTTTTTCATTTATTTATTTTTTCGTCTAACTCCTAGGCCTTAGGTTCAAACAAGATTAAGACCGCAACTTATTCCCCAAGAAAAGCAAAATTGTGGTTCTTTTCGTCTTGCAAGACTTTGGTTTTAGCCTCTCTCTCTCCTTTTCACCCAGCAGCTTTTTCTATTTTTTATTTTTTTAATCATTACAAAATAAAATTTTAAAAGCGAAAACTCAACCTCCAAATCTTCAAATACACCCACAAAAATCCAACATTAACAATTACTATTTTTTAATGTTATTGCTTAGGTTAAAAAAACCCACAAAATTTCCAACATAAACAGTGGAGTATTTGTTTATTATTTTTTTTTATGTTACTCCGTAGGTTCAAAACAAGATTACAACGTTTAATTATCATCTTGTCTATTACTCCCTCCGTTTTAGTCAATTAGTTCACTATACTATTTTGGGATGTTCAAGAGTCCACTTTAAAAAATTATGCCTACAATCTTCATAAAACTTTCAACTTTACCCTCAACATGTGGTACAAATATATTAATTATGCTAAAATATTTTTGTAATTATTACTAACTCCAACACTACTTATATATCCCTTAATTATTGAAACTTCAAACGTGATCTTTGGGTGGAGCGAAGGGAGCATCATCATTGGTGTGCTATGTTGTACATGAACCTTGCGTGGCTTCAATGTAGAATTGGTGTTTTGTAAAGTGTGAGGTCTTTGATATATTTAAATAGTAGAGAAATTATCTTTTGTGGCAAAAAAAGAAGTTTATTGGTCTTTTCTCTTAACGCAATCAAGTGACTTTAACTTTGTAATTTTGGACTTTCTCTAACGCAATTAAAAGAATAACACACATCTAACTTTTTTTTTTTCAACTGAATAACTTTAGTCTTTATGGCTTCAACCATGCTATTTAACATTATCAACTCCGCCTTCATTTTCTCTTTGATCTTCAATTTCTTTACTTGAGCTTCAAATCTGTTTAACTTGGCCAATAATCTCGGAATAATTTGTTTAAACCTTTGGCATACTTCATCATCCAACCACTTAAAAAATCCACAATATCCATCTTGCTGTAATTTTTAAAAAAGTCAGGTATATCTACAAAATAAAACTAAACAGGAGGCAAATGCAATTAAAATTACCCCATATTTTGGGCATGCCTAATATCTTCTTCCTAGATTATTTTTGGTCCAAGAAGTCTTCACCGCAATCTTTATTCTACATCGACGTATATGTCGTCCACATTCCTTAAGCTCCAACTACCATTCAAGAGGTTGGCGCGGTTATTCATTTTTAAAATCAGCCCTACCTCAGATTGAATGATGGAAAAAGCCGAGGTCTTGAAGGTCTCAACTAAGAAAGGGGAAGAATGAGCTCAAATTGAGAAAGGGAAGGAATGGAGAGAAAATGAAGTAAGAATTTGGACTAATATTTTGTTAAGGGTTGGATTTGAAGAAATTAGGAAAAAAAATTTAGGCTCGAATAAGAAGAAATTGGGGGAGGAATAGAGAGGAGAAATTGGGAAGGAATTTGAATTGAAGACT